>CM062503.1:44341090-44431090 GCA_031479575.1 Coregonus ussuriensis | reverse complement strand
GTCCCTCTCCTCCCTCGTCTCTCTCCCCATCCTCGTCTGTCTTCCCTCTCTTCCCACTTCCCCTCCCTCCTCTTCTTTCTCCACTAGTCTCCCCTCCCTCATCTCTCTTCCCTCGTCCCTCTCCCCACCCTCGTCTGTCTTCCCCACCCTTGTCTGTCTTCCCCCTCCCTCCACTCTTCCCTCGACTCCCTTCCCGCGTCTCCCCTCCCTTCCCTCTCTTCCCTCCCTCGTCTCTCTTCCCTCGTCTCCCCCCTCTCTTCCCTCGTCTCCCCCCTCTCTTCCCTTGTTTCTCTTCACTCCCCTCGTCTCTCTCCCCTCCCTCGTCTGTCTTCCCTCTCCTCCCTCCCCCCTCTTCCCTCCCCTCTCTTCCCACCTCTCTCTTCCATCAACTCCCTTCCCACATCTCCCCTCCCTCATCTCCCCCCCTCCCCCCCCCCCCCTCTCCTCGTCTCTCATCTCCCCTCCCTCCTCTCGTTCCTTCCTTCCCTAGTCTCTTCTCTTCCCTCCCCTCCAGTCTCCCTTCACTCCCGTCGCTCCCATTTTACCTGGGGTGGCAGGTAGCTTAGTGGTTAAGAGCGTTGTGCCAGTAACCGAAAGGTCGCTGGTTCTAATCCCTGAGCCGACTAGGTGAAAAATCTGTCGATGTGCCTTTGAGCAAGGCACTTAACCCTAATTGCTCCTGTAAGTCGCTCTGGATAAGAGTGTCTGCTAAATGACTAAAATGTAAATGTTACCTCGTCTCTCTTTCCACCCCTCCAGTCTCTCGTCTCGCTTCCCTCATCTTTCTCTCTCCCCACCCTCGTCTGTCTTCCATCGACTCTTCGCTCCCCTCGTCTCTCTCCCCTCTCTTCTTCCCTCTCTTCCATCGACTCCCTTCCCTCGTCTCCGCTCCCCTTGACTCCCTCCCCTCGGCCCTCTTCCCTTGTCCCCCTCCCCACCGACTCTTCCACCCCCCCCCCTCCTCCACCTTCCCTCGTCTCTCCCCCCCCCGAAGCGCAGCTGAATCATGCAGCAAGACAATGATCCAAAACACACAAGTCTACATGAAAATAGTAAAAAATAATAACATTTGAAGTTTTGGAATGGCCTAGTCAAAGTCCAGACCTAATCCCATGGTCCCGTGTAGCTCAGTTGGTAGAGCATGGCGTTTGCAACGCCAGGGTTGTGGGTTCGTTTCCCACGGGGGACCAGTATGAGAAAAGAAAAATGTATGCACTCACTAAACTGTAAGTCACTCTGGATAAGAGTGGCTGCTAAATGACTAAAATGATATTGTGGCAAGACTTGAAACAAGCAGTTCATATTTGAAAACCCACAAATGTCGCTGAGTTAAAGCAGTTCTGCATTCAAGGGTGGGCCAAAATACCTCCACAGCGATGTGAGAGACTGATCAACAACAACAGGAAGCATTTGGTTGCTGTCATTGCAGCTAAATGTGGCACAACCAGTTAGAGTGTAAGGGGGCAATTACTTTTTCACACAGGGGAACTGGGTGTTGCATAACTTAAATGAAATAAGTACAGCTTTTTTTGTTATTTGTAAACTCATGATCCCTTTATCTAATATTAGGTTTTGGTTGAAGATCTGATAACGTTCAGTATCAGAAATATGCAAAAATAGAGAAAAATCTGAAAGGGGACAAATACTTTTTCATGGCACTGTTAATAATACTTTTTTAAATGCTGATTAGGCTGGTAGAACCGTTCAGAGGGTTCTAGAAATAACCTTTAGATTATAAAATGGTTATTGGTAGAACCCTACATAGAGGGTTCTAGGGAGAACCCTCTGCAAAGGGTTCTACCTAGCACCAAAAAGGGTTCCCTATGGGGACAAAGAACAACCCTATATGGTTATGCTTAGTACCTTGTTTTCCTATGAGTGCACAGGCAACCTCAGTAGTAGCTAGCTACAGAAGACAAAGCTCTGTAGCTAACTACTACTGAGGTTTAGACAAAAAAGCTCTGTAGTCCTCTGTCTCAACTACAGTAGCAGAAGGATACAAAAACAAAAGAAGTGCAGCACTGTGACTAAATCTGAGAAGAAAATCACTGGTTTGAAACTATCCCACTGCATCGAGACTGCCCGCTTGACCCTATCCCCTCCTCTCTTCTCCAGACCATCTCCCTTAACTCACCTCACTCATCAACTCATCCTTGACCGCTGGCTATGTCCCTTCCGTCTTCAAGAGAGCGAGAGTTGCACCCCTTCTCAAAAAACCAACACTCGATCCCTCTGATGTCAACAACTACAGACCAGTATCCCTTCTTTCTTTTCTCTCAAAAACTCTTGAGCGTGCCGTCTTTAGCCAACTCTCTTGCTATCTCTCTCAGAATGACCTTCTTGATCCAAACCAGTCAGGTTTCAAGACTGGTCATTCAACTGAGACTGCTCTTCTGTGTGTCACGGAGGCTCTCCGCACTGCTAAAGCTAACTCTCTCTACTCTGCTCTTGTCCTTCTAGACCTGTCTGCTGCCTTTGATACTGTGAACCATCAGATCCTCCTCTCCACCCTCTCCAAGCTGGGCATCTCCGGCGCGGCTCACTCTTGGATTGCGTCCTACCTGACCGGTCGCTCCTACCATGTGGCGTGGTGAGAAGCTGTCTCCGCACCACGTGCTCTCACCACTGGTGTCCCCCAGGGCTCAGTTCTAGGCCCTCTCCTATTCTCCCTATACACCAAGTCACTTGGCTCTGTCATATCCTCACATGGCCTCTCCTATCATTGCTACGCTGACGATACACAACTAATCTTCTCCTTTCCCCCTTCTGATAACCAGGTGGCGAATCGCATCTCTGCATGTCTGGCAGACATATCAGTATGGATGACGGATCACCACCTCAAGCTGAACCCTGGCAAGACGGAGCTGCTCTTCCTCCCGGGGAAGGACTGCCCGTTCCATGATCTCGCCATCACGGTTGACAACTCCGTTGTGTCCTCCTCCCAGAGTGCGAAGAGCCTTGGCATGACACTGGACAACACCCTGTCGTTCTCCGCTAACATCAAGGCGGTGACCCGATCCTGTAGGTTCATGCTCTACAACATTGGAGAGTACGACCCTGCCTTACACAGGAAGCGGCACAGGTCCTAATCCAGGCACTTGTCATCTCCCGTCTGGATTACTGCAACTCGCTGTTGGCTGGGCTCCCTGCCTGTGCCATTAAAACCCTACAACTCATCCAGAATGCCGCAGCCCGTCTGGAGTTCAACCTTCTCAAGTTCTCTCACGTCACCCCGCTCCTCCGCACACTCCACTGGCTTCCAGTTGAAGCTCGCATCTGCTACAAGACCATGGTGCTTGCCTACGGAGCTGTGAGGGGAACGACACCTCCGTACCTTTAGGCTCTGATCAGTCCCTACACCCAAACGAGGGCATTGCGTTCATCCACCTCTGGCCTGCTGGCCCCCCTACCTCTGCAGAAGCACAGTTCCCGCTCAGCCCAGTCAAAACTGTTCGCTGCTCTGGCAACCCAATGGTGGAACAAGCTCCCTCACGACGCCAGGACAGCGGAGTCACTCACCACCTTCCGGAGACACTTGAAACCCCACCTCTTTAAGGAATACCTGGGATAGGATAAAGTAATCCTTCTACCCCCCCCCCCCCCCCCACAAAAAAAAAAAAAAACATTGTAAAGTGGTTATCCCACTGGCTATAAGGTGAATGCACCAATTTGTAAGTCGCTCTGGATAAGAGCGTCTGCTAAATGACGTAAAATGTAAATGTAATGTAAATGAGACAATCCTCTATCCTAACCTAATAGAACTGGTTCACTCTGTTGGGTGGTCTGTTAAGTACTGTAGTCTTCCATCCACATGGGATCAGAGAGCAGAGAATTCACCCAGAATTACCTTAGAATAATTAATATAGCCACTGTGGCACCTCTGCTGCTGAGTCACTGTCTGTGTCCCAAATGGAAGCCTATTCCCTATATAGTTCACTACTTTTGACCAGGGCCCATAGGTCTAAGGTAGTGCACTACATAGGGAATAGGGTGCTACTTGGGATGCATAGCAGTGGCTGATGTAATGGTTGCTGCGGTGGTAGAAATATGATATCATGTCATCCTAGGGCGCGGACTGTGGAGAGTTTGTGTTTCAGTAATTCTGGCTGGGTTAAATCTGATGGAATTTTGTGTTACTTTCAGAGGACAGGACATTAATCTGGATATGAGGCGATTGACAAGAGAGAGAGAGATCAGGCATTCCCTCCTCCTTGCATCCCTCTATCCGCACCACAACACCTGTCCTGTCTTTCACCTGTAGAGGGCTGACACAACAGCTGTCCTGTCTCTCACCTGTAGAGGACTGACACAACAGCTGTCCCGTCTCTCACCTATAGAGGACTGACACAACAGCTGTCCTGTCTCTCACCTATAGAGGACTGACACAACACCTGTCCTGTCTCTCACCTATAGAGGACTGACACAACAGCTGTCCTGTCTCTCACCTATAGAGGACTGACACAACAGCTGTCCCGTCTCTCACCTATAGAGGACTGACACAACAGCTGTCCTGTCTCTCACCTATAGAGGACTGACACAACACCTGTCCTGTCTCTCACCTATAGAGGACTGACACAACAGCTGTCCCGTCTCTCACCTATAGAGGACTGACACAACAGCTGTCCTGTCTCTCACCTATAGAGGACTGACACAACAGCTGTCCTGTCTCTCACCTGTAGAGGACTGACACTGGGACAACAGCTGTCCTGTCTCTCACCTATAGAGGACTGACACAACAGCTGTCCTGTCTCTCACCTATAGAGGACTGACCCATGTCTGGGCTGAGACACACAGACACGAGCATGTTAACACACCATCCATCATTTAGAGTAGAGTTTTTTTAAATTACATTGTGCTTCTGCAGTGTATCATATAGGTAATAACTCACACCTGCCTACAATGTCTAAAAACCACAATGGATCTCCACACCTTTGAGCACCCTAGAATGGAATTTAACCAACAAAGGTTTCACAGTGAACACTCCAATGGATCTGGAACAATATTTCACAAATGGAAGCTACCACCTTATTGAAAACTCATGTCCACCACCCTAATTATTGTTTTTAGAAAAATATATTGCCAGACATCAATGACTAGTAGTGAGTAATGTACATGTTTTTGAGGACTGTATTACATGTCAACAGGAAATAGGTATTTAAACCGCTCTGTTGAAGTGTGAACATCTCAGTAAGCTGTGGGAGTGGGGGGAGAGCGACAGAGAGAGACAGAGAGAGACAGAGAGAGACAGAGAGAGACAGAGAGAGACAGAGAGAGACAGAGAGAGACAGAGACAAGAACGTAGCCTACTGCTGTGACAGTGGGGAGTGTCTGTATACATCACATTACTCATCACCCCCACTGATTTCTGACAGTATCCTTCTCTGAAAACAAATCTCTACCAACGGACCAGTGTTGTTATCAACAACAAACTATTTGAAGTGTTGTAGCGTGCTGCAAAGACTTGTGTCTTTAAGATGTAAAACTCATCCTTGCTTACACCGAACAATATTTACAATGGAATGTATGGTCAACAAACTGAGAACAGATGTAGCCCCTGGTTCACCCCAGACCTGACTGCCCTTGACCAGCACAAAAACATCCTGTGGCGTACGGCATTAGCATCGAACAGCCCACGCGATATGCAACTTTTCAGGGAAGTCAGGAACCAATATACACAATCAGTTAGGAAAGCAAAGGCTAACTTTTACAAACTGAAATTTACATCCTGTAGCACTAACTCCAAAAGGTTTTGGGACACTATCAAGTCCATGGAGAATAAGAGCACCTCCTCCCAGCTGCCCACTGCACTGAGGCTAGGAAACACTGTCACTACTGATAATTCTACGATAATCGAAAATTTCAACAAGCATTTTGCTACAGCAGGCCATGCTTTCCACCTGGCTACCCCTACCCCAGCCACCAGCTCTGCACCCTCCGCTGCAACTTGCCCCTCCCCCCCCCCCCCCCCCCCGCCCCCCCCGCTTCTCCTTCACCCAAATTCAGATAGCTGAGATTCTGAAAGAGCTGCAAAATCTGGACCCCTACAAATCATCTGGGCTAGACAATCTGGACCCTTTCTTTCTAAAACTAGCTGCTGAAATTGTCGCAACCCCTATTACTAGTCTGTTCAACCTCTCTTTCGGGCCGACTCTATTCTCTGTGTATATCAATGATGTCGCTCTTGCTGCTGGTGACTCTCAGATCCACCTCTACGCAGACGACACCATTTTGTATACATCTGGCCCTTCATTGGACACTGTGTTAACAAACCTCCAAACGAGCTTCAATGCCATACAACACTCCTTCCGTGGCCTCCAACTGCTCTTAAACGCTAGTAAAACTAAATGCATGCTCTTCAATCAACTGCTGCTTGCACCCGCCTGCCCGACTAGAATCACTACTCTCGGCGGCTCTGACTTAGAATATGTGGACAACTACAAATACCTACAGTGGTGTGAAAAATTGTTTGCCCCCTTCCTGATTTGTTATTTGTTTGCATGTTTGTCACACTTAAATGTTTCAGATCATCAAAAACATTTAAATATTAGTCAAAGATAACACAAGTAAACACAAAATTCAGTTTTGAAATGAAGGTTGTTATTATTAAGGGAAAACAAAATCCAAACCTACATGGCCCTGTGTGAAAAAGTGTTTGCCCCCCTTGTTATAAAACAACTCAACTGTGGTTTATCACACCTGAGTTCAATTCCTCTAGCCACACCCAGGCCTGATTACTGCCACACCTGTTCTCAATCAAGGAATCACTTAAATAGGACATGCCTGACAAAGTGAAGTAGACCAAAAGATCCTCAAAAGCTAGACATGCCGAGATCCAAAGAAATTCAGGAACAAATGAGAAAGAAAGAAATTGAGATCAGTCAGTCTGGAAAAGGTAATAAAGCCATTTCTAAAGCTTTGGGACTCCAGCGAACCACAGTGAGAGCCATTATCCACAAATGGCGAAAATATGGAACAGTGGTGAACCTTCCCAGGAGTGGCCGGCCGACCAAAATTACCCCAAGAGCGCAGCGACGACTCATCCAAGAGGTCACAAAAGACCCCACAACAACATCCAAAGAGCTGCAGGCCTCACTTGCCTCAGTTAAGGTCAGTGTTCATGACTCCACCATAAGAAAGAGACTGGGCAAAAATGGCCTGCATGGCAGTTCCAAGACGAAAACCACTGCTGAGCAAAAAGAGCATTAAGGCTTGTCTCATTTTTGCTAGAAAACATCTTGATGATCCCCAAGACCTTTGGGAAAATCCTCTGGACTGACGAGACAAAAGTTGAACTTTTTGGAAGGTGTGTGTCCCATTACATCTGGCGTAAAATAACACTGCATTTCAGAAAAAGAACATCATACCAACACTCAAATATGGTGGTGGTAGTGTGATGGTCTGGGCCCGTTTTGCTGCTTCAGGACCTGGAAGATTTGCTGTGATAAATGGAACCATGAATTCTGCTGTCTACCAAAAAATCCTCAAGGAGAATGTCCGGCCATCTGTTCGTGACCTCAAGCTGAAGCAAACTTGGGTTCTGCAGCAGGACAATGATCCAACACACACCAGCAAGTCCACCTCTGAATGACGGAAGAAAAACAAAATGAAGACTTGAGTGGCCTAGTCAAAGTCCTGACCTGAATCCTATTGAGATGCTGTGGAATGACCTTAATAAGGCAGTTCATGCTCGAAAACCCTCCAATGTGGCTGAATTACAACAATTCTGCAAAGATGAGTGGGCCAGAATTCCTCCACAGCGCTGTAAAAGACTCATTGCAAGTTATCGCAAACGCTTGATTGCAGTTGTTGCTGCTAAGGGTGGCCCAACCAGTTATTAGGTTGTAGGGGGCAATCACTTTTTCCACACAGGGACATGTGGGTTTGGATTTTGTTTTCCCTTAATAATAACAACCTTCATTTCAAAACTGCATTTTGTGTTTACTTGTGTTATCTTTGACTAATATTTAAATTTGTTTGATGATCTGAAACATTTAAGTGTGACAAACATGCAAACAAATAAGAAATCAGGAAGGGGGCAAACACTTTCACACCACTGTAGGTGTCTGGTTAGACTGTAAACTCTCCTTCCAGACTCACATTAAGCATCTCCAATCCAAAGTTAAATCTAGAATCGGCTTCCTACTTCGCAAAACAAAGCCTCCTTCACTCATGCTGCTAAACATGCCCTCGTAAAACTGACTATCCTACCGATCCTTGACTTCGGCGATGTAATTTACAAAATAGCTTCCAACACTCTACTCAGCAAATTGGATGTAGTCTATCACAGTGCCATCCGTTTTGTCACCAAAGCCCCATATACTACCCACCATTGTGACCTGTACGCTCTCGTTGGCTGGCCCTCACTACATATTCGTTGCCAAACCCACTGGCACCAGGTCATCTATAAATCCCTTCTAGGCAAATCCCACCTTATCTTAGCTCATTGGTCACCATAGCAACACCCACCCGGAGTATGCGTTCCAGCAGGTATATCTCACTGGTCATCCCCAAAGCCAACACCTCCTTCGGTCGCCATTCCTTCCAGTTCTCTGCAGCAAATGACTGGAACGAACTGCAAAAATCTCTGGCTAGGCCACTCCAGGACCTTAATGTGCTTCTTCTTGAGCCACTCCTTTGTTGCCTTGGCCGTGTGTTTTGGGTCATTGTAATGCTGGAATACCCATCCACGACCCATTTTCAATGCCCTGGCTGAGGGAAGGAGGTTCTCACCCAAGATTTGACGGTACATGGCCCCGTCCATCGTCCCTTTGATGCGGTGAAGTTGTCCTGTCCCCTTAGCAAAAAATCACCCCCAAAGCATAATGTTTCCACCTCCATGTTTGACGGTGGGGATGGTGTTCTTGGGGTCATAGGCAGCATTCCTCCTCCTCCAAACACAGCGAGTTGAGTTGATGCCAAAGAGCTCCATTTTGGTCTCATCTGACCACAACACTTTCACCCAGTTCTCCTCTGAATCATTCAGATGTACATTAGCAAACATATACAGACGGGCCTGTATATGTGCTTTCTTGAGCAGGGGGAACTTGCAGGCGCTGCAGGATTTCAGTCCTTCACGGCGTAGTGTGTTACCAATTGTTTTCTTGGTGACTATGGTCCCAGCTGCCTTGAGATCATTGACAGGATCCTCCCGTGTATTTCTGGGCTGATTCCTCACCGTTCTCATGATCATTGCAACTCCACGAGGTGAGATCTTGCATGGAGCCCCAGGCCGAGGGAGATTGACAGTTCTTTTGTGTTTCTTCCATTTGCAAATAATCGCACCAACTGTTGTCACCTTCTCACCAAGCTGCTTGGCGATGGTCTTATAGCCCGGTCCAGCCTTGTGTAGGTCTACAATCTTGTCCCTGACATCCTTGGAGAGCTCTTTGGTCATGGCCATGATGGAGAGTTTGGAATCTGATTGATTGATTGCTTCTGTGGACAGGTGTCTTTTATACAGGTAACAAACTGAGATTAGGAGCACTCCCTTTAAAGAGTGTGCTCCTAATCTCAGCTCGTTACCTGCATAAAAGACACCTGGGAGCCAAAAATCTTTCTGATTGAGAGGGGGATCAAATACGTATTTCCCTCATTAAAATGCAAATCAATTTATAACATTTTTAACAACAAAACAATCCAGAAAAACACATGTCATTCTGTCTCTCACTGTTTAAATAAACCTACCATTAAAATTATAGACTGATCATGTCTTTCTCAGTGGGCAAACGTACAAAATCAGCAGGGGATCAAATACTTGTGTGTATATATATATATACAGTGAAGGAAAAAAGTATGTGGACACCCCTTCAAATTAGTGGATTCGGCTATTTCAGCCACACTCGTTGCTGACAGGTGTATAAAATTGAGCACACAGCCATGCAATCTCCATAGACAAACACTGGCATTCGAATGCCTTACTGAAAAGTTCAGAGACTTTCAATGTGGCACCGTCATTGGATGCTAGCTTTCCAACAAGTCAGTTCGTAAAATTTCTGCCCTGCCCTCGGTCAACTGTAAGTGCTGTTATTGTGAAGTGAAAACATCTAGGAGCAACAATGGCTCAGCCACGAAGTGGTAGGCCACACAAGCTCACAGAACGGGACCGCCAAGTGCTGAAGCGCGTAAAAAGTCTGTCCTCGGTTGCAACACTCACTACCGAGTTCCAAACTGCCTCTGGAAGCAACGTCAGCACAAGAACTGTTCGTCGGGAGCTTCATGAAATGGTTTTCCATAGCCGAGCAGCCGCACACAAGCCTAAAATCACCATGCGCAATGCCAAGTGTCGGCTGTAGTGGTGTAAAGCTTGCCGCTATTGGACTCTGGAGCAGTGGAATCACGCTTCACCATCTGGCAGTCCGACGGACGATTCTGGGTTTGGCGGATTCCAGGAGAACGCTACCTTCCGCAATGCATAGTGCCAACTGTAAAGTTTGGTGGAGGAGGAGTAATGGTCTGGGGCTGTTTTTCATGGTTCGGGCTAGGCCCCATAATTCCAGTGAAGGGAAATCTTAGTGCTACAGCATTCAAATGACTTTCTAGACGATTCTGTGCTTCCAACTTTGTGGCAACAGTTTGGGCAAGGTAATTTCATGTTTCAGGATGATAATGCCCACGTGCACAGTGCGAGGTCCATACAGAAAATGGTTTGTCGAGATCGGTGTGGAAGAACTTGACTGGCCTGTACAGAGCCCTGACCTCAACCCCATTGAACACCTTTGGGATTAATTGGAACGCCGACTGCGTGCCAGGACTAAATCGCCCAACATCAGTGCCCGACCTCATTAATGCTCGTGGCTGAATGGAAGCAAGTACCCGCAGCAATGTTCCAACATCTAGTGGAAAGCCTTCCCAGAAGAGTGGAGGCTGTTTTGCAGCCCATGATTTTGTAATGAGATGTTCGACGAGCAGGTATCCAGATACACTACATGACGAAAGGTATCTTGAAAACTTGATTGCTGACATGAAAAACCTTTTTTGGGACTATATCAACAATGGACTAATGAAACAAACACCAAAATATAGTTTTTGTGGAATTTTTATAACTGTGAGCTGAAAATATTGATAAGAGAAACTTTATAACAGTGGTGTGGGTCCATGTACTTTTTGGTGACCTTTTACTCATATTTTATCTTGTCATCTGATAGGAAATATTAATTGGCCAAAAAGTACACGGACTGGTGTGGCTCTTTAAAATGGACCCCGTCTTTCAATAACAGGTTTGAGAACAATGCAACACTTGATTTAGACAGCCGCTTTCATCAACTGAGTGACCTTCAGAAACACATGTACACACAGACAAGGCACATGACACACAGCTAATGAAACGATATAATTGGTTCTTATACTTATTTTAAAAAATACACTTCAATAAATCAAGATGGTGTTGAATCAGATCATTAATAACCTAAATCAATATTTCAGTCTCTCTGATCAACAGATCTTGTTTGGTCTACTGCTCTGATCATCACACTATTGAAGGAAAGACTTTAAACATTGGTAATGCCTTTGATAAATTAGCATATGGGCGATTGGATTCTGTGGGAAAGTAAACCTGAAATAAAGTTAGCCATTTCCAAATGAAAACCTGTTCATAGTTATCCTTAAGGTCTATATGTTTGAGTTCAGGCTTTATTTGAAATGTTTAGGTTGGACATTGCATGAAAATTAGCCATTTCAGAGGCTAAGAAAGGCTTTTCAGTTCATCACAGAGCTTGTTTTACCTTTACATACAGATCAGTAGAGATGAGATGGGAGACCACGCCTCCATTCATGCAACAGTCTATGTAATTTTCATTTCCCTTGGATTACACTAAGGTTTTTATTGTAATCCATTTGATCAACTTAATTTGTAGATTCTGAAAAATGAGCAGTGTAAAATATAAAAACATTTAGGAAAAGTCAGAAGGAGCAGGACATTTTTTTAGGGGGGGCAGACATGTTTTATTTACAAAATCAAAACATCATGGCGGTTCTAGTGTAAATACATTCAATATATTATTATTGCAGTCTTTTAAAGTTCTCATTGTCGGAGTGGACACGTTGCTTGCAGAACGTACAACCTAGGCTACACTTGTGAGAAACAAGTTCTGGTTTATTTCATTCCATTTACGAGTTGTCCATTTATTAAATTGTATTTTGTTTTGAGTGCTCCTGTCAATGTTGAGTAAGGACGCGCACCTGATTACACATAGCAGGCCTAGGCTACCTGGCCTGCGCACAAATGTAGGCTTATAAATGTGCCCATTTGGGGATCTGATAGTATTTCTGATTGTCTTAAACACTAATGAGCTTTGGAGCTTCTCAAAGTAATTTTTTCTTCACCTCAAAACAGCAAGTAAATGAAGTCATTTTTACATCCATTGAGAATGACAATAGTTCCTCAATGTAGCCTATTTGAAAAATCTTTCCATCTCTCTGCCTTTCGATAACCACTCCGCGGAAAGGGGAAAAAAATGTCATGCTCTGATCCGGTGGAAACGTCATTAAATAGGTCTACCTGATTACTTCTTATCCCTTTGCGCAAATACAGTGGCTTGCGAAAGTATTCACCCCCCTTGGCATTTTTCCTATTTTGTTGCCTTACAATCATTTTTGGGGGGTTTGATTTACACAACATGCCTACCACTTTGAAGATGCAAAATATTTTTTATTGTGAAACAAACAAGAAATAAGACAAAAAAAAAAAGAAAACATGAGCGTGCATAACTATTCACCCCACAATGTCAATATTTTGTAGAGCCACCTTTTGTAGCAATAATAGCTGCAAGTCCCTTGGGGTATGTCTCTATAAGCTTGGCACATCTAGCCACTGGGATTTTTGCCCATTCAAGGCAAAACTGCTCCAGCTCCTTCAAGTTGGATGGGTTCTGCTGGTCATACCACATATTCTCAATTGGATTGAGGTCTGGGCTTTGACTAGGCCATTCCAAGACATTTAAAATGTTTCCCCTTAAACCACTCAAGTGTTGCTTTAGCAGTATGTTTAGGGTCATTGTCCTGCTGGAAGGTGAACCTCCGTCCCAGTCTTAAATCTCTGGAAGACTGAAACAGGTTTCCCCTCAATACTTTCCCTGTATTTAGCACCATCCATCATTGCTTCAATTCTGACCAGTTTCCCAGTCCCTGCCGATGAAAAACCATGCTTCACTGTGGGGATGGTGTTCTCTGGGTGATGGGAGGTCTTGGGTTTGCGCCAGACATCGTGTTTTCCTTGATGCCCAAAAAGCTCAATTTTAGTCTCATCTGACCAGAGTACCTTCTTCCATATGTTTGGGGAGTCTCCCACATGCCTTTTGGCGAACACCAAACGTGTTTGCCTATTTTTTTTCTTTAAGCAATAGCTGTTTTCTGGCCACTCTTCAGTAAAGGCCAGCTCTGTGGAGTGTACGGCTTAAAGTGGTCATATGGACAGATACTCCAATCTCCACTGTAGAGCTTTGCAGCTCCTTCAGGGTTATCTTTGGTCTCTTTGTTGCCGCTCTGATTAATGCCCTCCTTGCCTGGTCCGTGAGTTTTGGTGTGCGGCCCTCTCTTGGCAGGTTTGTTGTGGTGCCATATTCTTTCCATTTTTTAATAATGGATTTAAAATGGTCATTTTTTAATAATGGATTTAAAATGGTGCTCCGTGGGATGTTCAACGTTTCTGATATTTTTTTTTATAACCCAACCCTGATCTGTACTTCTCCACAACTTTGTCCCTGACCTGTTTGGAGAGCTCCTTGGTCTTCATGGTGCCGCTTGCTTGGTGGTGCCCCTTGCTTAGTGGGTTGCAGACTCTGGGGCCTTTCAGAACAGGTATATATATATTACATACACACACACACACACACACACTGAGATCATGTGACACTTAAATAAAGTCCACCTGTGTGCAATCTAACTAATTATGTGATTTATGGAGGTAATTGGTTGCACCAGATCTTATTTAGGGGCTTCATAGCAAAGGGGGTGAATACATATGCAAGCACCGCTTTTCCGTTATTTATTTTTTAGAATTCTTTGAAACAAGTTATATTTTTCATTCCACTTTTTCCTATTTTGTGTATGTCCATTACATGAAATCCAAATAAAAATCCATTTAAAACTACAGCTTGTAATGCAACAAAATTGGAAAAATGCCAAGGGGGATGAATACTTTTGCAAGGCACTGTAGCCTGCAGCTGTGTCTGTCCGGAGATCGCTGGCATGGGAAACTCTGAGGGTCCAGAATATTTTATACAATGTTGCAAGTTTGTTAGCACAAGCGTCAGGCTGGACCAAGTTGATAGTTGATACAATGTTTCAAGTTCCTTGCGGACAGGCCACATGTAGCCAATGTGATTTTTTTTTCAGGATATTTTCTACCTGCAATGTTTGTTGGCTTTATGTAGGCAATTTTTTAACATAGTTGGCAAAGGCAATAGAAGTTACTTTTAGATTTGTATAATTTTCATTTAGATATAATTTTTATGAATCACATGACAATGATTTTGAGATATGAAGACTATCATAAAATAAATGGAACTGTTCCACAAAAATGTGCACATGAAAATCATACCTGGCACGCAGATCGGTAGAAAGGGTTAGATAAATTGGCACTTCAAATTGAAAAGGTTGCCGACCCCTGGTGTAGCCTATTACCGGCAACTTCAGGAGAGTAATGGCAGAATGGGAGGTGGTGGGTCGGGAACATTTTCTTTTTTCTGGTTAGGTGATCTTGATCTCTGGCTCCCTCGAGTCATGTGTCCTAATTATTTAATCACAGTGTGCTTAAAGCGTCAGACTAGCTCAGTAGCCTACATATAGTTGATTTTATTTAAAACACATAGACACACCCTATCTGGAAAAATACACTTTAAAAATGTTTTCGACCAGTCGATTGGCCGAAAGAACAGACGACTCTTGGTCGACCAAGATAATTTTTTGATCGGGGACAGCTCTAATCTCTTTTAACAATACA
Organism: Coregonus ussuriensis; assembly: GCA_031479575.1. Lineage (NCBI taxonomy): Eukaryota > Metazoa > Chordata > Actinopteri > Salmoniformes > Salmonidae > Coregonus > Coregonus ussuriensis. The sequence continues at coordinate 44,416,152 of CM062503.1, read as the reverse complement.
GTTTTTCAATTCCTCCTTCCTTAACAGTTCTAACAGTCAGTTTTACAGGTGCATGTTTATCAATAACTGGAAGAAGCAATTTCATAAATTCATCAAGTGCAGCGTCTGGATTCTCCTTATCAAATCAGATCAACAAATATTTTTTACACCATCCACATAAGCAAAATCTTTTGTAGACTCTCTTATAAACTATTTTAGGCCCAGCTTTTGGAACTTTGGCTTTCCTGGATATAGCCACAATATTGTGATTACTGCATCCAATGGGCAGGGATACAGCTTTAGAACAAAGTTCTCCAGTATTAGTAAAAATGTGATGATATTGTTCCTGTAATGTTTATAAACACCCTGGTATTTTGATTAATAACCTGAACCAGATTACAAGCACTGGTTACAGTGAAAAGCTTATTCTTAAGCGGACAGCTTTATGAAAACCAGTCAATATTCAGGTCCCCAAGAAAGTAGACCTCTCGGTTTACATCACATACACTATCAAGCATTTCACACATATTATTTAGATACTGACTGTCAGCACTTGGTGGTCTATAGCAACACCCCAAAATAAAAGGCTTTATATGTGCCAGGTGAACCAGCATCCACAACACTTCAATAACACTTGACATGAGATATTCTAAGCATTACAGGGATATGACTCTGAATATATACAGCAACCCCTTCCCCATAGTCATTCCTGTCTCTTCTGTAGATGTTATATCCTTGTATTGCTACTGCTGTATCAAATGAATTATCTAAGTGAGTCTCAGACATGGTTATCATATGAATGTTATCTGATTTTAGCAAGTTATTGATTTTATTAACCTTATTTCTAAAGGCTACATATTAATATGTGCTATATCCAGCCCTTTCCTGAGTAGCTTATTAGAGATAGACATAATATGGAAAATAGCAAAAAAAGCAAGATCAATTTTTTTTAATCAGTCTGTTAAATCAGTTGGGGTGTGTAAGTGGGTGTATGTGCTGCAGGGGTTGAAGCTACGAAACCCATAGGCTTGGCTCCCTCTTCCCTTCCAGGCTTTTGGGAGGGAGGTTGGAATTGAGCCTGTCATAGTGGATGTAAGCAATGTCCCCACTCACTCTGGCTGCTTTCATGGCTGGGTTAAGTTATTTGCTCTTCTGGAGCACAGATTCAGAATATTCCTCGTTGAGGAGGATGTACATTCCTCTCAAGTTCTTGGCTCTTTCCAGAACAGCTACCTTGTCATTGAACCTCAGGAACTTGACCACTATTGGCCTGGGCCTGTGGTGGGTTTTCAGTCCTGTGGACGCGCTCCACCTCAAATCTTCCTGTGGTCCATCTTCAGTCTTCAGTTTCTCCAAGATAATTTCCCTCACTTTGTCCTCAGACTCCGCCCAGGTCTCATGTGGAGATTCTGCAATTCCGTCCACAACAATGTTGTTCCGCCTTGATTGTCCCTCGAGATACTCTGATTTCCCGTCATTGTTATCATGGATTCACTCACAGAACTGATGTCCTCTCTCAATGACTTACAGATTGCTGTCATCTTCATCGAGCTGACCCTGGGAGACCTGCAAACTGTTCTTCAGGTCCTGGACCTCTCTGGTCAGGTCGTCCATTATTTTATTAGGTGACTCCACCAGTATTTGCACACAACACAAAGCTATTTTATGGTTGTTGTAACAACTGCTTTAGAACAATTTTTGTTCGTTTAAAACATCCTTCACCTGTGAAATCGAGAAACCGCTGTCCTCAAATGGTACTCCCACTGGCTTTTGTCTTTGTCATGGTAGCAAGACTGGGCAGGTCACAGGGAAGATGGAAAAAGCAGGTTTCCAGATAGCCACAAGCCCGAGACAATCCGTGGTCCCAGCCACAAGGGTTAACCACATCGCGGGTTGCGTTCAAGCCCTCTAGAAAATCCTGCTAGCTTGATAGGCAGCTAGCAGCTAGGCTAGGCAAGCTGCTACGCCAAGCTGCTCCTCAGACCTTTGGTCGGCAGGATCCCTGGACAGATAGCAGCAGTCCCAGCAACTGATGCCAACCACGTCGCATGAACCAAACCCAAAAAGATAGCTAGCTAGTAACCAAACTTTTTCAATAGAACACTTTTTCTGAGACTTTCAAAACGACAAACTTACCAAAATCAACAAACCGAGCTCTCCCATAGTTCAACAGGAAGTGCACAGTCAGAGTAGCCGTTTCCCCATGCATGTACAATTCTCCCTAGGCAATAACATGGGATGGTAATGATAGATGTAGGCCTACTGTAGAATAATACACTTTGGATGCTCGCCCACATTTTATAGTTAGGCTATGTATAATTTGCAGAGATGTGTAGAGTACAAAAAAATCTGTACTTATGTAAAAGTAAGTAAAAGTACTGTTACATAAATTGTAATTTACTCAAGTGAAAGTAGCCCTCTTAAGAAACTACTCAAGTAAGAGTAAAAAAGTATCTGGTATAAAACCACTTAAGTACTTGTAACAAATGTATATGTTATCTGCAATAGTATCGATTAACATAAACAACAATTATAATCACATTTGGAGTGACAAGGTTTTCATCTGATAGTGACGATATAATAATATAACATCTATGTAACTGAAGTGATTTGGTCAAATGTAAAGGACTGAAAAGTAAGTTACTTCCTTCAGAAATTACTTGAGTAAAAGCCAATTTATGCTTGATCGGGAAATGCGGTCCAGAGGCTCCGTGTGACGCAATTGTGGAGCCTCCGGAGGTCTGCGGAGGCCAAATCAAGCTCTACACGGCGATGCAAATGTTGTGACAATGGGGATGGCTCCGTATAGCTCCGCATTGACATGATTGGTTGACGGTAGGTGGGGGCGGTACGTCCTGTAGAAAACACAAACTCCCTTCCTTAACAACAGCTCTGTGCAGGAAGTACAATTAGAGCACATAGAGTGTAACTAAAAAAGTACTAGTTCCTCAAAAAATTAAAAAAGGGCAGTGAGTGGGCCGGATTAAAACCCATGCAGACTCTGGCATATGTGTGCCGGGGTCAGCGTCTGTAACCGCTGGACCACACAGGCAACCAATCATTTATTGGGCATATTGCTTGCCTTGAACATATAAAACAATTGATCTAAAAACAAAATAAAACAGCCTGAGGATTCAGTTTACACATTGCCTGCAGCCAATAGTAACACCACTATGATGTCACTGAGACTAAGTGTGCATCCCAAATGGCACCCTGTTCCCTATATAGTGCACTACTTTTGACCAGGGCCCATGGGGCTTTGGTCAAAGGTAGCCAGAGGAATCATCCTGAATAAAAATGTTGCTGCTCTATCGATCGCTATATACATTCAATCTGAATCTGCCATCCTAAAGGTCGTTTGTGTGGCTTAATGAAAACAAAATTTAAAAAAAATCAGCGATTGGATCGTCTCTAACAAATCTGACCAATCAGAGTATGAAAGTTGATACCGTCATCATGTAGCCGGCTCTGGCCCAACCCATCGGTTTCTGGGACCAATCAGAACGATCAAAAAGTGTTCGCATTCCATAAGTTGTCGGGGAGGGAGGAAAATCCAGACTCATCGTGGAGAAGAAACGTTAAAATGGGCATGGTGTTTGGCCGGAGCCATGTGGATGGGTAGCAAGGCAACAAAAGTAGTGCACTATGTAAGGAATAGGGTGTCATTTGGGACACATCCTAAGACTTCCACCTGTCTTTTACTCTAATAGAATAATCAATTTATATGTATAATATACAGTGCATTCGGAAAGTATTCAGACCCCTTTACTTTTTCCACATTTTTGTTACGTTACAGCCTTATTCTAAAATGGATTCAATTCCCCCCCCCCCCCCCATGTTTATTGTAAAAAAAATATATAGCACATTAACATACGTATTCAGACCCTTTACTCAGTACTTTGTTGAACACCTTTGGCAGTGATTACAGCCTCGAGTCTTCTTGGGTAGGATGCTACAAGCTTGGCATAACTGTTTCTCCCATTCTTCTCTGCAGATACTCTCTAGCTCTGTCAGGTTGGATGTGGAGCGTCGCTGCACAGCTATTTTCAGGTCTCTCCAGAAATGTTCAATTGGGTTCAAATCCGGGCTCTGGCTGGGCCACTCAAGGACATTCAGAGACTTGTCCCAAAGCCACTCCTGCATTGTCTTGGCAGTGTGCTTAGTGTCGTTGTCCTGTTGAAAGGTGAACCTTTACCCCAGTCTAAGTTCCTGAGCGCTCTGGAGCAGGTTTTCATCAAGGATCTCTCTGTACTTTGCTCCATTCAGCTTTCCCCTCTATCCTGACTAGTGTCCTAGTCCCTGCCGCTGAAAACCATCCCCATGGTATGACGCTGCCCCACCATGCTTCACCGTAGGTATGGTGCCAGGTTTCCTCCAGACGTGACGCTTGGCATTCAGGCCAAAGAGTTCAATCTTGGTTTCTTCAGACCAGAGAATCTTGTTTCTCATGGTCTGAGAGTCCTTTGGTGCCTTTTGGCAAACTCCAAGTGGGCTGTCATGTGCCTTTTACTGAGGAGTTGCTTCCGCCTGGCCACTCTACCATAAAGGCCCGATTGGTGGAGTGCTGCAGAGATGGTTGTCCTTCTGGAAGGTTCTCCCATCTCCACAGAGGAACTCTTGAGCTTTGTCAGATTGACCATCGGCTTCTTGGTCACCTCCCTGACCAAGATCCTTCTTCCCCAATTGCTTAGTTTGGCCGGGCGGCCAGCTTGGTGGTTCCAAACTTCTTCCATTTAAGAATGATGGAGGCCACGGTGTTCTTGGGGACCTTCAATGCTGCAGAAATTTTTTGGTATCCATCCCCAGATCTGTGCCTCAACACAATCCTGTCTCAGAGCTCTAAGGACAATTCCTTCGACCTCATGGCTTGGTTTTTGGCCTGCCATGTACTGTCAACTGTGGGACCTTATATAGACAGGTGTGTGCCTTTCCAAATCATGTCCAATCAATTGAATTTACCAAAGGTGGACTCCAATCAAGTTGTAGAAACATCTCAAGGATGATCAGTTGAAACAGGATGCACCTGAGCTCTATTTCGAGTCTCATAGCAAAGGGTCTGAATTCTTAAATAAGGTATCTGTGCTTTTTTTAAAATACATTTGCAAACATTTCTAAAAACCTGTTTTTGCTTTGTCATTATAGGGTATTGTGTGTAGATTGATGAGGATTTATTTAATCCATTTTAGAATAAGGCTGTATACTTTCCGAATGCACTGTATAAAAATGATATGCATAATATGTACCCTTGATTGATCGTGATTATCTTTCATATTCAGACAAAGATGTTTGATTTCATCATATTCTGTGATGTATTTCACCATAACTCACTGAGATGGAACAGTCAAATAGCACTATTGAAATGATTGCAATTATCTCTACACGAGGCAAAAATGCATTTAACAGATCATCTGCGGCAAATGGAAAAATCTCATTTAATGGAGAAATACTCTCCTGGACTATCAATTGAGCAAACAAGCCAGGATGATTAAGCTTTGACATAACCACACAATGTTGAAGTGTGTGTTTAGGACTGCAGAGGTTGTGATGGGTGGGCACAGCAGATTGTCTGGAGGTTGGGGTGTCCTCCTTTCAGGGCCAAGCCAAATATGTGGGCAGAGGCATACACACATGTAGTCGTGAGACACTGTGTTGTATTTTTGGAATCTGAGCGAGCTTGGAGATTACTCAGTCAGCAAGCAGCTGCCACGCAGTAGCAATGTCTTCAGAGAGACCGCACCGCACCGCACCGCACTGTCAGACTGGCTGCAAGTATACCCCTTTCCCAGGGGATAACACACACAATCAACTCCCATGTCTACGTCTTAAACATCGTCCCCCTCAGCTCACAAACAGAGTGATGTTCACACTTTGCCTAGACAAAATAAATCATTTTGTTAATACTGTACCATCTGGTGGCATCCAGCTCTCATCACCATCATCCTCCTCCTCCTCCCTCAGTAACAGATCAGTATCTATGATATCAAATGGAAGCTGGCACCTCAGGGCCTCTCGTCTGGTCAGGTCTTTAATGAACAAATCAAGACCTCTAAGTGTTTCTTTAGAGGGGCCCTTACGGCGAGTTTACCCCCTGCCGAGACACACTGAGCACGGTTACATACACACAATTATATGATTATTGTGGATAGTCAGATTAATATAATAGGTTAAAACGTTTACATGCTTTGCAAGAAGAACGGATTTCCCTAATAATCCTGTTTACATGGACATATTTGAAATCAGGCTACGGCTGGGACTTCTAATAAATGCAGAAAATTGCCAATCAAAATAAATGTTCTACCACAGTGACCATGTTATTTTTGCTATACCTTTTTCGAGTTCGGACATATAAAGTTTGTATGTAAAAACTATTTGTAAGATGCATACATTCAGTTTTTCTGAACTCACTTCACTCGCACATAAGAGGGAGGCTTGCACCGGGGCTGGCACATGCAAAGATCATTTACACTGCTGGAACGCCGATTAAGCTGTTTACATGTCCTAATAATTTGAAAGATTGCTCAGAAAACCAGGTGTTTTAATCGGCGTACGCTTTCTTCCATTTTGACCGTACGCCGATGAAGATAAGAAGAATAGGGTGTCACTATTTCCATACTCAGCCTACTGCCATTATCAGTTTAATATACAACTATTGGTGTGCATGTAAAAGGTACTCAGAGACACACTGAGGCAAACACCACTCAAGAGCCGCATGCACACTGAGAACCCCCGCCAGGCGGCATCAGTCACCCCACAATAGGCCCCCAGCCGTGGGTCGGATTACAGGGGGGCGGACGCTACTCTCCTCTGCATCACTCCGCCACTCCGTCTCCTCTCCCTCTGCAATGATGCAACCTGCTGATCAGGAAAATATCTCCAGACTGTCTGTCCCTCTCATTCCAAATCATATCGTAGCGATCCTCACTACATGAGCCCTACAATTCCCACCAAGTGAGTTAACGCTATTGGCGCAATACGTAGGGCGTTTGCCTTTCATGCCAGCGATCTGGGTTTGCTTCTTTCCCCGTTCACTACCATATCATCACCTCAAATGGCCTTAGCCTTTCTGATGGGGAAGATGGCATCTCTCTCAGACCCCCACCTGCTCCTCCTCTCCCTGGTCCCTCCCTGGCCGTTCATTAAGGACCCCAACAAATCTTCCACAGGTCTCAGCATCAGTTTGATCCACCACCACTGATCATTAAAGTCTACCTAGAGGGGTGTGTGGAGGGTTGGGTTTAGGTGTTAGAAATTAAGCTCAGAGGGAGAATACGTATGAGTGCACAGCTCAGGGCTGTCTGTTGTAGTGGCTGGCCCTGATAGGTCAAGTATAGACCACTCAGATCATAGCAGTCACTAGGCTCCGGTTACCATATGACAAGCTTTCACAGGTTGTGCAACATCTTGTACCTCTGCACATCCCCCTCTCTTCCCTTCCTGAAATCTAGCCTGTTTGGATGGCACATGTGAGTCCCAAATGATATCATATTACCCTTATAGTGCACTACTTTCTACCAGAGCCCTATTCCAAAGTAGTGCACTAGAACAGGGAATAGGGTGCCATTTGAGACACATCCAACATCTCACAGTGCGGTGAAACTGAAGAGTAGCACCTCCGCCCTTGGCTCTGCTAAAGTAGGGCTTTGTTGTGGAAATAATAATATATAATATAATATGCCATTTAGCAGAAGCTTATCCAAAGCGACTTACAGTCATGCGTGCATACATTTTTGTGTATGGGTGGTCCCGGGGATCGAACCCACTACCTTGGCGTTACAAGTGCCGTGCTCTACCAGCTGAGCTACAGAGGACCAGAAAAGGCAGGAGGGGAGGACCTGCCGAAATGTTTTAGACTACAGGGCAGTTCAACAACTATTTTTTGGACTAAAATAGGTGTCGATACTCATTTTGAGTGCCGGTACTGTTTATATTTAGGTGCAGGAACTCCACAATACTTTTGAGTTCATATTCTAAAGAGGTGCAGGAACTCAAACAGTAGAAAATATGAGGTGCCGGTACTCAGCTCAGGTGAACGTCTGCCCAAGTCAAGCACTGCTAACAAGCCACCTTGCTAAGATAACAGAGCGTGGCAGGTAGCCTAGTGGTTAAGAGCGTTGGAATTCCCGAGCCAATTAGGTGAGAAAAAAATTAATAAAAATGTAGGTCAATGCAAGGCACTTAACCCTAATTGCTAAAATGACTTACTCTTTTTTTGTGTATTTAAAAATAATAATAATAACATGACACTGCTAATCTGAGTCTTATTATATTTGCTCAAGTGTTTATTTAGCCATGTGCTTCTCCTCTGAGACAAACAACCCCCTTACAGAGTAATTACAGAAAGAGTGCCACCCATCCCCCTCTCAAACAGTCCTCCCTCAACACAGGGGACTCCTATAACAGGAGACTCCCTAACAGATGTCTCCCAACAGCTAGGTGAACCACCTACTGCAAGAGCTGTTAGTTTTTTCTATTTTAATATAAACTTACATATACATCATTTTAAGTACTACACAGCCTACAACATATGAATAGATGTTGATATAAAAGTGGACTGGACGCTCGAAATTCAGGTGAGGTAACAGACAGTGGGCATGTGTAGTCTACTTCTTTCTCTGAAACTATTTAGCTCAACTGGTTACAGCCAAAAATCATCCGGTGGGCTGACATAACTACTCAAGCGCAATATGTTACACATCCCTAAGTATATAAAATTATGTATTCAAATTAAACTTGGACTGGGGAACTTTTTTTTTTGTCCCCTGTGAGCCTATGGCTGTTGGCGTTACTGTGAGCAGTGTCCCTCACTGCAGAGAAAAAACTCTACTTTTAGAGCAGGGATGAGACCTATAGATGGGTTGTGATTGTAAATTCCCCCGGTACACCATAGAAGCCAAAGTCATTATCATTGTTAATTAAATAGATTTGATTTGTTCTAAATGAATAGAGAGTAGGCTTATCTTAACCTCTGCGTAAAACAAAAGTTCAAAACGAATCCAACAGCAACCACAACGTTATCAGATCGCATCCACTGACGAGGCTCCACTCATCAAGCCACTTAATCAAAACAATCACATGGATGAATTATTGAAGCGGGAGCGAATGGACAGCGGTCTGCTTCTTACCTTATAGACATTCTCCGTTATACGGTGTACTTCGTCAGTCCGAGACATCGTGGAACCTTCTTCAGCCAAAACCATAGACCAGATTTCCTTTAGTGACGGGAGCTTTTCGAATAAATACTACCGAGGAGAAATCGAGTAGGTGGACGGAATTGTAGTAAGAAACAATTAGTACAGAGGGAGGGGACGCGCGTAATATGAGACTCCGGAATCACCGCTTTTATAAGAAACTTTTCTACTGCGCCCACGCAGTCTGGAGGCTATACCACACGCAGACAGAGAACGCAGGGAGCCTGGTCATAGGGATAGAGCTGCTTGCCATTTTACAGGGATCCGCCTCCTCCCTCGAACACTGCCCACACCACTGCCTCTGCGTAAAAATCATTCATAACACCCGCATGCCTGAATGACTACAGTACAGCTATGCACACATCTCTACACCCAACAATATGATATCAACAGATTGTGGTCAAAGTAAATGAACTAATTCTGAAGCGCACGCATTTTAGGCATAACAGATAACGTAAACAGATAACGTATGGTATAAATGATGATGTAGAACCTGGCGTATTTATCGAACATTGTACAAAACATTACAACTGAATAGCTAGCTACCTGTTACAATTGTGCCTAGCTATCCATGTATGAACAGGCTTAGTGACTGGAATGTAGTAGTGAGTGTCGGTCTAGATCGGCGTCACCTTGCTCGTACAGAATATGCTACAATATGTGATGTAGGCACTAGGCAGGCGAATCCTCCACAACTCATTCAGCAAGTCACGATCTGCACTGCAAGAGCATGTAGGAAAATGTCTCTAAAATGTCAAGGCTTTATTCTACAAACTGAGCTGGATTAGAATACAAAACTTATTTTCAGTAAACTTTCATTGAGGAGTGATGGGGCAATTTACAGTCTGGTGGATGTGGACAAGAACCAATTTCTATTCCATGCTGCTGAAGTCTCCAATATTCCAGAAACGTATTAGCATTATATAATGCAGCATAATGTTTTGTTAAAGGGCATTTCTCAACATTACCATTGATTTGCTTGTGTGATGAACAATCTAGTTGGCCCACATGCAGTTTCCATAATTAAACATTTCAACAATGAGACTGCTTCCTAATTCAATTGAGACAGCAGGTGAGGATAAATTAATGAGGACTATGTAAGAGGAATCAATCAATATTGGTCCCATAGTGACATGTAGCATAGCAGGAACTGAAGGTTGAGGCTAGTCATTAAAGCAATAATACACTAATAATAAATATTAAGGTAATAATACACGAATCCTAAATATTAAAACAATAATACTCTAATTATAAATATTAAGGTAATAATACACTAATACGCAAGGGGCCAGGGGGCGTGATACATTCTGGTTTTAGCACTGCTGTGCTGTGTCATATGCATATGTGGCTGGAGTCTTTGACAATTTTTATGGCCTTCCTCTGACACCGCCTGGTATAGAGGTCCTGGATGGCAGGAAGCTTGGTCCCAGTGATGTACTGGGCCGGAAGGCACTACTCTCTGTAATGCCTTGCGGTCAGAGGCTGAGCAGTTGCCATACCAGGCGGTTAACTCAGCCAACTAGGCCTCAGGAGTGTTGTGAGGTAGGTTGGCAGTGAGGGGGACTGACACACACCCTCCCACATCCTCCAGGTCATCATTACCTGCCTTCCTCTTCAGAGCTGGCTCTTTCTCCAACCTGGTCTCAGAGCATTTCGTATTATTCTGTATGTAAATCCGAGAAACTCCATTTAGTATGATATGTTACGTTTCGTATGATATGTATTAAACTGTGGATGTCCATCACCCATTTCGTATGATATGTTACGAATTACAATTTGTATTATGTTACGAATTTTCAAAACATACAATATGTTACGACTTTTGCGAAATGTATGATATGTTACGAATTCCATCTAGGTGGCTAGGTAGCTATCGTTAGCTAGCTGGCTAACATTAGCTAGGCTAGGGGTTAGGGTTAAGTTTAGAGTTAAGATTAGGAGTTAGGTTAAAGGGTTAAGGTTAGAGCCGACTAGGTGAAAAATCTGTCGATGTGCCCTTAAGCAAGGCACTTAACCCTAATTGCTCCTGTAAGTCGCTCTGGATAAGAGCGTCTGCTAAATGACTAAAAAAAAAAAAAAAAAAAAAAAAAGGTGAAGGGATAGCTAACATGCTAAGTAGTTGCAAAGTAGTACATTGTTGAAAACTTGCTAATTAGTTAAAATGCTAAAGTTGTCAGGGATGAGATTCAAACGAGCAACCTTTGGGTTGCTAGATGTTTGCATTATACGCCCACCCATAAGTAACTACCTGTCTTATGTAAGCATACCAAACGTAACATATCATACTACGTTTAGTACTAAATTTACTTTTACTATGTTACGTCTAGTCTGAGACCAGGCTGTTTTCTCAGGAGCACTTGAAAACAGCCTCCCACTCACTGCATTTTCCCTGCCTGTAATTGTCTCTCAGGTTCAGATCTCTCTTTTGTGAATCATATAGGACAGCGATTCGCGCTGTCATTCAGGTTCCCTTTTCCCACCCACTCCGTCTCCCACGCTGTCATTGGCTTGAAGAGGACAATCAGCGACACACTGTAATGCGGCAGATTCGTATTACAGATTCATTCAACGGAACATCAGAGTTCACTGTGCAGTCAAAAACTTGATTTTCCTGTGTTCTTTATATATATTTCCACACCACGAGGTTGGAATAATACTGTGAAATTGTGAAAATTATGATAATGCCCTTTTAGTGTAAGCTGTTTGAAAAGACCGCCTGAAATTGTTGTTGCCTGTCATGGTGACATAACTATGCAGTAAATGTGTTAGACCAAATAAGACAAGAGTTCCAAACCTCTCTGGCAATAACAGCTAGTTTTCAGTTTATATATATATATATATATATATATATATATATATATATATATATATATATATATATATATATATTACCATTTTAATTGAAAACAATCACAGTAAGGTACTTCATGGTTGCCCCAAAATTATTTGGTATTGAGATAAAAACATCTGCTTTGGACCTTCAAGTACTTTTCCCAGAAAGATACTAATTTCAAGCAGTTCACACTTTCACAGATAAAAACCTATGTAGGGCCCTAAAGGAGAGAAGACTTTCCACTTCCTCATTGCTTGGAATCTTCAGTCACAGGCTGCTGTATTATAATTCTCTTTGACCCACTATGGAATGATTTTAGAGGACCTCCGTATAATCCAAGGATGCTCTATCTATCAATACATAGAATTCATCACATGAAGAAAGAAGAATATAAATTATTTGAAAAAGCAGCCTAACTTAAAATATATTTATAAAAAAAAATGCACTATTCTTTTCTTGCTGGCACCGACTTTTCTGAGAACGACTTTATTGTGGGAAAATGTACTTAATATGACCGTGATGTGGTCGTCTCACCTAGATATCTTAAAATGAATGCACTAACTGTAAATCGCTCTGGATTAGAGCGTCTGCTAAAATGACTGAAATGTAAATAAATCATGTATAGTCTTATATGATTCCCCTTATTATAGCTAAGTAGTTATTTTTACTGTCCCATATAGATGCACAGCACACAGAATAACAACATGAAACAGCATCCGAATCCACACAATACATTAACTAACCAATGCATGTGGAGGTATCGCTCATCTACAGGAAAATCATAAACTGCTATTTGCTGCCATCTGGTGGTTGTTTGTATCAACGTTGAATGAATCGCTGGTCAAACAGTACCTTTAAAAATACTTGTATTGTTACAGAATAACAACAGGGTACATTTCGTATAGACACGCCACAGGTTTGTCAATATGATACAACTGGGAAATGGTCTCCACGGTCATTATCAAGAGAGTGTCACTGTCTCAGAGACTCTTACAGTACAGTAATACTTTACACTATACATAAGTGGTCTGTGGGCCATTTACATATTCTATCAAATATGGCTAGTGCTTATCTTTTATATTTAGGCCCTCCATTTCAGATAAAGAAATAAATACCTAATGCTCTAAGAGATATGATATGCCAGTAAAATATTAAGGACCCAGACAGCTAACAGCTAACAGGCCAATATCATGATATGATATGCCAGTAATATATTACAGATGCAGACAGCCAACAGGCCAATATCATGATATGATATGCCAGTAATATATTACAAATCCAGACAGCTAACAACCCAATATCATGATATGCAAGTACAAAATTTTAGCTAACAACCCAATATCACACTTCATAGTAAAAACAGACCCAATATGATATCATTATACTCACTGGATAGATAGCTAGGACATCAGGCTCTGTCAGGTTGTCTTGGACTGAATTCATAGTCATTTCTAGGCATCCGATAATAACATCAGTGTTGTCTGGTGTTGTCAGTCTGGGATACAGAGTTAAGTTAGCAAGCCCACTGACAATACAATTAGCCCTTCCTTTCTCCAATGACACTGAACTAATCCCCAAGCCAAGGGGACCGGAGCGTTAGATTAGTTAAGCTGTTGCACAGCGAGGAAGAATATAGAATATACATGAAATGGCGGCTTTAGCAAATAGGTCAGTACTATTATAAGGATTCGGTCCCAAATCAACAAGTTGAAACCAAAAGTCAAATCCATTCTTAACAGTTTGGCAGGAATCAAGACATTTTAAACTAAGACTAGGCAAGATTATGAAAACCGTCCCAAAAGTAATGATTTTTAAAGATAGTCTACATGTCTATTCCTCCCAAAAGAGAATGTGCTCTGTGGTCAGCTAGTAGGCCTGAGCCACAAAAGGTTGAAAAGTAATAAAGAAATTAAAAAGTGACACATGCATTCATTTCTCCGTTAATCACATCATTTGTCCGTTCACAGAAGATTTAAAAAAACACACCCGTCACGGGACTTAGGCACAATATTATCTCAATCAAACCACTAATTTCTTCATTATGTGCCTAAAAAGGCCCTAAACATGAACAAAAAATAAGAGAGAACCTGCAGGCAATGATCTGAAAAATAAAGTCCATGTCCATGGTTGGAGTGATTGGGTAGTTGAATCCAGAGGAGGCCTAGAAAGCAGTAGTTGGGCTCACAAAGGCCAAGGCTTAGCAGGGCACCAGGAACTTCAGTCTTGGAGGCGAGGGACTGGAAGAGATGGTGAAGATAATATTTCTGTGGGTGTGGTGGTTGGGGCATGAGACCCCTATGAGGGGGATATAGCGGCCAGCGTACCAAGACCCACAGAGTCACCTGGCGAACACACACCCCTAGACAGCCAACATCTCTCTGTCCTGCTTCTTCCTCGGCCTCTCCCTCTCTGAAATGAAGAAAACCAGACAGACTCTGAATGACACTTTAGTCCTCATGTAATGTCTATTACCACTGCTGAAGTGTTTAACCTACATCTGAATTCATATCATTCTCTCAACATAAGACACAAATATTAGTAATTCAGTATGACGCCACATCTGAGGAGACCTACCTTGACCTGGCTTTGGTTCTTCCTCAGCTGCCTCCGGGATGTCAGGCAGGGAATCGTCAGGTACCTCTGGTAGGTCAAGCTCTCCCTAAACACACAAAAACAACAGACAGAAAGGGAAGTCAAAAAAGAACAAGACTCTCGAAAGGGAATGTGTTGTCTCTCGTCTGTCGCTGTAAGGCGGGGAGAAATCAGGTAAGGAACCAGAGAAGTGATACCATCCAGAGTGACACAGTCCCTTGCCTTGAGAAATGGCTGTAGACTCTGATAAGGCATCTTTAACTGTTGAACACAAGGGTTGATTTGAGGCTAGTCAGTCACTGTGTGATAAAATCATAAACTTGTGTTCAACGGTTAGATGCCATAGGAGAAACGGTGTGTTAGGAGTCTACAGCCATGCCTCAGGTCAACGGAGTCCTATGACAATAGTTGGTGGCCAGCCACTGTTGTTGAGTCATTCAGACTGACCTGAGTGATGGCCTCCAGTTCAGCCAGAACAGCATCTTCATCCTCCTGTGTCAGGGAACCTGCCAGCATCTCATCTATTTCCTGTACAGAGATAAAGGTACAAATAAATATCAACAAAATACAGTAATTTCAATAAGATATCAATGCTTCTGTAAAAACAAACAGTGGGGACCTTACCCTCTGGTATTCTATGCCTTCTTGGGTCTCATCCATAATTCTCTCCACATCCTCGATGGACATCGCCTGATACGAAAGAACAAACAGTAAGTACAGGAAAGCCAATGTTTTATTCACGGCATATCCATGCGGAATGCTATATTATTTGGATTGCAGATGCACTGAAGGTAAGCAACCTATTTATCTTACTGATGGCTTATGGAAAAGATAGACATACAGTATGCTACTTATCGGGTCATAGGGAAGTTGCATAGAGATCAAACATAGCTCTCTGATACCCTCACATAGCGTACCTCATGCAATGACTTCAGGCAGTCGTTTCCAACTTTAAGGCCTTCAATGACCTTCATCTCAATCTGGGCAAACTCAATGTCTTGACACTAAAGAAAACAACAAGATCAGAAGGCATTAGTTGAGTACAGGGGTGTATTTACTAGAAACCAAACAGAACCAAGTGGAAGCAAACGGGGAGGAACCTACCTAAATTTACCAATAGAAACTCTTGTTTTTGTTGCAAAGCATTTCCCGTTTTAAGTAAAGGTTTTCCGTTGCAAAATGTTTTTGCAACAGTGTCCGACTAATGAAGAGACATTTTCTGTTTACCATCAAACATCACTTTTGAGTTGGGACCTCGACAAACTTAACAGTGAGTGAGTGATGACCATGAAAACACGCAAGACTGATGGCTATAGCTATGATCAACACATATATACTTTTTCTGGCTTTATCTAGCTCTATTTGTTATATTTCACCTTGCCTCACTGGCTTGCTAGGTAATCAACCCTCTGATGCAGTGGAGGCTGCTGAGGGGAGGACGGCTCAGAATAATGGCTGGAACGGAGCGAATGGAATGGCATCAAACCATGTTTTTGATACCATTTCACCTATTCCGCTCCTGCCATTACCACAAACCCTTCCTCCCCAATTAAGGTGCCATCAACCTCCTGTGCTCTGATGACATCTGCAATGTCGTAGACGATAACCATCTGATTACGTGTTTGTTTAACTTGCAAGAGCCGCATTTGAAGTTGCATGTGATCGTATGCACTGCTAGTGGTGCTTTCAAGACAACTGGGAACTCTGGGGAAAAAACGAGGTCAAATCATGACGTCAGTGATCTTCAGGTCAGAAAGACGGAGCTCTATTAAGATGCCCGAGTTCCCGACTTGAGATTCCAATTTGGATGACCGTTCCAAAACAATTTTCCCAGTCGGAGATCGATTTTTCCCCCCCGAGTTCCCAGCTGTCTTGAACGCACTGAAGTCTGAGATTTCCGAGTTCCTAGTTGTTTTGAACGCGACATATGTAAACAACACGGTTTCTGATGAGGAACTGCACGCGCAACTTCTAATGACGCGGCAGGGAAATTAGTCTATACACCCCACGATTACCATTTTCTACTATTACTGGTGGTGTGAGTTAGTGAGTGAGAGAATGTTTGACAAATATGTCAGGTATTTACCATGTGTTCCAGGTTGCTTATCTGGTTTTCTGTCTTGTCCAGGAGCTGGTCCTGGTATCTCTTCTTTTTGAGCAAGAGGAGGGCCTTCCTGTTTGAAAACAAAATACAGAAATATGAGAAGATTTAATACAATGACAACCAATATAATGTCCTAATTTCGTAGTTAACAGAGTATATTTATATATGGTCTATGTGCATGACAGCTTTCAATCTCAAGTGCTTTAAAGTGACAACCTTCACTTTAGGCAGATCCGGTCTTATTAATGAACAATGCAGTCACACATTATATAGCATTTCTGGTGAGAAGCAACTCCTTACTCTTTCTTGCCATCGTTCAACAGCTGCTTGGCCAGATTCCTCTCCTTCTCCAGCTGCAGGGTGATTCTCTTCTGGTACTGCTTTAATTTATCTCTCTGCTGTTTCAGTTGCTGGAATTGAGAAGACAGACATTTTAATGCAATTGTTGGAAGACCACTTGTTTCAACACTAAATCGCTTCAGTTTGCTGTCTAGCTTTCCAGTACAGAACAGTGTGTTGTTAGCCCTGGCTAGTATGGGTTGTCAGACTGCCCCTATCCCGCACTCCTAGCTAACTTACTTTAGGCCTAACGTAAACATTATGAAATGGTTCCCTATCTAACTGGGTAGACAGCAAACTGGAACATGTTGTTAACTAGTTATGTTAGCAGACTGACTTGCTACAGTAGCTATGCTACTTACCAAAACTGCCCTGTCCTGCTCTGTGACTCGCGTGCGTCTCTTTCTGGCAAAAATATTTCCCATTTTGATTCAGCATCCCCGCCACTCTGTGCAGCTATTGAATCGACTTGTAAACAAATCTATTTCTCAGAAGAACATTGCGTATACTTCATAGTTTGTGGATCGGTTGTCTAGCTAGACATCAGATGACTTTGCTAGCTAGCTAGCTAGTTTACGTCGGTTTCCACTAGTTACCACAGCCACAACGTCAAAATGGTCTATATCGTAAATATTCTTTTTTTTTTTTTTTTTTTTTTTTAGCTTTTTGCTCTGAAATTTAAGGTCAAGGTTTGGCATAAGGTTAGCAGTGTGGTTAATGTTAGGTTTAAAATCACATTTTAAGAAGATATATTGTCGAAATAGGCGGGGTTTATGACTTTGTGGCTGAGATAACTAGCAACGACCGTTTCCTTCAACGAAGCTAGCTAGCCAGCTAATGCTAAAAAACACACCCTTAACACCAAGTAGGACGGCATTTAGATAGCTAGAGACAAATCAGTTGTCACAATGACAAAAACGATAAGGCATGTATTGCTACAACCAATGATGTATATAAATCATTACATTTTAGTAAGTTAGCAGACGCTCTTATCCAGAGCGACTTACAGTTAGTACATAGCTTTTTTCATACTGGCCCCCGTGGGAATCGAACCCACTACCCTGGCGTTACAAGCGCCATGCTCTACCAATTGAGCTACAGAGGACCGTCAGCAATACATGATAGGCCCCGTGTAGCTCAGTTGGTAGAGTAGGGCGCTTGCAACGCCAGGGTTGTGGGTTCGATTCCCCCGGGACCACCCATACATAAAAATGTATGCACACATGACTGTAAATCGCTTTGGATAAAAGCGTCTGCTAAATGGCATATTATTATATTATATTATGCTATGTATTGGCCATGGAAAGGCTTTTAAGCCACCGGTCGGCCATATTGGCACTCCCCAGTAGGAGCAGTGCTCCATAGGAATGAATGGAATTCTACAGTATTTCAATTAAATGTTTCAAGGACAAAATTACATTAAGTATTTCGTTGTTGTAGTGGGGACAGTAACATTAGCAGTGGCAACCCGTAATTCAGGTCTGCCCCACCTGTTTAGCTAATATATATATATATATATACTGCTCAAAAAAATAAATAAAGGGAACACTTAAACAACACAATGTAACTCCAAGTCAATCACACTTCTGTGAAATCAAACAGTCCACTTAGGAAGCAACACTGATTGACAATAAATTTCACATGCTGTTGTGCAAATGGAATAGACAACAGGTGGAAATTATAGGCAATTAGCAAGACACCCCCAATAAAGAAGTGGTTCTGCAGGTGGTGACCACAGACCACTTCTCAGTTCCTATGCTTCCTGGCTGATGTTTTGGTCACTTTTGAATGCTGGCGGTGCTTTCACTCTAGTGGTAGCATGAGACGGAGTCTACAACCCACACAAGTGGCTCAGGTAGTGCAGCTCATCCAGGATGGCACATCAATGCGAGCTGTGGCAAGAAGGTTTGCTGTGTCTGTCAGCGTAGTGTCCAGAGCATGGAGGCGCTACCAGGAGACAGGCCGTAGGAGGGCAACAACCCAGCAGCAGGACCACTACCTCCGCCTTTGTGCAAGGAGGAGCAGGAGGAGCACTGCCAGAGCCCTGCAAAATGACCTCCAGCAGGCCACAAATGTGCATGTGTCTGCTCAAACGGTCAGAAACAGACTCCATGAGCGTGGTATGAGGGCCCGACGTCCACAGGTGGGGGTTGTGCTTACAGCCCAACACCGTGCAGGACGTTTGGCATTTGCCAGAGAACACCAAGATTGGCAAATTCACCACTGGTGCCCTGTGCTCTTCACAGATGAAAGCAGATTCACACTGAGCACGTGACAGACGTGACAGAGTCTGGAGACGCCGTGGAGAACGTTCTGCTGCCTGCAACATCCTCCAGCATGACCGGTTTGGCGGTGGGTCAGTCATGGTGTGGGTTGGCATTTCTTTGGGGGGCCGCACAGCCCTCCATGTGCTCGCCAGAGGTAGCCTGACTGCCATTAGGTACCGAGATGAGATCCTCAGACCCCTTGTGAGACCATATGCTGGTGCGGTTGGCCCTGGGTTCCTCCTAATGCAAGACAATGCTAGACCTCATGTGGCTGGAGTGTGTCAGCAGTTCCTGCAAGAGGAAGGCATTGATGCTATGGACTGGCCCGCCCGTTCCCCAGACCTGAATCCAATTGAGCATCATGTCTCGCTCCATCCACCAACGCCACGTTGCACCACAGACTGTCCAGGAGTTGGTGGATGCTTTAGTCCAGGTCTGGGAGGAGATCCCTCAGGAGACCATCCGCCACCTCATCAGGAGCATGCCCAGGCAGTGTAGGGGCCACACACACTACTGAGCCTCATTTTGACTTGTTTTAAGGACATTACATCAAAGTTGGATCAGCCTGTAGTGTGGTTTTCCACTTTAATTTTGAGGGTGACTCCAAATCCAGACCTCCATGGGTTGATAAATTTGATTTCCATTGATAATTTTTGTGTGATTTTGTAGTCAGCACATTCAACTATGTAAAGAAAAAAGTATTTAATAAGATTATTTCATTCATTCAGATCTAGGATGTGTTGTTTAAGTGTTCCCTTTATTTTTTTGAGCAGTGTATATATACACTACAGTTCAAAAGTTTGGGGTCACTTAGACATTTCCTTTTTTTTTCGAAAGAAAATCTTAGTTTTTGTCCATTAAAATAACATCAAATTGATCAGAAATACAGTGTAGGTATTGTTCATGTTGTAAATGGCTATTGTAGCTGGAAACGGCTGATTTTTAAAGGAATATCTACATAGGCGTACAGAGGCCCATTATCAGCAACCATCAGTCCTGTGTTCCAATGGCACATTGTGTTTGCTAATCCAAGTTTATCATTTTTAAAGGCTAATTGATCATTAGAAAACCCTTTTGCAATTATGTTAGTACAGCTGTTAAACATTTGTGCTGATTAAAGAAGCAATTAAACTGGCCTTCTTGAGATTAGTTGGGTATCTGGAGCATCAGCAATTGTGGGTTCGATTACAGGCTCAAAATGGCCAGAAACAAATAACTTTCTTCTGAAACTCGTCAGTCTATTCTTGTTCTGAGAAATGAAGACTATTCTATGCGAGAAATTGCCAAGAAACTGAAGATCTCGTACAACGCTGTGTACTACTCCTTTCCCAGAACAGCGCAAACTGGCTCTAACCAGAATAGAAAGAGGAGTGGGAGGCCCCGGTGCACAACTGAGCAAGAGGACAAATACATTAGTGTCTAGTTTGAGAAACAGGCACCTCACAGGTCGTCAACTGGCAGCTTCATTAAATAGAACCCGCAAAACACCAGTCTCAACGTCAACAGTGAAGAGGCGACTCCGGGATGTTGACCTTCTAGGCAGAGTTGCAAAGAAAAAGCCATATCTCAGACTGGCCAATAAAAATAAAATATTAAGATGGGCAAAAGAACACAGGACAGAGGAAGATTGGAAAAAAAGTGTTATGGACAGATGAAGTTTGAGGTGTTTGTCTGTCTGTCTGTCCCCCCCCCCCCCCCCCCCCCCCCCAAAAAAAAACAACAACTAAACAACAACAACTGTTAACCACTGCTACCTCAGTTGAGTGTAGTTTTCCGTCGGAGTAACCCACTAAAGGCTTACTGTTTGTTTCATTGTTCATCTGTTGTCTTGTTTGTGTCTTTCCCCTTGTTTTATGCAGGAGTTTTGTTTTCAACTCATTGTCGTTAGCCTGAATGTTAGGGTTTTGAGAGATCTTACAAAAAGGAAAGCAACGCAGAATTTGTCCTTCAGGAAACTCCCTCGTGTGAAAGTGACATTTTAGAAGTCACAAGGGGGAAACATGGCCTATCTCAGTCATGGCTCAAACCATTCTGCGGGAAGGGAGATGGGCCATAGTAACTATGAAACTTGGCAATGCTATATCAGACTTCAGGGGGCGGCAGGTAGCTTAGTGGTTAAGAGCGTTGTGCCAGTAACCGAAAGGTCGCTGGTTCTAATTCCCGAGCCGACTAGGTGAAAGATCTGTCGATGTGCCCTTGAGCAAGGCACTTAACCCTAATTGCTCTGGATAAGAGCGTCTGCTAAATGACTAAAATGTAAAATATCATTCGGAATGTGTGTTGACATAAGTTACATGCTCCACATAAGATCCTTTTTGCTCAGCTTTCCAGAAAATGACAGGATGTATGCAACAAATACTCAGAGGCTCTTCTAATTCTCTCAGGGGATTTGAACAAAACACCTGACGACATATGGCAAGTTTAGAGTTAGTTTTTGGCAAGTTGAATGGGCAGAACACGACAGAATGATGACTATGCTGATCGTTTTCCTCCTAGAATGAGTCAGAGCTTTCAAAATAGCAATATTATCACAACATTATGCAATGATCTCTCTGTTTTTGATGCCTGCCGTTATTTCAATCCGGAAGAAAGGGGTCATACCTGGACCAACATAACTATGTCACAAAAATCGAGAATAGATTTATTCCTAATATCCCCCTCTTTGTTACAACTTGTTATATACTGTATGTAGATCATCAATTTGCTCCCCTTTCTGATCATAGTTTCATTTCCCTGATTTTACAAGCTGTGAAAAAATCTAAGGGTATTCGAGGCTATTAGAAATGAAACAACACACTTCTTAAAGATCCTGTTTCCAATGCAAACATCAAATCGTTAGCCAAATTTATTTCTGTGAGATACTTTTTTTTCTGTGACTTGGGTCATAGAAGTAAATGGGAATTCTTTAAATATAAAGTCAGAGTTTTAGCAATTAAATGTGTCAAAGAGTTGAAGCACCTTAGAGAAAGGAAAAAAAGAGCAATCTTGACAGTCTTCTAAAGAAAGAGACGTTATCTCAAGAAGAAGAGTCTGGACTTAAATCTGTACTTGAGTAAGAACAGTTTTACACAGGTCTGGCAAAGGGTGCTTTTGTCAGATCACGAGCAAAATGGATTGAAGTGGGTGGAAGAAACACCAGTTATTTCATTGCACTTGAAAATAAAAACCACAAAAGAAAATCTATAACTGCACTCAAAATTAATGATGTATAATGAAAAGATCCCGCTGAAATATAAATGTTTGTCGTTTCCTTTTATGCAATTCTTTACAACTCACAATTTCAGGAAGATGGTGGTGAAAGCTACATTCGCCACATTCAGAACTATGTCCCTGTGATTGAGGATGAATTCCACACAGTTTGCGTATCACCTGTGTCAACTGAGGAGATTAAAGAGGCTTTGAATTCAATGAAAAAATGGAAATCACCTGGCCCTGAAGGCCTATCAGTTGAATTTTATAGGTGGTTTTGGGAGTTACTAGAAGAGCCTACTTTTTATATGTTTCAAGATTGCATTGAAAATGGTGAAATGGTTTCCATTATGAAGCAGGGCCTTATCTCACTGATTCCGAAGCCTGATAAAGACCTCTATCTCATTGACAATTGGAGACCAATCACTTTTTAAAATATTGATAAAAAATGGATTGCTCTGGTTTATGACAAAAAAAAATAAAAGAAAGAAAGGAATAGATTCAATTATAAATGAGACTCAAGCAGGCTTTATGAAGGGGTATCACATAAGTTCCAACATTCATTTAGTCTTGGACCTTTTGGATTATTCAGATGCAGTTGACTCAGATGCTGTTATTTTATTTTTTAGACTTCTGTAAAGGCTTTGACACAATTGAACATTAATTTATCTTTCGGTCTCTGAAAATGTTTGGTTTCGGTGAAAATGTTATCAAAGTCATTCGCATATTTTACAAAGATATAGTTCTGTGATACTAAACCTTAATACATCCAACAACATTGTTCTTGATGTGTTCGACAACAGGGGTAATATTCTTTCATACAAAACAATTCATAACACTGAATCTGTTTCCAATACCTTTCAGAGAGTTTATTTCTATTCCCAGTGGTCTGACTACACTAATGAAAAATCATCTTAGCTTTGGTGATGATCACAGAGCTTATCCAGAACTCAGCCTGGAAGGTGTGGGCTTACTTGAGAAATCT
Organism: Coregonus ussuriensis; assembly: GCA_031479575.1. Taxonomy (NCBI): domain Eukaryota; kingdom Metazoa; phylum Chordata; class Actinopteri; order Salmoniformes; family Salmonidae; genus Coregonus; species Coregonus ussuriensis. The sequence continues at coordinate 44,392,676 of CM062503.1, read as the reverse complement.
TGTTGTAACAAATACATAAGACAAATGTTCCATTCAAGGAACCAATTTACGCCTAGAGGAATTGTTTTGGGGGAACATGTTTATTTCTGACATTGTCTGGAAGAAAGCTTGGTTGGTGCCTTACAAATACTGTATACCAAACAAATGTAAGGAAGTGCACTTTAAGATTCTACATAAGATACTGTATATTCATGTAATTCCATGTTGTCCAAATTTCTTGATGTTGATGATATCTGTGTTTCCCCCCCCCCCCCCAAAAAAAAAAAAAACGAAGGTAAATCTTACACACTTGTTCTAAGAATGTGAATCTGTGATCGACTTTTGGGAAAACCTTGCAGAGTACATATTTAGCTTTTTGAACACTAGCCATGTTTTTTACATGAAGGATATTGTATGTTACTATTTCAATGACGACAAGACCATTAAAATTATTGTGAATATTTTTATTCTTGTTGCCAAATACTTTCTACACAAACAAAAATTCCAGAAATAATACCAACATTTAAAATACTTCTGATTGAATTTAATCATTTAGTTAAGACATTATCCCTAGTTAATAATACAACAATGACATCTTGAATCATTATATTGCGATTTTTTGAGTGAATACAAATTGCACTTTATTATTATTATTATTATTATTAATATGTATTTAAGATATTTTCTTGTTTTACCTTTGTGTTTTGTTTTGCGGTAGATGTGTGTGATGTACTGATGTAAGTTGTTGATTGCTGATAATTTGCTTAACAAATATTTGTGCCAGATATTTGTAATTTGTACTTTGAATAACTGTATATTTTTTTACGTTCTTAAACTTTGGCGCACAACATGGTTCAATTTGCCAGTAAATCAGCACAATCTACTTTCTCATTTTTTTTTTTTATTGCCGCCGTCCTGGAACTAGAATCGGGATCATGTACAGTATACTGCGCTAATGCCGATACAAAAAAAAGAGTAACGGGGAGCAATGTACAACAGGGCGAATTTAGCAAACGAGGTATTTGTGGTAAATACATGGGAGCTGCCATCTTTATGCACCTCCACTATTAGGATTTTAGCACACAAATCACCATTTTTTTGCAGGAGACCAATAACTTTGCTAAACAAATGACCGCCCACAAAGTCCATAGCCTTTAAAAGGAAGTTTGTTTAATATTGGCCTCTTTTTCTTTGAGATCCTCCTTGGTGACTTTAGATCTGGAAGAGAGAGTGAGAGGACAAGATGGTAGTCAGTACTACAGACGTGGAGAGGACAAGATGGTAGTCATTACTACAGACGAAGAGGAAATGGACTTGTGGTAGTCATGTAAAGATGATACTGATATAGATTAGAATAGAAGGTATTATCCTCTGAGAAGGACATTCTAATACTGCAGCCTACCTCCTGTTCATTTTGGTCCTTTTCAACATGGCGTGAGCTGTGGAGACAACAAACACCAGAGCCAGGAAACCAGCGACCGATGACAGGCCGATGAAGACATCCCACTGGATATCCCTGTCTGGAAAACATTTACAGATAAGACAGACACTCAAAGTACAGAGTACTGGCAGGAAAAGCAGGGAAAAGCAGGGCTGAATACAGCAGGTATATTCTGGGTGTGTACCAATGGATACACACACACAGGAACACCCGCATGCCACACAGAGACACCGATAACACACAAACACACACTATCAAACTTTAACCTTTTTGTAATTTCAGAGACATATCTGAATCCATCTTTATAACAATATGTACTATAATCTGTCTGTTGATAGGACACAATAACATGCTAATCATCCTGTTAGATTATGATCTCCAATAAAGGCATAAAATAAGATATGGATCTTGTGGTTTCTGCAACATTTATTATCAGAATCTGTTATCATAGGTTTATCAGCTAAATCTGCAAGGGTTCAAGGCAGGGCTTAGAACTAGCATTGGCCAGATCGCTATTATGGGATAGTCCTTTTGGAACTTCTTACTGATGTCCTGGTGTATTCGAAAACATGTTTCTCTATGAAGGCAAAGGTTTAACAATGTGAGATAGGGGTAATATAATTGCCTGGGTAAACTTAAGCAATGGGGTGTAAGAAAAATACAGTTTATGATTCTGTCAAGCTTACATTCATTCTCTCAACATTCAAGCTTTTTTGAATATTGATGACTATCCTGTTAACAGTTGATGACAGATAAAGGCTCACTTTCATGTGATTAAAATATGTTTCTCTATTATGAAGTCAGAAGAGGAATATACTGTAATTCAGTGGGTAAACCCTAGGACAAGGTAATGGGGCATAGGACAAGTTTATAATTCTGTTTGAGTATCCTAGGTTGCTCTGCACATTCTCAATAAATTATAAACTAAAAGGCTTACTCTCATAGGATCCCAGGTCCTTCTTGGGGACCAGCATCTGGCGGGTGACCTCCAGGGACCCATCGTTGACCTCCGGTGTGATGCCCAGGAGGTGACACATCAGCGGGTACACATTGACTGTCTCGAAGGGTCCCACCACCAAGTTCTTCTGGAAGTCAGGCCCCACGGCTCTGAAGAACGGCTTCATGTCCATCACCTGGTTATCATAGCCGTGCTCTCCCTTGTTGAACTGGACAGGGAACAACTGTAGGGACGAAAATGAAAGAGAGCTTATAGGGTTTTAGTCCAAATGCAGAGATTGCAGTTAATTTTGGTAACAACTTCAATGCATGCCATCAAGGCAGTATGAAGAGGTGGTGGTGGTGGGGGGGCGGGGGGGGTTTGGGGACTGTGTCTGCTCACTGTTAGGACACTGTTTTGGCTCATTGTTAGGACACTGTTTCTGCTCACTGTTAGGACACTGTTTCTGCTCACTCACCCCATTGATGACGTATCCTCGATCAGCGAATATAATCAGGGGCAGGAGGCGAGGGTGGTTACTATAGTAAAGTCTGGCAGGCATATCCTCCTTCTTATACACATGCAAGTGAGGGTGGCCTCCTTTCAGGGCTTGGTACACCTTCTCCAGCATTCCCTCTCTGGGAAGAAGCATTCCTGACGGCCCGTAGTCCACCAGGTGAAACTTGATATCCCGGAAGTCAAATCCCGGAATCTCCGATAGGATGATCTCGTCGACCAGACCATTCCTTAGGACGGTGGTCATTCCATGATCGGCCGTGATGATGATGTTGAGCCGGTTGGAGAGGCCGTGATTCCGGGCCGTATCCCGGATGTATCCCACGGTCCGGTCCACCTGTCGCACCATCTCCCGGCGTTCCGGGGAATCCGGGCCGTACTTGTGTCCCGTTCCGTCTGGTTCACCGAAGTACAAAGACACAAAGTCCAGGTCCTCCTCTGAGAACCACTGACCAATCACCTTGTCGATGTCGATTCTCCATTCCGTCTCATTGTTGTACTCGTAGAAACGAGGTTCGACCTGGCTCACCTTGACCCTCTCACCTTTGTAGGTTGCGGCCGTGCCAGGGAAGTGGAGGGAGCCCGCCTTCAGACCCTGCACGGGTGAGGAAGGATTCTAAATTATTCTAACTTTATTTTATTACACTTATTGCTTCAGACCCAATATGGGCAAGGAAGGAATTAAGGAAGGTGAGTGTGTGAGTGAGAGAGAGAGAGAGAGAGAGAGAGAGAGAGAGAGAGAGAGAGAGAGAGATTCTCTGTGTGTGTGTGTGTGTGTGTGTTGCACCCACTTGTCTCTGCGCTGTTATCCAGATGGGCAGACTCCCGTTGTCCCAGTAAGAATCCTCAAACTGGGTCATGTAGTACTGTTTCTTCTCCTGGGTCGTAGTGTTGAACCACATGTTGTGGATCACTCCATGGTTCTCTATGTACCGACCTGAGGAACAGAGACAACAAGCAGCTCCACGGTTAGAAACCTTATAAGTAGGGCTATGAAGGAGGTGTTGATATACCTCCAGTGTCTTGTTGGATTACAATAGGCCAATAGGATATTGGAGTACAGTTACATGCACACAGTACAATTATTGTGAATAGTCAGAGTTAAAAGTTGACGTGCTTTGCAAGAAGAACGATTTCCCTAATAATCCTGTTTATTGTACATCGACACATCTGAAATCAGGCTACCTGATGGGACTTTGATGCAGCCAATCAAAATAAACGTTCTACCACAGCGACTATGTTATTTTTGGGAAGCTTATTTAATTCTGAGTTTGGACACATAACGTTTGTATGTGAAAACCATTTCTAAGATGCATACTTTGAATGTTCCCGAACTCAATTCACTTGCGCATAAGAGGGAGGCTTGGTGCTGCTGGTGCTGCCACATGCACAGATCAAATACACCCCTGGGACTCTGATTTAGAAGTTTACACGTCCTAATAATCCGAAAGATTGCGCAGTAAACCAGGTGTTTTAATCACTGTATGCTTACTTCAATTGTGACCTTACTGCGATTAAGATAAGCAGAGTAAGATTGTGCTTACATAACTTTCTATTTTACCTTTATTTAAAGTTGTACTATGCAGAAATCGCTCTGCCATTTCCTGGTTGCTAAAACTCTAATAGTTCACTTAATTTCAGTTGATGTGACAAACTAAGCTAGCATAGTGTAGAGAATCATTGTGCCATCTAAACCGCTGTGAAATACATTTTCCATAACTAAAAATATTGTTGTTTCAGCTGTTTGAAGTTGGTGTACAAAACCGAAAGTAAAAGACGCAAAAACAAATCTTAAAGAATGGGAAGCATAGAAATAGCGCACATAGAACAGCTATACCGCTTCTTAGACTTGCTTTCAAGTAGGATGATACAGTTGAAGTCGGAAGTTTACATACACTTTGGTTGGAGTCATTAAAACTTGTTTTTCAACCACTCCACAAATGTCTTGTTAACAAACTATAGTTTTGGCAAGTCGGTTAGGACATCTACTTTGTGCATGACACAAGTAATTTTTCCAACAATTGTTTACAGACAGATTATTTCACTTATAATTCACTATATCACCATTCCAGTGGTTCAGAAGTTTACATACACTAAATTGACTGTGCCTTTAAACAGCTTGGAAAATTCCAGAAAATGATGTCATTGCTTTAGAAGGATCTGATATGCTAATTGACATCATTTGAGTCAACTGGAGGTGTACCTGTAGTCTATTTCAAGGCCTACCTTCAAACTCAGTGCCTCTTTGCTTCACATCATTGGAAAATCAAAAGAAATCAGCCAAGACCGCAGAAAAAAATTGTAGACCTCCACAAGTCTGATTCATCCTTGGGAGCAATTTCCAAACGCCTGAAGGTACCACGTTCATCTGTACAAACAATAGTACGCAAGTATAAACACCATGGGACCGCGCAGCCGTCATACCGCTCAGGAAGGAGATGCGTTCTGTCTCCTAGAGATGAACCTACTTTAGTGCAAAAAGTGCAAATCAATCCCAGAACAACAGCAAAGGACCTTGTAAAGATGCTGGAGGAAACAGGTACAAAATTATCTATATCCACAGTAAAACGAGTCCAAATTGACATAACCTGAAAGGCCGCTCAGCAAGGAAGAAGCCACTGCTCCAAAACCGCCATAAAAAAGAAAGACTACGGTTTGCAACTGCACATGGGGACAAAGATCGTACTTTTTGGAGAAATGTCCTCTGGTCTGATGAAACAAAAATAGAACTGTTTGGCCATAATGACCATCGTTATGTTTGGAGGAAAAAGGGGGTTGCTTGCAAGCCGAAGAACACCATCCCAACCGTGAAGCACCGGGGTGGCAGCATCATGCTGTGGGGGTGCTTTGCTGCAGGAGGGACTGGTGCACTTCACAAAATAGATGGCATCATGAGGAAGGAAAATGATGTGGATACATTGAAGCAACATCTCAAGACATCAGTCAGGAAGTTAAAGCTTGGTTGCAAATGGGTCTTCCAAATGGACAATGACCCCAAGCATACTTCCAAAGTTGTGGCAAAATGGCTTAAGGACAACAAAGTCAAGGTATTGAAGTGGCCATCACAAAGCCCTGACCTCAATCCTATAGAACATTTGTGGCCAGAACTGAAAAAGCGTGTGCAAGCAAGGAGGCCTAACAAACCTGACTCAGTTACACCAGCTCTGTCAGGAGGAATGGGCAAAGATTCACCCAACTTATTGTGGGAAGCTTGTGGAAGGCTACCTGAAACGTTTGACCCAAGTTAAACAATTTAAAGGCAATGCTACCAAATACTAATTGAGTGTATGTAAACTTCTGACCCACTGGGAATGTGATGAAAGAAATAAAAGCTGAAATAAATCATTCACTCTACTAATATTCTGACATTTCACGTTCTTAAAATAAAGTGGTGATCCTAACTGACTGAAGACAGGGAATTTTTACTAGGATTAAATGTCAGGAATTGTGAAAAACTGAGTTTAAATGTATTTGGCTAAGGTGTACTTAGATAACTTCCGACTTCAACTGTAGATCTATAACTCACATTTTTATGTGAATTTGGTCTGGTCCCCCAAAAAGTTACAAATTGAGATTTGACTACTTTCCGGAAGTTCGCACCATTCTCAGATACACAGTTCAAGAAGTACTGTATGTTCACTTTGCTTTTCTAACCAGAGATGGACATCTATTCCCCAAATACAGGTGTGCCAAGCTTGTAGAGTGATACCGAAGAAGACTCAAGGCTGTAATCGCTGCCAAAGGTGTTTCAACAAAGTACTGAGTAAAGGGTATGAATACTTATGTAAATGTGATACTTCCGTTTTTGCAAACATTTCTAAAAACCTGTTTTTGCTTTGTCATTATGGGGTATTGTGTGTAGATTAATGAGGGGGAAAAAACAATTTAATCAATTTTAGAATAAGGCTGTAACATAACAAAATGTGGAAAAAGTCAAGGGGTCTGAATACTTTCCAAATGCACTGTAATTCAAGAATGACCCGCCACCATTATTTCAATATAAAATTCTCAAACAATGACTTTGAATCCTCTACTTTCACCACCAACATTTTTATTTCATAATATAGCGTTATTAATATAGTGTTAATAACATGACACCCAAGTTGAAAAGGTTGTCACCCATTCTTCCTTCACCTCCACCATATTTACCTATGATACCCAGGATTCCCATAATTTATTAACAGACATCCAGTGTTTATAACATGTTACCAGGGTTACTGTAAGTCGCTCTGGATAAGAGCGTCTGCTAAATGACTAAAATGTAAATGTAAATGTAATCTATTTCTCAAATGTCTTAAGGACTGCCGGTCAGACATAGTATCAGTCAATCTAGTCTTAGCCCAAGCTACATTTATTTCCTGTAATTTTTCTGACAATCCATGCATGAATTGTACACTGCTCAAAAAAATAAAGGGAACACTTAAACAACACATCCTAGATCTGAATGAATGAAATAATCTTATTAAATACTTTTTTCTTTACATAGTTGAATGTGCTGACAACAAAATCACACAAAATTTATCAATGGAAATCAAATTTATCAACCCATGGAGGTCTGGATTTGGAGTCACCCTCAAAATTAAAGTGGAAAACCACACTACAGGCTGATCCAACTCACTACAGGCTGATCCAACTTAGCTGGCGGCAGGTAGCTTAGTGGGTAAGAGCGTTGTGCCAGTAACCGAAAGGTCGCTGGTTCTAATCCCCGAGCCGACTAGGTGAAAAAATCTGTCGATGTGCCCTTGAGCAAGGCACTTAACCCTAATTGCTCCTGTAAGTCGCTCTGGATAAGAGCGTCTGCTAAATGACTAAAATGTAAATGTAAATGTAATGTAATGTTCTTAAAACAAGTCAAAATGAGGCTCAGTAGTGTGTGTGGCCTCCACATGCCTGTATGACCTCCCTACAACGCCTGGGCATGCTCCTGATGAGGTGGCAGATGGTCTCCTGAGGGATCTCCTCCCAGACCTGGACTAAAGCATCTGCCAACTCCTGGACAGTCTGTGGTGCAACGTGGCGTTGGTGGTTGGAGCGAGACATGATGTCCCAGATGTGCTCAATTGGATTCAGGTCTGGGGAACGGGCGGGCCAGTCCATAGCATCAATGCCTTCCTCTTGCAGGAACTGCTGACACACTCCAGCCACATGAGGTCTAGCATTGTCTTGCATTAGGAGGAACCCAGGGCCAACCGCACCAGCATATGGTCACACAAGGGGTCTGAGGATCTCATCTCGGTACCTAATGGCAGTCAGGCTACCTCTGGCGAGCACATGGAGGGCTGTGCGGCCCCCCAAAGAAATGCCACCCCACACCATGACTGACCCACCACCAAACCGGTCATGCTGGTGGATGTTGCAGGCAGCAGAACGTTCTCCACGGCGTCTCCAGACTCTGTCACGTCTGTCACATGTGCTCAGTGTGAACCTGCTTTCATCTGTGAAGAGCACAGGGCGCCAGTGGCGAATTTGCCAATCTTGGTGTTCTCTGGCAAATGCCAAACGTCCTGCACGGTGTTGGGCTGTAAGCACAACCCCCACCTGTGGACGTCGGGCCCTCATACCACCCTCATGGAGTCTGTTTCTGACTGTTTGAGCAGACATATGCACATTTGTGGCCTGCTGGAGGTCATTTTGCAGGGCTCTGGCAGTGCTCCTCCTGCTCCTCCTTGCACAAAGGCGGAGGTAGCGGTCCTGCTGCTGGGTTGTTGCCCTCCTACGGCCTCCTCCACGTCTCCTGATGTACTGGCCTGTCTCCTGGTAGCGCCTCCATGCTCTGGACACTACGCTGACAGACACAGCAAACCTTCTTGCCACAGCTCGCATTGATGTGCCATCCTTGATGAGCTACACTACCTGAGCCACTTGTGTGGGTTGTAGACTCCGTCTCATGCTACCACTAGAGTGAAAGCACCGCCAGCATTCAAAAGTGACCATAACATCAGCCAGGAAACATAGGAACTGAGAAGTGGTCTGTGGTCACCACCTGCAGAACCACTTCTTTATTGGGGGTGTCTTGCTAATTGCCTATAATTTCCACCTGTTGTCTATTCCATTTGCACAACAGCATGTGAAATTTATTGTCAATCAGTGTTGCTTCCTAAGTGGACAGTTTGATTTCACAGAAGTGTGATTGACTTGGAGTTACATTGTGTTGTTTAAGTGTTCCCTTTATTTTTTTGAGCAGTGTATCTATCCTTTACTCATAGTTTTTTATACGGAGCATGCTTACAAGCTACATTGTTAAACAGAGAATTAAAACAATTCAGGGCCTGATCTGAATCAGAGATAGATGACACATTCCCCCGGTCACACATCACCAGATCAGACATGAATTGTTGCTCATTAAAATTTCGCAATATCAAGTGCAAGTATAGGCTATTTATTGTGGTCTCAATCAAACGATCCATAGCCTACAGCAGAGGTAGGTAACCATGTTCCTGGAATTCTGCAGGTACTGCAGGATTTTGTTCCAACTACGCACCACACCTGAACAACTGAGCTAATTGATCAGTTCAGTGATTGCCTAAATTCAACACACCTGGTCTTCCAGGTCAGTTAAACCAAAAACATTAAATGCCTGCGGCACTCCAGGACCAGGGTTGCCTACCCCTGGCCTATAGGCTATGAAGTGCATGCTTGGAGAAGCACATAGCAAAGTTATATTTCTGAGGTAGCTGCTGGGATGGTGTAAATAAAACTAGGCTGCATTAACAGCCGCAAAGGATATTCCAACCCTGAGCCCTGGCCTGCTCTGCTCTGCTCTTGCTGATCAAAACTGATCCAAAACTGTTTTGTGTGCTGCCTAGCCAATGGCTGTGCTGTGTAGGACTAAGGTGGCAGTTCAGGAGGAGACTCAAATGCTTCTTCCCAAAATAATTTTTGATTAGGCCTAGTCCAAAACATACCCTATCTTGCATGCGGGCTAGCCTATAGCATATGTTCTGTTCAGTTTGAGAAGGAGAGCGCGAAGATGAGAAGGAGGACTGGAGGTCAACTTTGATACCTTGCTACTACTATAATTGATTTTAATAAAAACAATATGTTTCTTGCCCATGATGAAGGCCTATTTACCAGAGTTTATTCAAGTAACTTACATTGTGGTGCTGAAACTTGAAGCAGCAGCCGCGGCACAATCAATCAGAAATGGAGAGCTCATGGTGCTGAATGTCAGCAAATTCGAGTAGGCATTATTCATTGTCTTCATTTTAATTAGACTTTAGTAAGAACAAGAGGGCTTTGTGTTGGAGCCTATTTCTTCCTATTTAAGAAATATGAGGTAGGCTTACCTGTTTGACAGACGGAATTAGGCTATAGGCTGCTATATCTATAGATTTGTTGGTCAATTCCCCCACTCACCATGCACTCTTTAAGTAGCCTACTTCCGTGTCAGTGAAGGGCTGTTAAGTTAAAACCAAGACTCGAGTGTAGGGGGTATGAAAGGGTATGCCACAGGCCTACTTTTTATTAAAGAAAAACGGCAAAAAGCACCGGCCTACCTACCGCTTGTTAGCTTAAGATTTTGAAGAAAATAAAACGGATCTGATTATTTAAAGTGATTTGGTCCGCGATGTTTTATGCTAGAAACAAGCTCTAAAATATGCGGGAAAGACGTGACTCCGATGCGTACGGGATATCATTGTTTGATTTCTTTGACATTCAGAGGCTGAGCTACAACCTTCTTTTGCCGAGGAGCAAAAACATTTGACAATTTACAAGGGAAGCAATCTAATTCTGTCACTATCAATTGATTAAGCTATTCACTTTCTGTGCACTAGAAGATGTTTAAACCAAGACAGCTTTTAAAGAAGCACTTGTGACCTTTTCAAGTTGGAAGAGGAGTAGCCAGCAGTTAAAACTTACATTTTTCTGTGTCAGTAGGCCTACTCTGTCTGGGGTAGCAAGGTAGGCCTAACTTTTGAAAGTAGCATGCTCAGATTCCTAATGATGTCTCACATTTAATTATTTGCAAACAGGGACAGTTTCATTGCAAACAAGACACAATGATTTGGCATTGGAGAAATATGATAAGATGAACACATAGGCCTATCTCTCTGTCCATTCTTAGCCTGTAATTTCGGTAATTTGTGTGGTATTAAAAAAGATTCTGCTAATATCTGAAATGACTTACAATTACATGAAATGTTTATAAAAAGCAAATATTTTCTCAGACCTGCAAATACGATGTTATATTCATGCAATGCTTTTACTATGAAGGAGGTCTTTCCACCCCTACTCCTGTCCACGGCGAACCCACAACCTTCTGGCCTGCAGCCCTGTGTGCTGTCAAAACTCCTGTGTTGCCATGTAATGCTTACAGGACGAAGAACAATTTCTAAAACTGCATATCTGAGGCTCTGGTCTGTCCAGGAAGTGGGAGTAAATGGTAGACATGTTCTCTGCTATCCACTTTGTGTTTTAATTATTATTTAGGGGAGAGTCCACTTGTTTTCCTTTCAAGTGTTCAGTGAGGGTTTAGGTAAAATATATTTTGCTGAAGGGAGGACCATCCATTTTCATTTCAGAGAGGTCCGATTTTCTCCATGTTACCCTTATTATGAATAACGTTCACTCCCTTAGTTTGCTGTGTGTCGAGGAAGCTGCAGACACGGTGATCTGAGCAATCCGATTGACTAGCGGTAGGCTTATAGGTGCACTTGATTTACTCTCCAGGCATGCCTAGTAGGCAGAGTTTGTACCTTCAGACACATGAAATGGTTCAAAATGGAAATGCTTTGCATACCCGGCGCGCAGGGCAGCTGAAACAAGTGCACCTACTGCTAACAGCGCGAGACAGAAAAAAGTAGGAATGCAAGGCTTTATATTTGGGGTTTTTCACTGGGGTTGACGATCGGCTAGAAATGGAGATTGTCGGTGACCACTGCGCGTACTCCACTAGCCTTTCACTAAATCTATACTTTCGCCATCTACTGGCCGTGGTTAAACCAAATACATGTCAACTCCTTTTATTTCCTAGCTTCCTTTCCTTCTTCCCCGCTCCCTTTACTTTCCTCCTTTCCTAGCGCCCTTTCTTTTCTAACTTCCTTTCCTCCTTTCATAACTTCCTTCCCTACCTCCCTTTCCTCCTTCCCTATCTCCCTTTCCTGATCTCCTTTCCATTTCTAGCTCCTTTCCCCCTTTCTTAACTTCCTTTCCTCCTTTTATTTCCTAGATTAATTTCCTATTTCCTTGCTCCCTTTCCTTTCCTCCTTTCCTAGCTCCCTTTCTTTTCCTCCTTTCCTAGTTTCCTAACTGTTTTCCTTCCCTGCCTCCCTTTCCTATCATCCTTCCCTTGAAATAGGAAAGGAGGACAAAGAAAAGGAGGAAGGGAAGGAAGGGAAGGAAAGGAAGTTAGTAAAGGAAAGGAATCTAGGAACGGAATCTAGGAAAGAAAAGGTGGAACATAAATGAATAAGGAAAGAAAGCTAGGAAAGGGAGCTAGGAAAGGAGGAAAGGAAAGGGAAGGAAGAAAGGGAATTAAGTGAGGAAAGGAGTAAAGGAAGCTAGGAAAATAGGAGAGGAAGCTAGAAAAATAGGAAAGGAAGAAGGAAAGGAAGCTAGGAAAGGGAACTAGGAAAGGAGGAAATGAAAGGAATCTAGGAAAAAGGAAAGAAAGCAAGTAAATGAATCTAGGGAAGAAAAGGAGTTCTCATGTATGTGGTAGGGGTTAACCAAGGCCAGTAGATAGTGATAATATTGGTTTTAGTGACAGTAGTTTTAGTCCCAGGCTGGATACTATTGGAGTTTTCAGCAGTTAGCTTCGCCCACTCTTGGCTCCATGTGAACTACAATCCCGAAGCTCTGGTGTAATGTTTAGAAACATCATATCAGTGAGATAGAATCTTTCAAATACAAAATAAACACTTATTGTAGCAGATTTGCACAGATCCATAAACTGTGACAAACTGACAGCTGACAAACTACTCTTGCATACAGGTGTTAGGATCACGCTAGATAGCTAATTAGCACAGGTGGTTGCCTTTCGTAAACAAACACTGTAACATGGAGATATGTCCTTGTGGGAACACTAACCCTATAAAAGGTATGTAGTAGCCTAGTTTAACTTTTAGTTTTTGGACAATTATTTCTCGCTGATATGAAAGATGTGTTCCTTATGTTTCCAAAACCGTACCGCAAGCGATGCGTGTTAAAGTTCAGACCGAGCGTCAGGGCTCTTAACAAAAATCCCCCGGGAAGAAGATAGCGCCATCAGTAGGGGCTAAAACTAGTTACAGTCCATGAATGAGGTAAGGCTAAACTTACATTTGGGTGGGAGTGGATAACTAACAACATGTTACTTTATCAAACAACTACATGGAGAACGGGCATCTTAAAATATCTACCCTAACTTGGCATAAACCATTCACTCCTTTAAACAGGTAAATTCTTAATGAACAGTGCTATCACAGTCTCTGATAACTTTGAAAACAAATAATGAGAGGCGTGCACCCTGTGCCCAAAAGCATGACTTCAGTGGCACGTTCAACTAGGTGCCATGCCAGCGGTGGTGAGAGAGTAGGGAGCAGGTTGGCGATACCAAACCAAAGAAATAGGCAACGAAAAGTAAACGTCGTTTCCAATTTTGATAGTAGACTTTTGATGGTAGCTAAACTGTTACGCCATCATCGTTCTCCTCTTTGCTGACATTACACTGGCGTTGCAGATGAGACTTTTTACGAATGAATGGGACAAACCAGGAAGTGATCTGTATAATGCCCAGCCTGCATTTAGTTTGTGTGAAGAATGAATTAAGTTACAAAGTATTGACAATTATCAAACGTCTCTCTTCATTTGCATCGGTGGACTGTAATATCTGTGTGTGATGTATCGGCGGTATAGAGTTTTGTTTTTCATTTAACCATGACTGTGAATAGTAAGGCTGAGAACTGGAAAGGAACGGTTTCCTTCAATCGGTAATACACTCTGGTTTCTCTCCAGGTCGCATTAATCGTTTGCCTTGGTTTACCCAGTCCCAGTCCCAGCCCCAGCATCAGTACCAACCCTGGACACAGCACCAACCAGCCACAACTGCCACCTTCATCCAGAAACTGCCAGCTCAGACCCCACCCCACCCCACCCCACCCCTTCCCCTCCCCAACACAAAGACACAAACATACTGTCAACCACTCCACCAGACCAACCATGACCGACTGAGGACACCAGACAAGGATTTACTTCACACAGGACAAGGCCCAAACCCCCGTCATTCGCATGAAGAAGAGACGGAGGATATAGGGGACGTAGGTCGGGGTGCCTTGTAAGAATCACCCACCTCTACCTTCCGTACTATTAGCCAACGTGCAGTCATTGGATAATAAACTGGTTTTGCTCTGATCAAGACTATCCTACCAACGGGACATTAAAAACTGTCATATCTTATGTTACACCGACGACATGGATAACATACAGCTGGCTGGGTTTTCCGTGCATCGGCAAGATAGAACAACTGCCTCCGGTAAGACAAGGGGTGGCAGTCTGTGTCTATTTGTTAATAACAGCTGGTGTACGAAATCTAATATTAAGGAAGTCTCAAGGTTTTGCTCGCCTGAGGTAGAGTATCTCATGATAAGCTGTAGACCACATTATCTACCAAGAGAGTTTTCATCTATATTTTTCGTAACTGTCTATTTACGACCACAAACCGATGCTGGCACTAAGACCGCACTCAACGAGTTGTATAAGGCCATAAGCAAACAGGAAAACGCTCATCCAGAGGCGGCGCTCCTAGTGGCTGGGGACTTTAATACAGGGAAACTAAAATCTGTTTGACCTAATTTCTACCATTGTGTTAAATGTGCAACCAGAGGGGAAGAAACTCTAGACCACCTTTACTCTACACACAGAGATGCGTACAAAGCTCTCCCTAGCCCTCCATTTGGAAAATCTGACCATCATTTTATCCTCCTGAGTCCTGCTTACAAGCAAAATCTAAAGCAGGAAGCACAAGTGACTCGGTCAATAGAAAAAGTGGTCAGATGAAGCAGATGCTAAGCTACAGGACTGTTTTGCTAGCACAGACTGGAATATGTTACGGGATTCTTCCGATGGCATTGAGGAGTACATCACATCATACCCCAACCAGAAGCCATGGATTACAGGCAACATCCGTACTGAGCTAAAGGGTAGAGCTGCCACTTTCAAGGAGCGGGATCTGCCCTCCGACGAACCATCAAACAGGCAAAGCGTCAATACAGGACTAAGATCGAATCGTACTACATCGGCTCCTATGCTCATCGGATGTGGCAGGGCTTACAAACTATTACAAACTACAAAGGGAAGCACAGCCGCAAGCTGCCCAGTGACACAAGCCTACCAGATGAGCTAAATTACTTCTATGCTCGCTTCGAAGCAAGTAACACTGAAACATGCATGAGAGCATCAGCTGTTCCGGATGACTGTGTGATCGCACTCTCCGTAGCCGATGTGAGTAAGACCTTTAAACAGGTCAACATTCACATGGCCGCATGGCCAGACGGATTACCAGGACATGTACTCTGAGTATGCGCTGACCAACTGGCAAGTGTCTTCACTGACATTTTCAACCTCTCCCTGTCTGAGTCTGTAATACCAACATGTTTCAAGCAGACCACCATAGTCCCTGTGCCCAAGAACAGTAAGGTAACCTGCCTAAATGACTACCGACCCATAGCACCCACATCTGTAGTCATGAAGTGCTTCGAAAGGCTGGTCATGGCTCACATCAACACCATTATCCCAGAAACCCTATATCCACTCCAATTTGCATATCGCCCCAACAGATCCACAGCTGATGCAATCTTTATTGCGCTCCACACTGCCCTTTCAGACCTGGACAAAAGGAACACCTATGTGAGAATGCTATTCATTGACTACAGCTTAGCGTTCAACACCATAGTGCCCTCAAAGCTCATCACTAAGCTAAGGATCCTGGGACTAAACATCTCCCTCTGCAACTGGATCCTGGACTTCCTGACAGGCCGCCCTCAGGTGTAAGGGTAAGGAACAACACATCCGCCACACTGATTCTCAACACGGGGGCCTCTCAGGGGTGCGTGCTCAGTCCCCTCCTGTACTCCCTGTTCACTCATGACTGCATGGCCAGGCATGACTCCAACACCATCATTAAGTTTGCTGATGACACAACAGTGGTAGGCCTGATCACAGACAAAAACGAGACAGCCTACAGCAAGGAGGTCAGAGACCTGGCCATGTGGTGCCAGGACAACAACCTCTCACTCAACGTGATCAAGACAAAGGAGATGATTGTGGACTACAGGAAAAAGAAGAGGACCGAGCACACCCCATTCTCATCGACGTGGCTGTAGTGGAGCAAGTTCCTTGGTGTCCACATCACTAACAAACTAACATGGTTGCACTAAGATTGCACTCAATGAACTGTATATGGCCATAAGCAAACAAGAAAATGCTCATCCAGAGGTGGCGCTGCTAGTGGCCGGGGAATTTAATGCAGGGAAACTTAAATCCGTTTTACCTAATTTCTACCAGCATGTTAATGTGCAACCAGAGGGGAAAACAATCTAGACCACCTTTACTCCACACAGAGATGCGTACAAAGCTCTCCCTCGCCCTCCATTTGGCAAATCTGACCATAAATCTATCCTCCTGATTTCTGCTTACAAGCAAAAACTAAAGTAGGAAGTATCACTGTTTTTCACTAATTTACCCCAAGTAGGGAAAGGATGGTGGGCTTGAAAAGTAATTAAGGGGAGTATATATATAAAAAACATGGGGGATTGGAAGTGATGCAGACAATTACATTGATGGAAGTTACAATCTATCTGCAATATTAAGCTGATCTATTACGGATTACAAAGGGAAGCATAGCCGCAAGCTGCCCAGTGACACAAGCCTACCAGACGAGCTAAATGACTTCCATGCGTGCTTCGAGGCAAGCAACACTGAAGCATGCATGAGAGCACCAGCTGTTCTGGACGACTGTGTGATCACGCTCTCCGTAGCCGATGCGAGTAAGACCTTTAAACAGGTCAACATTCACAAGACCACAGGGCCAGACAGATTACCAGGACGTGTACTCCGAGCATGCGCTGACCAACTGGCAAGTGTCTTCACAGACATTTTCAACCTCTCCCTGACTGAGTCTGTAATACCAACATGTTCAAGCAGACCACCATAGTCCCTGTGCCCAAGAACACTAAGGTAGACACCGTGTAGCTCAGTTGGTAGAGCATGGTGCTTGCAACGCCAGTGTTGTGGGTTCGATTCCCACGGGGGGCCAGTATGAAAATGTATGCACTCACTAACTGTAAGTCACTCTGGAAAAGAGCGTCTGCTAAATGACTAAAATGTAAATGTAACCTGCCTAAATGACTACCGACCTGTAGCACTCACGTCTGTAGCCATGAAGTGCTTTGAAAGGCTAGTCATGGCTCACACCAACACCTTTATCCCTGAAACCCTAGACCCACTCCAATTTGCATACCGCCACAACAGATCCATAGATCCACAGATCCATAGATGACTCCACACTGCCCTTTCCCACCTGGACAAATGGACAAAAGGAACACCTATTCGAGAATGCTATTCATTGACTACAGCTCAGCGTTCAACACCATAGTGCCCTCAAAGCTCATCACTAAGCTAAGGACCCTGGGACTAAACACCTCCCTCTGCAACTGGATCCTGGACTTCCTGAAGGGCCGCCCCAGGTGGTAAGGGTAGGTAACAACACATCTGCCACGCTGATCCTCAACACGGGGGCCCCTCAGGGGTGCATGCTCAGTCCCCTCCTGTACTCTCTGTTCACCCATGACTGTCAAGCCCAAGTATGGCCAAGCACGACTCCAACACCATCATTAAGTTTGCCGACGACGCAACAGTGGTAGGCCTGATCACCGACAACGATGAGACAGCCTATAGAGAGAAGGTCAGAGACCTGGCAGTGTGGTGCCAGGATAACAACCTCTCCCTCAACGTGATCAAGACAAAGTAGATGATCGTGGATTACAGGAAAAGGAGGGCCGAGCACGCCCCCATTCTCATCGACAGGGCTGTAGTGGAGCAGGTTGAGAGCTTCAAGTTCCTTGGTGTCCACATCACCAACGAACTATCATTGTCCAAACAAACCAAGACAGTCATGAAGAGGACACCACAACGCCTATTCCCCCTCAGGAGACTCAAAAAGTTATACAGCTGCACCATCGAGAGCATCCTTACTGGTTGCATCACCGCCTGGTATGGCAACTGCTCGGCCTCCAACCGCAAAGCAACCGCAAGGCACTACAGAGGGTAGTGCGTATGGCCTAGTACATCACTTGGGCCAAGCTTCCTGCCATCCAGGACCTCTATACCAGGCGGTGTCAGAGGAAGGCCCTGAAAATTGCAAAAGACTCCAGCCACCCTAGTCATAGACTGTTCTCTCTGCTACCGCAAGGCAAGTGGTACCGGAGAACCAAGTCTAGGTCCAAAAGGCTTCTTAACAGCTTCTAACCCCAAGCCATAAGACTCCTGAACAGCTATTCAAATGGCTACCCGGACTATTTACATTGTTTATTATTTTGAAGTTGAACTACATTTGATTTGAAACATTAACATGTAATGAATCTTGGAATAACCAAATAAATTGACCTTTTACTGAAGATTTCCGTAGAGAGGAACATTATGAGTATCAACAAAATGTGTTATGCCTGGTCTTATGGCTGAGCTTCCTACACTTGTTAATAGTGAACTCTCTATAGCAGAGAATTTGATGATCCTGGGTGGCCTATCTATTTGGATAACTTTCAGTTGCAGCATCTATGTTGGGAGAAAAATAATGAGCGGTCAATGTGGTTTGAAAAAGTGTGGTAGGTGGCAAATTATATCTAATTGTAGGCTTTAGCTAAACCTTTCCTGTTGTTTTTACGATGTACAGGCAGCTAGTTGCCTGTAAGTTACCGTAAAATAAGGTACAGTATGTTACTGTACCGTATTTTACAGTATCCAGGACTGTTACCTTTTTTTTTTTGTGATGTGTGTACTGTAACTCACAGGCAACTGTAAGTTAAAGTAAAATAACAGTACAGTGCATTACTGTATTATGAATACAGTAATTGTAATGAATGAATGAATTAAATTCATTATGGGGAGATGGGGTTTCTATTTTACAGTATTTAACTTAATGGGATTGGTGTAAGCAGGTTGGCTGCTAGGTAATGTGTTTACATATTACAGCATATCAATGAATGCCAGTTTGGAAGCCTTTGTTAGGGCCTCTAGTGCAAGTGATATAAAATGTTTAAGTGAAAGTGTTTAATATCACTTTCACTTCCAGAGGCCTTAACAAAGGCTTCCATACTGGCAGTGGGAGAATCTCAATTGCATAATCCTAGCGTCCTCTCTCCTCACCTCCTTCTCAAAAACCCATTGGAGGTCAGAGGGGAGGGACCTTTGGCTTTCTCATCCAATGGGATTTGAAAAAGAGACATGGAGAGAGGACGCTAGGAGTATGCAATTGAGATTCTCCCAGTGACTAAAAGGCAAAACAGACCAAAGGACATGACAAATACTCAACCATTAAAGGTTTGAGACTTACTGCCACTCATTTACATTTACATTTACATTTTAGTCATTTAGCAGACGCTCTTAACCAGAGCGACTTACAGGAGCAATTAGGGTTAAGTGCCTTGCTCAAGGGCACATTAACGTCATTTAGCAGACGCTCTTAGCCAGAGCGACTCACAAATTGGTGCGTTCACCCTATAGCCAGTGGGATAACCACTTTACACTTTACTCCAATCTGTCCCCTATACACATTAAATTGTTGGCACACTACTACCACATATCAGGTAAATTGGTACAGGAACTTGTCTGTCGGCCCTGCATTAAAGACCAAAACTGGTTAAAGAAAATTATGATAAATAAAAAAGTATTCCAGTTTAATTTAAGGACCAAAAAATTGACAGCTGTGCCATACAGGTTGCAAAATAATTGGTTTTCGATGTACCGATTCCATGGCACATGATTTATGAGCTGATACACAAAATGACACCAGATTGAAACCGTAGAGTTTTTCAATGTCAATTATTATACAAAATTATTGCGACCAATAGAATGTTATATATATGGGGGATACAACCATCCCAGCTCTTCAGATTTTGCTGTGAAGAGACAGAATCATTAGATCGCTTGTTTTGGTACTGCCCATACCTAGCTTGTTTTTGGTCGCAGGGTCAAGGAATGGTTGAAGAATTGCAACATTTACCTGGAGCTAACTCTGCAAATAGCACTGCTGGGTGATAGTCAATTGATCAATACAAAAGAATAGAAAGGATCAGAACTTTTGTGAAACATCACAGCACAGTTAAAAAATATATGGCAAATAGAAATCAAAACTGGATGGTGTTCCGAGATAGATGAGGGGAGCTGAAGGGTGGGACTAAAAATAACAAAAAACAAGATAACTAATGTAAAATATATATAAAATATACTGTGTCCGTAAAACGTATATAGTATGTAGAGTATAAGCTGGAAGTAGAGGCTTAAGTATAATTGTCCATTAGTTTACTCCAATTAGGGGAGGGATGGTAGGGTTAGGGAAAAATAATCAGGAAGAATTAAAATAGATAACAAAAAAATAATGTATATATTTCCCCCAAAATATAGGGGGATTGGAAATGATGCAGATAATTACATTGATAGAAGCCACAATCTATCTGCAATATTAAAGCTGCTCTACCCCCTAAAGAAAAAGAATACAAATGATAATAAGAATTTGGTCCAGCACTCTCTCTAATGTAGCCTCTTACAAGGCACGCCTCAAAATATGTTAATACAAATTTACAAATTTACCATATAAATAATTTTTCCATTACAGTATAATTCTCTGTGAAATACATTTAGTAAATCATATAAATGTTGTACACACCTTGTTTGGTTGGTTCACTTCAGACCTTGATGTCTTTCAAACCTATCACTCAGAATTGAAAAAGTTGCCTGTTGCCAATCCCACAATGGTGTGCGGTTACAGTAATGTACTGTTAAACCAGAGTTTATTTGGAATTTACGGTATAATTGACTGTTTATGCCTAAAATCACCCAGAGTGTGTTGCAATTTACTGTAAATAATTAATACGGTACTTTACTGCTAGTTTTAGTGTATAATACTGTCAAAACCCCAAGAAGGTTTTAGTGCATGCATATAGATATATTTTTGCATGCGGCACTGGCAGTAGGCTACACTCGTTAGAAGCAATAGTGGACAGTGTGTCAATACGTGTTGTTCTGTGATTCGGCTGAAGTTGGTTATGTAGTTAGCAGTGTGTGTAACAGTATGTATCCTACCGGTATGTGTACGTTGTGCATGTGTAGCAGTATCTTACCTGTGAGCAGGGTGAAGTGTGTGGGGCTGGTGATGGTGAGGTAGGGGGGTGTGACGTAGGCTGCCTTGACCCCGTCCCGGCCCATCGTGTCCAGGTGAGGGGTGTCCACGTCCCTGTCATAGTCCCAACGGAACCCATCGAAAGAGATTAGCAGCAGCTTGTTGTTCCCGGAACGAGAATTCACCCCAGGGAGGGAGCGTCGGTGTGGGGCAGCCAGAGAAGGAGAGAGGGCCAGTAGGCAGAGGAGACCCAGGCTTAGCATCATGGCTGGTGCTTCACGGTCACCGCAGGATCGCAGGTCCCACAATAACCCCAATATGTCCAAAACACCAGAGCCCAACCAAAACGACTAACTCTAAGTCTTCTGACTCTAACCTCTAGCTCACTACTCTGGCTACCTGTGTCTCAGTGACTATCTGCACGACTGACTGACAGACTCTAACGTCTAGCTTTCTACCCTTTAATTAACTAACAATGGACAATCTACAACTTCATATACCCTCTCCTGTCACTTATCGCTACACACTAGACGTGGCACACGTGATACAGTCCCTGTCTTCCGCGATAAAGAGTGAACACACACACACACCGCATGCTAAGAGAGATAAGATAACACACTGCGTATCTGTCCTCACCCTATCTGTATCAGAGCATAGATCCACCTCTTATTGAGGCTTATTACACAGGCAGATAGGCCCTGTTCTGCTGCCTCCTGTCTTATCTTCTCGTCAACACAATCAGTTATATGGTTCAGCTGAATTCATCTGAGGAATTAATCGTGTGTGTTTTTGTACTGTCGTGTCTCTGTTTATGTGTAATGTTTAGTCATTATACTCTTCTTTTATGTATGAATAATTATGTATGAATAATTATTCATTTTACCAAAAGTAAAATACTTTGCTAATAACCTCTATTGCCCACCAGATGGCGAAAGTACTTCATTGATGAAACGTGGGAAGTGCGGAACTGCTGTTGAACTGGGATGCTGTTGAATCACTGGGAGAATCTCTATTGCATTTCCTTGATTCCTGGCATCCTCTCTCCTCGCCTCCTTCTCAAAATCCATTGGATAAGAAAGTCAGAGGTCCCACCCCTCTGACCTTCTCATCCAATGGGTTTTGAGAAGGAGACAAGGCAGCGAGGAATCATGGAGTTTCTCATCAGGTAATTCCCAACTCCTCCCAGACATCCCCAACTCCTTCCACCTCTTTTCCTTAATCTCTGAACTGATCATTTTATATCTCCTCCTCTCCCTTCCTCTCATTCCCTCTTTCTGGTCATGCTTGATTTGGCAAATGTATGACATTCTCATATATTTATGTATTGAAACTTAATGTGTACAGTCGTGGTCAAAAGTTTTGACAAAGTCTGCTGCCTCAGTTTTGATGATGGCAATTTGCATATACTCCAGAATGTCATGAAGAGTGATCAGATGAATTGCAATGAATTGCAAAGTCCCTCTTTACCATGAAAATGAACTTAATCCCAAAAAAAACATTTCCACTGCATTTCAGCCCTGCCACAAAAGGACCAGCTGCCATCATGTCAGAGATTCTCTTGTTAACACAGGTGAGAGTGTTGATGAGGACAAGGCTGGAGATCACTCTGTCATGCTGATTGAGTTAGAATAACAGACTGGAAGCTTTAAAAGGAGGGTGGTACTTGAAATCATTGTTCTTCCTCTGTTAACCATGGTTACCTGCAAGGAAACACGTGCCGTCATCATTGCTTTGCACAAAAAGGGCTTCACAGGCAAGGATATTGCTGCTAGTAAGATTGCACCTAAATCAACCATTTATCGGAACATCAAGAACTTCAAGGAGAGAGGTTCAATTGTTGTGAAGAAGGCGTCAGGGCGCCCAAGAAAGTCCAGCAAGCGCCAGGACCGTCTCCTGAAGTTGATTCAGCTGCAGGATCGGGGCACCACCAGTGCAGAGTTCACTCAGGAATGGCAGCAGGCAGGTGTGAGTGCATATGCACGCACAGTGAGGTGAAGACTTTTGGAGGATGGCCTGGTGTCAAGAAGGGCAGTAAAGAAGCCACTTCTCTCCAGGAAAAACATCAGGGACAGACTGATATTCTGCAAAAGGTACAGGGATTGGACTGCTGAGGACTAGGGTAAAGTCATTTTCTCTGATGAATCCCCTTTCCGATTGTTTGGGGCATCCGGAAAACACCTTGTCCGGAGAAGAGAAGGTGAGCGCTACCATCAGTCCTGTGTCATGCCAACAGTAAAGCATCCTGAGACTATTCATGTGTGGGGTTGCTTCTCAGCCAAGGGAGTGGGCTCACTCACATTTTTGCCTAAGAACACAGCCATGAATATAGAATGGTACCAACACATCCTCCGAGAGCAACTTCTCCCAACCATCCAAGAACAGTTTGGTGACGACCAATGCCTTTTCCAGCATGATGGAGCACCTTGCCATAAGGCAAAAGTGATAACTAAGTGGCTCGGGGAACAAAACATCGACATTTTGGTTCCATGGCCAGGAAACTCCCCAGACCTTTATCTCATTGAGAACTTGTGGTCGATCCTCAAGAGGCGGGTGGACAAACAAAACCCCACAAATTCTGACAAACTCCAAGCATTGATTATGCAATAATGGGCTGCCATCAGTCAGGATGTGGCCCAGAAATTAATTGACAGCATGCCAGGGCGAATTGCAGAGGTCTTGACAAAGAAGGGTCAACACTGCAAATATTGACTCTTTGCATAAACTTAATGTAATTGTCAATAAAAGCCTTTGACACCTATGGAATGCTTGTAATTATACTTCAGTATACCATAGTAACATCTGACAAAAATATCTCATAACACTGAAGCAGCGAACTTTGTGAAGACCAATACTTGTGTCATTCTCAAAACATTTGACCACGACTGTATATATAAAATGTAATGTAATCAAATATAATTTATGTACCGCTGGAGAGAGAGAGAATAAATCAAATATGATTATAATTGTATTATTTGAATCTGTCATAACCGGTTTATAAGTGGAGACCAGTGTGAGCTGAAGTTCATTTCAGGATTGAAAAGTTAAGTTGTTTGGCATTTATGGATTTGCTGTGTCAACTTCTGCTTATTCAAATACCTTTTTAGTGTCTGTTCGTGTGCGTGTGTGCGTGCGTGTGTGTGTGTGTGTGTGTGTCATATACAGGTTGATAAGGGATTGGCTAAATCCTCCTGGTTTAGTAACTGGTAATCTGAATAGTCTCTCCCAGTTGATATAGTAAATGAGAATGTTGATGTAAGTTATTTTCCTAAATTAAATTTAGATTTTTCACTTTTGCATTCCTAAAATTCCTTGCTGGCCTTTTTAATGTTTTATATTCACCACCAACTGTAACCTGGTTGCTTTACAGTTGGGCTTGAAAAACATTTACACCTATTCTGTGTTTTCAGCTCTGTGAAAGAGAGGAGACGAATGAAGGAGAGGAGACGAATGAAGGAGAGGAGATGTGGAAAGGAAACCAGGTAAGAAATGCAGCCATACTATTTATTACGGAAGCCAGGTAAAAGTATTGCGATGCAGCCGTAGTATTATGGAAGCCAGGTAAGAGTATTGAAATGCAGCCGTTGTATTATGGAAGCCAGGTAAGAGTATTGAGATGCAGCCGTAGTATTATGGAAGCCAGGTAAGAGTATTGAGATGCAGCCGTAGTATTATGGAAGCCAGGTAAGAGTATTGAGATGCAGCCGTTGTATTATGGAAGCCAGGTAAGAGTATTGAAATGCAGCCGTTGTATTATGGAAGCCAGGTATTATTATGGAAGCCATAGTATTATGGATGCCAGGTAAGAGTATTGAGATGCAGCCGTTGTATTATGGAAGCCAGGTAAGAGTATTGAGATGCAGCCGTTGTATTATGGAAGCCAGGTAAGAGTATTTAGATGCAGCCGTTGTATTATGGAAGCCAGGTAAGAGTATTGAAATGCAGCCGTTGTATTATGGAAGCCAGGTAAGAGTATTGAGATGCAGCCGTAGTATTATGGAAGCCAGGTAAGAGTATTGCGTTGCAGACGTAGTATTATGGAAGCCAGGTAAGAGTATTGAGATGCAGCCGTTGTATTATGGAAGCCAGGTAAGAGTATTGAAATGCAGCCGTTGTATTATGGAAGCCAGGTAAGAGTATTGAGATGCAGCCGTAGTATTATGGAAGCCAGGTAAGAGTATTGAGATGCAGCCGTAGTATTATGGAAGCCAGGTAAGAGTATTGAGATGCTGCCGTAGTATTATGGAAGACAGGTAAGAGTATTGAGATGCAGCCGTTGTATTATGGAAGCCAGGTAGAGTATTGAGATGCAGCCGTAGTATTATGGAAGCCAGGTAAGAGTATTGAGATGCAGCCATAGTATTATGGAAGCCAGGTAAGAGTATTGAGATGCTGCCGTAGTATTATAGAAGCCAGGTAAGAGTATTGAGATGCAGCCGTTGTATTATGGAAGCCAGGTAGAGTATTGAGATGCAGCCGTAGTATTATGGAAGCCAGGTAAGAGTATTGAGATGCAGCCGTAGTATTATGGAAGCCAGGTAAGAGTATTGAGATGCAGCCGTAGTATTATGGAAGCCAGGTAAGAGTATTGAGATGCATCCATAGTATTATGGAAGCCAGGTAAGAGTATTGAGATGCAGCCGTTGTATTATGGAAGCCAGGTAAGAGTATTGAGATGCAGCCGTAGTATTATGGAAGCCAGGTAAGAGTATTGAGATGCGGCCGTAGTATTATGGAAGCCAGGTAAGAGTATTGAGATGCGGCCATAGTATTATGGAAGCCAGGTAAGAGTATTGAGATGCAGCCGTAGTATTATGGAAGCCAGGTAAGAGTATTAAGATGCAGTTGTATTATTTATGATGCCTCTTTTAACTGTCCATCAACCTTGCCTGACAGCAGGATCATTGATTTGTTCTCTGCCTCTATCTATCTAGGAGCAGATAAGCTACATGGTCCTCTGTAGCTCAATTGGTAGAGCGTGGTGCTTGCAACGCCACGATAGTGTGTTCGATTCCCTGGACCACCCATACGTAAAATGTATGCAAGCATGACTGTCAGTCGCTATGGATGAAAGGAGAGAGGGGGACAGGAAATAGGCTAAGAGGCCTAAGGTCTTTTCAATGAAGGATAGGAGATGAATGAAGGAGAGGAGATGAATGAAGGAGAGGAGATGAATGAAGGAGAGGAGATGAATGAAGGAGAGGAGACGAATGAAGGAGAGGAGACGAATGAAGGATAGGAGACGAATGAAGGAGAGGAGATGAATGAAGGAGAGGAGACGAATGAAGGATAGGAGATGAATGAAGGAGAGGAGACGAATGAAGGATAGGAGATGAATGAAGGAGAGGAGACGAATGAAGGAGAGGAGATGAATGAAGGAGAGGAGATGAATGAAGGAGAGGAGATGAATGAAGGAGAGGAGATGAATGAAGGAGAGGAGATGAATGAAGGAGAGGAGATGAATGAAGGAGAGGAGACGAATGAAGGAGAGGGGATGAATGAAGGAGAGGGGATGAAAGGCAGGGGATTGAGAGTAAGAGGTCTAAGGTGTTTTCAAATAGACATGCAGGTACAGCCACACCAGACGGAACAGAGTGAGACAGTAATCAATACATTAGCTGGATCTATCTCACTAGACCGGCCAGGACAGGAACTGTAGTTGAGCTGTAAAACTGAGTGTGACTAGAGTTCTGTAGCGCCCTCTGCTGTTTATGCGCTGTAACATCAACACAGTCACATCTAACTATATACACATGTATCTATTCTACACAGATATGATGGTATCTCCTATTTATTTCCTCCACTAATTGGGTGAAATGTGTGTATGTACCCTCTCACCTCAGACTGTCATGTCAGGATGTTAATCCCTGATAAGTGTGTGTGTGTGTGTGTGTGTGTGTGTGTGCAGTGCTGGACTACCGCATTTCTATGAAATCTTTTTATGAAAACTTACTGCATTTCAACACATTTTTCCATGGTGCAGAGAGAAAAGTGTGCAGTTTTATAATGCTATTCTACACATTTTGTCACGAGGCTAAGAGAAAATGTTGCAGTTTTAAAGCAAAATTCCTGCAATTCTATACATTTTGCTACCATATGCTATCTGTTTGGGGGCACGTGCCCTGCGTGCCTTTTCGGTCCTGTGTGTGTGTGTGTGTGTGTGTGTGCGTGTGTCTGTGTAGTGTGTTTGTGTTTGTGTTTGTGTGAGAGAGCAAAACAGTGTGTGTGAGTGAGGAGTATATGTGTGTTAGCATATGAGGGAATATATATTCATACACCCACTCACAACGCCTAACCTCCTTTGCCTGTGTGCAGTATGGCTCAGTATTTTATGTCCGCTCACTAAAACACATATGTTCCTCTTACAATACCTAAATATTGACTGGTTTTCATCAAGCTGTCAACTCAAGAAAAAGCTTCAAACTCTAACCAGTGCCTGCAACCTGGTTCAGGTTATCAATCAACCTACCAGGGTGGTTACAAACAGCACAGGAATGAATTCACCCACATGTATTTATCACATCTTTACTAATGCTGCAGAAATTTGCTTTAAAGCAGTATCCCAATCCATTGGATGAAGTGATCACAATATAGTAGCCATATCTAGGAAAACCAAAGTTCCAAAGGCTGGGCCTAATATAGTGGATAAGAGATCATACAATAAGTTTTGTAGTGATTCTTATGTTGATGATGTAAAGAATATTTGCTGGTCTGTGGTGTGTAATGAGGAGCAACCAGACGCTGCACTTGACATATTTATGAAATTGCTTATCCCAGTTACTAATAAGCATGCACCCATTAAGAAAGTGACTGTAAAAACGGTTAAATCCCTGTGGATTGATGAGGAATGAAAAACATTTATGATTGAGAGGGATGAGGCAAAAGGAATGGCAAATAAGTCTGGCTGCACAGCAGATCGTCAAACATACTGTAGAAATCATGTGACTAAACTAAACAAAAAGAAGAAGAAACTGTACTATAAAACAAAGATAAATAATATAAATAATGACAGTAAAAAGCTTTGGAGCACCTTAAATGAAATTTTGGGCAAAAAGGCGAACTCAGCTCCATCCTTCATTGAATCAGATAGCTCATTCATCACAAAACCCACTGATATTAGCAACAACTTTAATATTTTTTTTATTGGCAAAATTAACAAATTTCGGCATGACATGCCAACAACATACTCTGAACCTACACATCCATTCATAACTGACCAAATTATGAAAGACAAGCATTGTAATTTTGAATTGCATAAAGTGAGTGTGGAAGAGCTCTGTCGTAGCCGGCCGCGACCGGGAGACCCATGGCGCACAATTGGCCCAGCGTCGTCCAGGGTAGGGGAGGGAATGGCCGGCAGGGATGTAGCTCAGTTGGTAGAGCATGGCGTTTGCAAAGCCAGGGTTGTGGGTTAGATTCCCACGGGGGGCCAGTATGAAAAAAAATATATATACAAAAAATAATGTATGCACTCACTAACTGTAAGTCGCTCTGGATAAGAGCGTCTGCTAAATGACTAAAATGTAAATGTAAATGTAAGAGGTGAAAAAATAATTGTTGTCTATCAACAATGACAAGCCACCTAGGTCTGACAACTGGGATGGAAAATTACTGAGGATGATAGCGGACTATATTGCCACTCCTATTTGTCATCTCTTCAATCTAAGCCTACAGGAAAGTGTGTGCCCTCAGGCCTGGAGGGAAGCAAAAGTCATTCCGATACCCAAGAATAGCAAAGCACCCTTTACTGGCTCAAACAGCCGACCAATCAGTAAGCCGACCAATCAACCCTTAGTAAACCTTTGGAAAAAAAAGGTGTTTGACCAGATACAATGCTATTTCACAGTAAACAAATTTAACAACTGACTTTCAGCATTCTTATAGGGAACGGCACTCAACATCTACGGCACTTACACAAATGACCGATTATTGGCTGAAAGAAATTGATAATAAGAAGCTTGTGGGTGCTGTTTTGTTAGACTTCAATGCAGCATTTGACATTATCAATCATAATCTGCTGCTGGAAAAACGTATGTTTTATGGCTTTACATCCACTGCTATATCGTGGATCAAGAGTTACCTGTCTAACAGAACACAGAGGGTTTTCTTTAATGGAATCCTCTCCAACATGATCCAGGTAGAGACTGGCATTCCCCAGGGTAGCTGTTAGGCCCCTTACTTTTTCCAGTCTTTACCAATGACCTGCTACTGGCACTGATTAAAGCCTGTATGTCGATGACTCGACATTATACAAGTCAGCTACCACAGCAAGTGAAATCACTGCAACACTTAACCTCTACGGGATCGGTGTCCCTTATACGGGACGGTTGTTGCTCAATATGCGATATGTGACTGGAATGGTGTTGTAAACAACAGCCAACTTTCCGGGACATAGACATGTCTTATATGGGCAGAAAGCTTAAATTCTTATTAATCTAACTGCAGTGTCCAATTTACAGTAGCTATTACAGCTAAACAAATACTATGCTATTGTTTGAGGATAGTGCACAACAACAAAACACTTTTATCACGGCAACTGGTTTGGTACATTCACCTCTGAAGGTAAATAATGTACTTACATTCAATAATCTTGCTCTGATTTATCATCCTGAGGGTCACAGAGCTAAAATGTAGTGTAGTTTTGTTTGAAAAATCAATTTTTATATTCAAGTGTAGGAACTGGGTTCTACAGTTTGACCTCTGACTCCACACCAACCCCGCCTGGCCATCTAGATGTGTGAAGGTTAGTATATTTTCTGTAGGGAAGCTAAAGATCCATCAATTATGATATTCCTGGGAGTGTGCAAACTTAAATGTTGTATTACCATAGCATTTTTGTATGTTCTCTATAGTTACAGTTGAAGTCTGAAGTTTGCATACACTTAGGTTGGAGTCATTAAAACTAGTTTTTCAACCACTCCACAACTTTCTTGTTAACAAACTATAGTTTTGGCAAGGCGGTTGGGACATCTACTTTGTGCATGACACAAGTAATTTTTCAGACAGATTATTTCACTTATAATTCACTGTATCACAATTCCAGTGGGTCAGAAGTTTACATACACTAAATTGACTGTGCCTTTAAACAGCTTGGAAAATTCCAGAAAATGATGTCATGGCTTTAGAAGCTTCTGATAGGCTAATTGACATCATTTGAGTCAATTGGAGGTGTACCTGTGGATATATTTCAAGGCCTACCATCAAACTCAGTGCCTCTTTGCTTGACATCATGGGAAAATCAAAAGAAATAAGCCAAGACTTCAGAAAAAGAATTGTAGACCTCCACAAGTCTGGTTCATCCAGACTTGTGGAGCAATTTCCAAACGCCTGAAGGTACCACGTTCATCTGTACAAACAATAGTACGCAAGTATAAACACCATGGGACCGCGCAGCCGTCATACCGCTCAGGAAGGAGATGAACGTATTTTTGTGCGAAAAGTGCAAATCAATCCCAGAACAACAGCAAAGAACCTTGTGAAGATGCTGGAGGAAACAGGTACACAAGTATCTATATCCACAGTAAAACAAGTCCTATATCGACATAAACTGAAAGGCTGCTCAGCAAAGAAGAAAACACTTCTCCAAAACCGCAATAAAAAAGCCAGACTACGGTTTGCAACTGCACATGGGGACAAAGATCATACTTTTTGGAAAAATGTCCTCTGGTCTGATGAAACAAAAATAGAACTGTTTGGCCATAATGACCATCGTTATGATTGGAGGGAAAAGGGGGTGGCTTGCAAGCCGAAAAACACCACCCCACCCGTGAAGCACGGGGGTGGCAGCATCATGCTGTGGGGGTGCTTTGCTGCAGGAGGGACTGGTGAACTTCACAAAATGTATAAATAATTCCTTCTCGCAACTACACTGAGGGGAAAAAAGTATTTGATCCCCTGCTGATTTTGTATGTTTGCCCACTGACAAAGACATGATCAGTCTATAATTTTAATGGTAGTTTTATTTCAACAGTGAGAGACAGAATAACAACAAAAAAATCTAGAAAAACGCATGTCAAAAATTTTATAAATTGATTTGCATTTTAATGAGGGAAATAAGTATTTGACCCCCTTTCAATCAGAAAGATTTCTGGCTCCCAGGTGTCTTTTATTCAGGTAACGAGCTGAGATTAGGAGCACACTCTTAAAGGGAGTGCTCCTAATCTCAGCTTGATACCTGTATAAAAGACACCTGTCCACAGAAGCAATCAATCAATCAGATTCCAAACTCTCCACCATGGCCAAGTCCAAAGAGCTCTCCAAGGATGTCAGGGACAAGATTGTAGACTTACACAAGGCTGGAATGGGCTACAAGACCATCGCCAAGCAGCTTGGTGAGAAGGTGACAACAGTTGGTGCGATTATTCGCAAATGGAAGAAACACAAAAGAACTGTCAATCTCCCTCGGCCTGGGGCTCCATGCAAGATCTCACCTCGTGGAGTTGCAATGATCATGAGAACAGTGAGGAATCAGCCCAGAGCTACACGGGAGGATCTTGTCAATGATCTCAAGGCAGCTGGGACCATAGTCACCAAGAAAACAATTGGTAACACACTACGCCGTGAAGGGCTGAAATCCTGCAGCGCCCGCAAGGTCCCCCTGCTCAAGAAAGCACATATACAGGCCCGTCTGAAATTTGCCAATGAACATCTGAATGATTCAGAGGAGAACTGGGTGAAAGTGTTGTGGTCAGATGAGACCAAAATGGAGCTCTTTGGAATCAACTCAACTCGCCGTGTTTGGAGGAGGAGGAATGCTGCCTATGACCCCAAGAACACCATCCCCACTGTCAAACATGGAGTAGGAAACATTATGCTTTGGGGGTGTTTTTCTGCTAAGGGGGCAGGACAACTTCACCACATCAAAGGGACGATGGACGGGGCCATGTACCGTCAAATCTTGGGTGAGAACCTCCTTCCCTCAGCCAGGGCATTGAAAATGGGTCGTGGATGGGTATTCCAGCATGACAATGACCCAAAACACACGGCCAAGGCAACAAAGGAGTGGCTCAAGAAGAAGCACATTAAGGTTGCCAAACGTCAGGCTCGAAACCTTAATGACTTGGAGAAGATCAGCAAAGAGGAGTGGGACAAAATCCCTCCTGAGATGTGTGCAAACCTGGTGGCCAACTACAAGAAACGTCTGACCTCTGTGATTTCCAACAAGGGTTTTGCCACCAAGTACTAAGTCATGTTTTGCAGAGGGGTCAAATACTTATTTCCCTCATTAAAATGCAAATCAATTTATAACATTTTTGACATGCGTTTTTCTGGATTTTTTGTAGTTTTTCTGTCTCTCACTGTTCAAATAAACCTACCATTAAAATTATAGACTGATCATGTCTTTGTCAGTGAGCAAACGTACAAAATCAGCAGGGAATCAAATACCTTTTTCCCTCACTGTAGATGGCATCATGAGGAAGGAAAATTATGTGAATATGTTGAAGCAACATCTCAAGATATCAGTCAGGAAGTTAAAGCTTGGTCGCAAATGGGTCTTCCAAATGGACAATGACCCCAAGCATACTTCCAAAGTTGTGGCAAAATTGCTTAAGGAAAACAAAGTCAAGGTATTGGAGTGGCCATCACAAAGCCCTGACCTCAATCCTATAGGAAATTTGTGGCCAGAACTGAAAAAGCGTGTGCGAGCAAGGAGGCCTACAAACCTGACTCAGTTACACCAGTTCTGTCCTAACTGACCTAAGACAGGGAATTTTTACTAGGATTAAATGTCAGGAATTGTGAAAAACTGAGTTTAAATGTATTTGGCTAAGGTGTATGTAAACTTCCGACTTCAACTGTATGTAGTAGCAAACCAATTCGGCACATTTGGGAAAACTCCTGGCAGACTTGTTACAGTATAATGTGTAGTGATGTAATACTTCACTGGATCAGTCTGAAACTTTGCACACACACTGCTGCCATCTGGTGGACAACATCTACATTAGATCTATAATCCTACATCACTGTCTAGCCTTTCTCTTGCATTTCAAAGATGATTATGCAAAAAAATATATATATACACGTTTTTTTGTTTGTATTATCTTTTATCAGATCTAATGTGCTATATTCTCCTACATTCCTTTCATATTTCCACAAACTTCAAAGTGTTTCCTTTCAAATGGTATCAATAATATGCATATCCTTGCTTTAGGTCCTGAGCTACAGACAGTTAGATTTGGATATGTCATTGTAGGCAAAAATTGAAAAAAGGGGTAAAGGGTCTGAATACTTATGTAAATGTGATATTTCTAAAAACCTGTTTTGGCTTTGTCATTATGGGGTATTGTGTGTAGATTGATGAGGTTTTTATTCAATACATTTTAGAATAAGGCTGTAATAAAACAAAATGTGGAAAAAGTAAAGGGGTCTGAATACTTTCCGAAGGCAATGTATGTACGTATGTATATATATACAGTGGGGGGAACAAGTATTTGATACACTGCTGATTTTGCAGGTTTTCCTACTTACAAAGCATGTAGAGGTCTGTAATTTTTATCATAGGTACACTTCAACTGTGAGAGACGGAATCTAAAACAAAAATCCAGAAAATCACATTGTATGATTTTTAAGTAATTAATTTGCATTTTATTGCATGACATAAGTATTTGATACATCAGAAAAGCAGAACTTAATATTTGGTACAGAAACCTTTGTTTGCAATTACAAGATTACAAGATCTCGCGATACATGGCCCCATCCATCCTCCCCTCAATACAGTGCAGTCATCCTGTCCCCTTTGCAGAAAAGCATCCCCAAAGAATGATGTTTCCACCTCCATGCTTCACGGTTGGGATGGTGTTCTTTGGGTTGTACTCATCCTTCTTCTTCCTCCAAACACGGCGAGTGGAGTTTATACCAAAAAGCTCAATTTTTGTCTCATCAGAACACATTACCTTCTCCCATTCCTCCTTCGGATCATCCAGATGGTCATTGGCAAACATCAGACGGGCCTGGACATGCGCTGGCTTGAGCAGGGGGACCTTGCGTGCTCTGCAGGATTTTAATCCATGACGGCATAGTGTGTTACTAATGGTTTTCTTTGAGACTGTTGTCCCAGCTCTCTTCAGGTCATTGACCAGGTCCTGCCTTGTAGTTCTGGGCTGATCCCTCACCTTCCTCATGATCAATGATGCCCCACAAGCTGAGATCTTGCATGGATCCCCAGACCGAGGGTGATTGACCGTCATCTTGAACTTCTTCCATTTTCTAATAATTGCGCCAACAGTTGTTGGCTTCTCACCAAGCTGCTTGCCTATTGTCCTGTAGCCCATCCCAGCCTTGTGCAGGTCTACAATTTTATCCCTGATGTCCTTACACAGCTCTCTGGTCTTGGCCATTGTGGAGAGGTTGGAGTCTGTTTGATTGAGTGTGTGGACAGGTGTCTTTTATACAGGTAACAAGTTCAAACAGGTGCAGTTAATACAGGTAATGAATGGAGAACAGGAGGGCTTCTTAAAGTAAAACTAACAGGTCTGTGAGAGTCGGAATTCGTACTGGTTGGTAGGTGATCAAATACTTATGTCATGCAATAAAATGCAAATTAATTACTTAAAAATCATACAATGTGATTTTCTGGATTTTTGTTTTAGATTCTGTCTTTCAGTTGAAGTGTACCTATGATAAAAATGACAGACCTCTACATGCTTTGTAAGTAGGAAAACCTGCAAAATCGGCAGTGTATCAAATACTTGTTCTCCCCACTGTATATATATATATATATATATATATATATATATATATATATATATATATATACACACTACCGCTCAAAAGTTTTAGAACACCTACTCATTCAAGGGTTTTTCTTTATTTTTACTATTTTCTACATTGTAGAATAATAGTGAAGACATCCAGCTCATGAGGACCGCCACAGGAATGGAAGAGCCAGAGTCACCTCTGCTGCAGAGGATACGTTCATTAGAGATACCAGACTCAGAAATTGTAGGCCAAATAAATGCTTCACAGAGTTCATGTAACAGACACATCTCAAAATCAACTGTTCACAGGAGACTGTGTGAATCAGGCCTTCATGGTCGAATTGCTGCAAAGAAACCACTACTAAAGGACACTAAGGAGGAGAGACTTGCTTGCGCCAAGAAACACGAGCAATGGACATTAGAACGGTGGAAATTTGTCCTTTGGTCTGGAGTCCAAATTTGGAGATTTTTGGACAATGACTCAACACACCGCCAGGCTGTGTAAGTCTTATTTTACCAAGAAGGAGAGTGATGGTGTTCTGCATCAGATGACCTGGCTTCCACAATTCCCCGACCTCAACCAATTTGAGATGGTTTGGGATGAGTCGGACCGCAGAATGAAGGAAAAGCAGCCAACAAGTGCTCAGCATATGTGGGAACTCCTTCAAGACTGTTGGAAAAGCATTCCAGGTGAAGCTGGTTGAGAGAATGCCAAGAGCGCACAAAGCTGTCATCAAGGCAAAGGGTGGCTATTTGAAGAATCTTAATCTCAAATATATTTTGATTTGTTTAACACTTTTTTGGTTACTATATGATTCCATATGTGATTTTTAATAGTTTTGATGTCTTCACTGTTATCTTACAATGTAGAAAATAGTAAAAATAAAATAAAAATCCTTGAATGAGTAGGTGTCCTAAAACTTTTGACCGGTATTGTATATATACAGTGCCTTCAGAAAGTTTTAAGATCCCTTGACTTTTTCCACATTTTGTTACAGCCTTATTCCAAAATTGATTACATTTCCCCCCCCTCATCAATCTACACACAATACCCCATAATGACAAAGCAAAAACAAATGTTTTGACATTTTTGCTAATTTAAAAAAAAATGACAAACTGAAATATTACATTTACATAAGTATTCAGACCTTTTACGCAGTAGTTTGTTGAAGAACCTTTTGGCAGCAATTACAGCATTGAGTCTTCTTGGATATGACGCTACAAGCTTGGCACAGCTGTATTTGGGGAGTTTCTCTAATTGTTCTCTGAAGATGCTCTCAAGCTCTGTCAGGTTGGATGGGGAGCGTTGCTGTACTGCTATTTTCAGGTCTCTCCAGAGATGTTCGATCGGGTTCAAGTCCGGGCTCTGGCTGGGCCACTAAAGGACATTTAGAGACTTGTCCCAAAGCCACTCCTGCATTGTCTTGGCTATCTGCTTAGCGTCGTTGTCATGTTGGAAGGTGAACCGTCGCCCTAGTCTGAGGTCCTGAGCACTCTGGAGCAGGTTTTCATCAAGGATCTCTCTTTACTTTGCTCCGTTCATCGTTCCCTCGATCCTGACTAGTCTCCCAGTCCCTGCCGCTGAAAAACATCCCCACAGCATGATGCTGCAACCACCATGCGTCACCGTAGGGATGGTGCCACGTTTCCTCCAGACGTGAAGCTTCGCATTAAGGCCAAAGAGCTCAATCTTGGTTTCATCAGACCAGAGAATCTTGTATCTCATGGTCTGAGAGTCTTTAGGTGCCTTTTGGCTTCCGTTCTGCCTGGCCACTCTACCATAAAGGCCTGTTTGGTGGAGTGCTGCAGAGATGGTTGTCCTTCTGGAAGGTTCTCCCATCTCTAAAGGGAAACTCTGGAGCTCTGTCAGAGTGAGCATTGGGTTCTTTGTCGCCTCCCTGACCAAGGTCCTTCTCCCATGATTGCTCAGTTTGGCCAGGTGGCCAGCTCTAGGAAGAGTCTTGGTGGTTCCAAACTTCTTCCATTTAAGAATGATGGAGGACACTGTGTTCTTGGGGACCTTCAATGCTGCAGAATTGTTTTTGTACCCTTCCCCAGATCTGTGCCTAGACACAATCCTGTCTCGAAACTCTAAGGACAATTCATTTGACCTCATGGCTTATTTTTTGCTCTGACTTGCACTGTCAACTGTGGGACCTTATAAAGACAGGTGTGTGCCTTTCCAAATCATGTCCAATCAATTGAATTTACCAGAGGTGGAATCCAATCAAGATGTAGAAACATCTCAGGGATGAACAATGTAAACAGGATGCACCTGAGCTCAACTTCATGTCTCATAGCAAAGGGTCTGAATACTTATGTAAATAGGGGATTTTAAAAAATATTTTTATTTACATTTTAAAACATTTCTAATAACCTGTTTTTGCTTTGTCATTATGAGGTGTTGTGTGTAGATTGATTAGGCAAAACATGTATTCTATAATAAGGCCCCGTGTAGCTCAGTTGGTAGAGCATGGCGCTTGCAACGCCAGGGTAGTGGGTTCGTTTCCCACGGGGGGCCAGTATGAAAAATGTATGCACTCACTAACTGTAAGTCGCTCTGGATAAGAGCGTCTGCTAAATGACTAAAATGTTAATGTAAACAAAATGTGGAAAAAGGGAAGGTGTCTGATTTCTTTCCGAATGCATGGACACGCCTTCAAAATAGTGGATACGGCTGGTGTATAAAATTGAGCATACAGCCATGCAATCTCCATAGACAAACAGTACAATGGCCTTACTGAAGAGCTCAGTGAATTTCAATGCCACCTTTCCAACAACTAAGTTTGTCAAATGTCTGCCCTGCTAGAGCTGCCCCGGTCAACTGTAAGTGCTGTTATTGTCAATTGGAAACGTCTAGGCGCAACAACGGCTCAGCCATGAAGTGGTAGGCCACACAAGCTCACAGAACGGCCACGCCGAGTGTTGAAGCACGTAGCGCGTAAGAATCGTCTGTCCTCGGTTGTAACACTCACTACTGAGTTCCAAACTGCCTTTGGAAGCAACGTCAGCACAAGAACTGTTCATCGGGAGCTTCATGAAATGGGTTTCCATGGCATTGGACTCTGGAGCAGTGGAAACACGTTCTCTGGAGTGATGAATCACGCTTCACCATCTGGCAGTCCGGGGGACGATTCTGGGTTTGGTGGATGCAGGAGAACGCTACCTGCCCCAATGCATAGTGCCAATTGTAAATTTGGTGGAGGAGGTCGTTTGTTGAGATCGATTTGGAAGAACTTGACTGGCCTGCACAGAGGCCTGACCTCAACCCCATCGAACACTTTTGGGATGAATTGGAATGCCAACTGCGAGCCAGGCCTAGTTTCCCACTTATGCTCTTGTATGTGAACAGAAGCAAGTCCCCTCAGCAATGTTCCAACATCTAGCGAAAAGCCTTCCCAGAAGAGTGGAGGCTGTTCTAGCAGCAAAGGGGGGACCAACTCCATATTAATGCCCGTGATTTTGGAATGAGATGTTTGACGACCGGGTGTCCACATACTTTTGGCCATGTAGTGTGTATATATATATATGTGTGTGTGTATGTATGTGTGTGTGTGTGTGTGTGTGTGTGTGTGTAGTGTGTGTGTGTGTGTGTGTGTGTGTGTAGTGTGTGTGTAGTGTGTGTAGTGTGTGTGTGTGTGTGTGTAGTGTGTGTGTGTGTAGTGTGTGTGTGTGTGTGTGTAGTGTGTGTGTAGTGTGTGTAGTGTGTGTGTGTAGTGTGTGTGTGTGTAGTGTGTGTGTGTGTGTGTAGTGTGTGTGTAGTGTGTGTGTGTGTATGTATGTGTGTGTGTGTGTGTGTGTGTGTGTGTGTGTGTGTGTAGTGTGTGTGTGTGTGTGTGTGTGTGTGTAGTGTGTGTAGTGTGTGCGTGTAGTGTGTGTGTGTGTAGTGTGTGTGTAGTGTGTGTGTAGTGTGTGTGTGTGTATGTATGTGTGTGTGTGTGTGTGTGTGTGTGTGTGTGTGTGTGTGTGTGTGTGTGTGTGTGTGTGTGTGTGTGTGTGTGTGTGTGTGTGTGTGTAGTACGTGTACACGTAGGGCTCTGTAGCTCTGCTATGCGGTGGTGTCTGACAGTGATGTATAGGTAATTTAAAAAGTCGTTCTTTTCCGTGGAGCGTTCTGCTGGCAGCCCAGCCAACCACAGCCCATTCGCCCTACAGCACAGAAACCTCATCTACATCTAACACACACTCACACTACAGGAAACACCACACACACTCACACTAGTGATGCACAGGTTGACTCATAACCCGCAGTCCCCATGGGTTATATCTGCGGGGCGGGTAGGTTTAGTGTCATGAAATATTGTGTGGATGAATGGCGGGTGGGTGGCGGGCGGGTTGTATAAAGAGAAAACAATGCTTTAAAAATCCATAAATGTATAATTCTTGTGCAATTCATATCTATAGGCTACATCCTTTCATTATTTTTATTTGGCATTAGTGCGTAAGCCTAAGCCCTTAGGGCCTAACTGTACGCACGCCGACTGAAACCTGGCACATTCTGTTCTGTTTCTCAACGGTGTTGCAAAAGAAAGGAAGACAAAGTAGCCAATTAAAGTCTCATAAATGGACAGTGGGTACTTTGTTTTCTAAACTTTGTTGTGTTATATCCTATTTATTTTCTAAGCCTATTTTGTATTTAATTTAATTTTGTATTTAATTCATATGCCGGTAGGCCTGTTGGGTGTTAGCCCACACTGGCAGTCGGCCTACACGATGTCTATTTATTGTTGCACATTTTGTTTCTTTTCAGCTACTGTTCAATAAGCCTATTCAAATGAACAGGCCTAAATGCTCAAGAAAAACGTAATTGTTCAATATATTAAAGGGCAAAGCAATGTGTGATTTATTCTTTGACTATTAAAAACAAACAAAAAAGTATGGTCTCAATTTAAACTATTGTTTGACCATCATGCTACTGTTTCTAAATATTCAATAAATAAAATAATAAATTGTTCAATAAATGTTCAAGAGTGGCGCAGTGGTCTAAGGCACTGCATCGCAGTTCTAGCTGTGCCACTAGAGATCCTGGTTCGTATCCAGGCTCTGTCATAGCCGGCCGTGACCGGGAGACCCATGGGGCGGCGCACAATTGGCCCAGCGTCGTCCAGGGTAGGGGAGGGAATGGCCGGCAGGGGATGTAGCTCAGTTGGTAGAGCATGGCGTTTGCAACGCCAGGGTTGTGGGTTCGATTCCCACGGGGGGCCAGTATAAAAAATAAAAAAAATAATGTATGCACTCACTAACTGTAAGTCGCTCTGGATAAGAGTGTCTGCTAAATGACTAAAATGTAAAAAAAGGGAACTGTACAGCGCACTCACACATTCTCTCACCATGCCCCCCCTCCCTCCACACACACCGTATACCAACCATACCATACGTATAGTTTATTTTGACTACAATCATAAGGATAAGCTCCTGACGAGACCACGTCGGAGAGTGGATAAATCGCCTCTACCCTCTGTTCTATTGGTGAACGTGCAACCACTGGAGAATAAACTGGATGAGCTCTGTTCGAGACTATCCTATCAATGTGATCTGAAGAACTGTAATATCCTATGTTTCTCTGAGTCGTGGCTGAACAAGGATATGGTAAATATAAATCTAGCTGTTTTTTTATACATCAGCAGGACAGAATGGTGGCTTTCGGGAAACTCGGGGGGGGGTGTCCCTTTGTTAACAACAGCTGGTGCGCAATCTGTAATATTAAAGAGTGTCTTGAGGTTCTGCTCGCCTGTGATAGAATACCTCATGATAAGCTGTAGACCATTCTATTTACCAAGATACTTTTCATCTATATTTTTCGTAGCTGTCTATTTAACACCTCAACCAATGCTGCCACTAAGACCGTTGTATAGGGTTGTATAGGGCCTATAAGCAAACAAGAAAATGCTCACGCAGAGGTGGCACTCCTAGTGGCCGGTGAAGTTAATGCAGGAAAACTGAAATCCGTTTTACCTAATTTCTACCAGCATGTCAACCAGAAGCCATGGATTACAGGCAACATCTGCACTGAGTTAATGACTAGAGCTGCCGCTTTCAAGGAGCGGGACACTAATCTGGACGCTTATAAGATATCCTGCTACGCTCTCCGACGAACCATCAAACAGGCAAAGCATCAATACAGGACCAATATTGAGTCATACTACACTGGCTCTGATGCTCGTTGGATGTGGCAAGGCTTGCAAACTATCACGGATTACAAAGGGAAAAACAGCTGCGAGCGTCAGAGCCGGTGTAGTATGACTCAATCTTGGTCCTGTATTGATGCTTTGCCTGTTTGATGGTTCAAGCAGACCACCATTGTCCCTGTGCCCAAGAACGCCAAGGTAACCTGTCTAAATGACTATCGCCCCATAGCACTCACATCTGTTGCCATGAAATGCTTTGAAAGGCTGGTCATGGCTCACATCAACACCATCATCCCCGACACTCTGTACCCACTCCAATACGCATACCACTCCAACAGATCCACAGATGACGTAATCTCACACTGCTCTTTCCCACCTGGACAAAAGGAACACCTACTTCAGAATGCTGTTCATTGACTACAGCTCAGCGTTCACCACCATTGTGTCCTCCAAGATCATCACTAAGCTAAGGACTCTGGGATTAACCACCTCCCTCTACCAACTGGATCCTGGACTTCCTGAAAGGTCACCCCCAGGTGGTGAGGGTAGGCAACAACACATCCGCCACGCTGACCCTCAACACGGGGTGCGTGCTTAGTCCCCTCCAGCACTCCCTGTTCACCCACGTCTGCATGACCGCGCACGACTCCAATACCATCATTAAGTTTGCAGACGACACGACGGTGGTAGGCCTGATCACCGATGACCATGAGACTGACCGCCTCCCTGTAGGCTGAGACCTGGCAGTGTGGTGCCAGGACAACAACCTCTACCTCAACCTCAACAAGACAAAGGAGCTGATCGTGGACTACAGGAAATGGTGGGCCAAGCACAGCCCCATCCACATCAACGGGGCTGTAGTGGAGCAGTTCGAGAGCTTCAAGTTCCTCATGGTCCACATGCCAACACAGTTGGGAAATGGGCACAACAACACCTGCATGGGCCCTCAGATCCTCAAAGTTCTACAGCTGCATCATTAAGAGCATGCTGACTGGCTGCATCGCCGCTTGGTACGGCAACTGCTTGGCATCCGACCACAAAGCTCTACAGAGGTTACTGCGTACGGCCCAGTACATCACTAGGGCCGATCTCCCTGCCATCCAGGACCTCTATACCAGGCGGGGTCAGAGGAAGAGCCTAAAAATTGTCAGACTCCAGCCACCCAAGTCATAGACTGTTGTCTCTGCTAACGCACTGCAAGCGGTACCGATGTACCGAGTCTGGAACCAACAAGACCCTGAGCATGTCTGGCAGACATATCAGTATGGATGACGGATCACCACCTCAAGCTGAACCCTGGCAAGACGGAGCTGCTCTTCCTCCCGGGGAAGGACTGCCCGTTCCATGATCTCGCCATCACGGTTGACAACTCCGCTGTGTCCTCCTCCCAGAGTGCGAAGAGCCTAGGCGTGACCCTGGACAACACCCTGTCGTTCTCCGCCAACATCAAGGCGGTGACCCGCTCCTGCAGGTTCATGCTCTACAACATTCGGAGAGTACGACCCTGCCTTACACAGGAAGCGGCACAGGTCCTAATCCAGGCACTTGTCATCTCCCGTCTGGACTACTGCAACTCGCTGTTGGCTGGCCTCCCTGCCTGTGCCATTAAACCCCTACAACTCATCCAGAATGCCGCAGCCCGTCTGGTGTTCAACCTTCCCAAGTTCTCTCACGTCACCCCCCTCCTCTGCACACTCCACTGGCTTCCAGTTGAAGCTCGCATCCGCTACAAGACCATGGTGCTTGCCTATGGAGCAGTGAGGGGAACGGCACCTCTGTACCTTCAGGCTCTGATCAGTCCCTACACCCAAACGAGGGCATTGCGTTCATCCACCTCTGGCCTGCTGGCTCCCCTTCCTCTGCGGAAGCATAGCTCCCGCTCAGCCCAGTCAAAACTGTTCGCTGCTCTGGCACCCCAATGGTGGAACAAGCTCCCTCACGACGCCAGGACAGCGGAGTCACTCACCACCTTCCGGAGACATTTGAAACCCCACCTCTTTAAGGAATACCTGGGATAGGATAAAGTAATCCTTCTAACCCCCCCCCCCCCCCCCCCCCCCGTCCTGTTATCCTGCCTCTCTCTCCCCCTCTCCTTATTGTCCTGTTATCCTGCCTCTCTCTCCCCTCTCCTTTGTGTCCTGTTAACCTGCGTCTCTCTCCCCTCTCATTAGTGTCCTGTTAACCTGCCTCTCTCTCCCCTCTCATTAGTGTCCTGTTAACCTGCCTCTCTCTCCCCTCTCCTTAGTGTCCTGTTAACCGGCCTCTCTCTCCCCTCTCAGTGTCCTGTTAACCTGCCTCTCTCTCCCCTCTCCTTAGTGTCCTGTTAACCTGCCTCTCTCTCCCCTCTCCTTAGTGTCCTGTTAACCTGCCTCTCTCTCCCCTCTCAGTGTCCTGTTAACCTGCCTCTCTCTCCCCTCTCAGTGTCCTGTTAACCTGCCTCTCTCTCCCCTCTCCTTAGTGTCCTGTTAACCTGCCTCTCTCTCCCCTCTCAGTGTCCTGTTAACCTGCCTCTCTCTCCCCTCTCAGTGTCCTGTTAACCTGCCTCTCTCTCCCCTCTCCTTAGTGTCCTGTTAACCTGCCTCTCTCTCCCCTCTCCTTCGTGTCCTGTTAACCTGGGTCTCTCTCTCCTCACCTTAGTGTCCTGTTAACCTGCCTCTCTCTCCCCTCTCTTTAGTGTCCTCTTAAATGGCCTCTCTCTCCCCTCTCCGTAGTGTCCTGTTAACCGGCCTCTCTCTCCCCTCTCCGTAGTGTCCTGTTAACCGGCCTCTCTCTCCCCTCTCCTTAGTGTCCTGTTAACCTGCCTCTCCCTCCCCTCTCCTTACTGTACTGTTAACTGGCCTCTCTCTCCCCCCCCCAAATTGTAAAGTGGTTATCCCACTGGCTATAGGGTGAACGCACCAATTTGTGAGTCGCTCTGGCTAAGAGCGTCTGCTAAATGACGTTAATGTGCCCTTGAGCAAGGCACTTAACCCTAATTGCTCCTGTAAGTCGCTCTGGATAAGAGCGTCTGCTAAATGACTAAAATGTAAATGTAAATGTAAACAGCTTCTACCCCCAAGCCATGAGACTTAAATAGTTAATCAATAGCTACCCGGACTATCTGCATTGATCCTTTTTGCACTAACTCTTTTGACTCATCAAATACGCTGCTGTTACTGTTTATTATCTATCCTGTTGCCTAGTCACTTTATCCCTACCTACTGTATATGTACATATCTACCTCAATGACCTCATCCCCTGCTCATTGACTTGGTACAGGTACCTCGTTTATATAGTCAAGTCATCGCTACTCATTGTGGATTTATTCCTGGTGTTATTATTTTTCCTGTTATTTCTCTTTTTCTCTCTGCATTGTTGGGAAGGGCCCGTGAGTAAGCATTTCACTGTTAGTCTACACCTGTTGTTTATGAAGCATGTGACAAATCAAATTAGATCTGAAGGGTGGGTCAGATGTCACGGGTGATGTCAATGTGGAAGCCATCTATTTGCTTTACTGGGAGGGCCGTCCTATGGTCATTCACATGAGGGCCGTCCTATGGTAATTCACATGAGGGCCGTCCTATGGTAATTCACATGAGGGCCGTCCTATGGTAATTCACATGAGGGCCGACCTATGGTAATTCACATTTTAGTCATTTAGCAGACACTCTTATCCATAGCGACTTACAGTTAGTGTGTGCATACGTTTATTTTTTATTTTTTTTATACTGGCCCCCCGTGGGAATCGAACCCACAACCCTGGCGTTGCGAGCGCCATGCTCTACCAACTGAGCTACGCGGGGCCTGGGGGAATTATTGTGAAAGAGACATGGAGCGAGGG
Organism: Coregonus ussuriensis; assembly: GCA_031479575.1. Classification (NCBI taxonomy): domain Eukaryota; kingdom Metazoa; phylum Chordata; class Actinopteri; order Salmoniformes; family Salmonidae; genus Coregonus; species Coregonus ussuriensis. The sequence goes on along the minus strand of CM062503.1, from coordinate 44,347,848 downwards.
AGAGAGGAAGGTAGGAGAGAGGAAGGTAGGAGAGAGGAAGGTAGGAGAGAGGAAGGTAGGAGAGAGGAAGGTAGGAGAGAGGAAGATAGGAGAGAGGAAGGTAGGAGAGAGGAAGGTAGGAGAGAGGAAGGTAGGAGAGAGTAGAGGGCCATGTCTCAGGGCTTCCCCCCCCCCCCCCCCCCCTGTCTGTGTGTCTCAGTGAGGGGTAGAGATGGCTGATAGATTGATGACCTATAACCCTGTTATACACACACAGGACAGACACACACCTGTTCTTTCTCTCTGTCGCTCTCACTCTTCCTCCCTCCATCTCTTTCTCTTTTCCGTATTTTACTCTCTCTGTTGCTGTCCCTCTTTCCGTCCTTCCGCCGTCCTTCACTCTCTTCCTGCTCTCTCTCTCCCTCCTTCCCTATCTCTCTCCATCTCTCTCTCTCTCTCTCTCTCTCTCTCTCTCTCTCTCTCTCTCTCTCTCTCTCTCTCTCTCTCTCTCTCCCTCCTTCCCTATCTCTCTCTCTCTCTCTCTCTCTCTCTCTCTCCCTCTCTCTCTCTCTCTCTCTCTCTCTCTCTCTCTCTCTCTCTCTCTCTCTCTCTCTCTCTCTCTCTCTCTCTCTCTCTCTCTCTCCTTCCCTATCTCTCTCTCTCTCTCTTTCTGTCTATCTCCTTCTCCTTCTCTCTCCCTCCTTCTGTTCTTCTCTTTGTCAGTAAGGACAGAAGGTGACTTGTAACCAGCATGGCAGAGCGAGGTGAAGGTGGAGAGGGGTATATGTACATGGTTATATATGTGTTTAGGTATGTGTGTGTGTGTGTGTGTGTGTGTTTGTTTAAGTACTGTGCATGTTTATTCAAGTGTGTGTGTGTGTGTGTGTGTTGGCTATCAATCATGCTTGATGTCAGGGAGAGGGAGAGCCAGTAAAGGTTGCTCTCCATGAATCAAGGGTGAGCAGCAGACCAGAGTAGAGCAGAGCACAGATTAATGAGGGGCCAACGCATGGTTAAGTCTCTTCTCATTTACAAGCACAATCTCACACAGGGAGGGGTGTGTGTGGTCCTGTGTGTGTGTGTGTATGCATTTTGGGGGGCAGTGTGTGTGTGTGTGCGTGTGTGTGTGTGTGCGTGCAAGGTGTTTGTGTGTGTGTGTGTGTGTGTGTGTGTCTTGGGTGAAATTCAAATCAAATCAAATTGTATTTGCCACATGCGCCGAATACAAAAGGTGTAGACCTTACAGTGAAATGCTTACTTACAAGCACTTAACCAACAATGAAGTTTTAAGAAAATAACAAAAAGTGTTAAGTAAAAAATCAGATAAGTAAAAAATAAAAATAGCAAATAATGAAAGAGCAGCAGTAAAATAAAATAACAGTAGGGAGGCTATATACAGGGGGTACCGGTATAGAGTCAATGTGCTGGGGCACCGGTTAGTCGAGGTAATTGAGGTAATATGTAAATGTGGGTAGAGTTAAAGTGACTATGAATAGATAATAAACAGAGTAGCAGCAGCGTAAAAGAGGGGGTGGGGAGGCTTGGGGGGGCAATGCAAATAGTCCAGGTAGCCATGATTAGCTGTTCAGGAGTCTTATGGCTTGGGGGTAGAAGCTGTTAAGAAGCCTTTTGGACCTAGACTTGGCGCTCCGGTACCGCTTGCCATGCGGTAGCAGAGAGAACCATATATGACTAGTGTGGCTGGATTCTTTGACAATTTCTATGGCCTTCCTCTGACACCGCCTGGTATAGAGGTCCTGGATGGCAGGAAGCTTGGCCCCAGTGATGTACTAGGCCGTACACACTACCCTCTGTAGTGCCTTGCGGTCGGAGGCCGAGCAGTTGCCATACCAGGCGGTGATGCAACCAGTCAGGATGCTCTCGATGGTGCAGCTGTAGAACTTTTTGAGGATCTGAGGACCCATGCCAAATCTTTTCAGTCTCCTGAGGGGGAATAGGCTTTGTCGTGCCCTCTTCACGATTGTCTTGGTGTGTTTGGACCATGATAGTTTGTTGGTGATGTGGACACCAAGGAACTTGAAGCTCTCAACCTGTTCCACTACAGCCCCATCGATAATAATGGGGCGTGCTCAGTCCTCTTTTTTTTCTGCAGTCCACAATCATCTCCTTTGTCTTGATCACGTTGAGGGAGAGGTTGTTATCCTGACACCACATGGCCAGGTCTCTCACCTCCTCCCTATAGGCTGTCTCATCGTTGTCGGTGATCAGGCCTACCACTGTTGTGTCGTCGGCAGACTTAATGATGGTGTTGGAGTCGTGCCTGGCCATGCAGTCATGGGTGAAGATGTGTTGTTACATACCCTTACCACCTGGGGGCGGCCCGTCAGGAAGTCCAGGATCCAGTTACAGAGGGAGGTGTTTAGTCCTAGGGTGCTTAGCTTAGTGGGTTTTGACGGCACTATGGTGTTGAACGCTGAGCTGTGGTCAGTGAATAGCATTGTCACATAGGTATTCCTTTTGTCCAGGTGGGAAAGGGCAGTGTGGAGTGCAATAGAGATTGCATCATCTGTGGGTGGTATGCAAATTGGAGTGGGTCTAGGGTTTCAGGGATAATGGTGTTTATGTGAGCCATGACCAGCCTTTCAAAGCACTTCATGGCTACAGACGTGAGTGCTACGGGTCGGTAGTCATTTAGGCAGGTTATCTTAGTGTTCTTGGGAACAGGGACTATGGTGGTATGCTTGAAACATGTTGGTATTACAGACTCAGTCAGGGACATGTTGAAAATGTCAGTGAAGACACTTGCCAGTTTGTCAGCGCATACTCAGAGTACACGTCCTGGTAATCCGTCTGAATGTTGACCTGCTTAAAAGTCTTACTCACATCGGCTACGGAGAGCGTGATCACATAGTCATCCGGGACAGCTGATGCTCTCATGCATGCTTCAGTGTTGCTCGCCTCGAAGCGAGCATAGAAGTGATTTAGCTCGTCTGGTAGCTTGTGTCACTGGGCAGCTCGCGGCTGTGCTTCCCTTTGTAGTCTGTAGTAGTTTTCAAGCCCTGCCTCATCCGACGAGTGTCGGAGCCGGTGTAGTACGATTAAATCTTAGTCCTGTATTGACTCTTTGCCTGTTTGATGGTTCGTCGGAGGGCATAGTGGGATTTCTTATAGGCGTCTGGGTTAGAGTCCCGCTCCTTGAAAGTGGCAGCTCTACCCTTTAGCTCAGTGCGGATGTTGCCTGTAATCCTTGGCTTCTGGTTGGGGTATGTACGTACGGTCACTGTGGGGACGACTTCATAGATGCACTTATTGATGAAGCCAGTGACTGATGTGGTGTACTCCTAGAGTTTTTTTTTCCTCTGGTTGCACATTTAAAATTCTGGTAGAAATTAGGTAGAATGGATTTAAGTTTCCCTGCATTAAAGTCCCCGGCCACTAGGAGCGCTGCCTCTGGATGAGCGTTTTCCTGTTTACTTATGGCCTTATACAGCTCATTGAGTGAAACCTTAGTGCCAGCATCGGTTTGAGGTGATAAATAGACAGCTACGAAAAATATAGATGAAAACTCTCTTGGTAAATAGTGTGGTCTACAGCTTATCATGAGATACTCTACCTCAGGCGAGCAAAACCTTGAGACTTCCTTAGTATTAGATTTTAGTTGTTTACAAATATACACAGACCGTCACCCCTTGTCTTACCGGAGTCAGCCGTTCTATCCTGCCGATGTAGCGTATATCCCATAAGCTGTATGTTATACATGTCATCGTTCAGCCACGACTTGGTGAAACATAAGATATTACAGTTTTTTAATGTCCCGTTGGTAGGATAACCTAAATCTCAGGTCGTCCAATTTATTTTCAAATGATTGAACATTGGCTAATAGGATTGATGGAAGAGGCAGTTTACTCACTCGCCGTCGGATCCTTACAAGGCACCCCGACCTACGTCCACGATATCTCCGTCTCTTTCTAATGCGAATGATGGGGATTTGGGCCTTGTCGGGTGTCTGTAGAATATCCTTCGCGTCCGACTCGTTGAAGAAAAAAATATTTGTCCAATATGAGGTGAGTAATCGCTGTCCTGATATCCAGAAGCTCTTTTTGGTCAGAAGAGACGGTGGCAGAAACATTATGTACAGAATAAATTACAAATAATGTGAAAGAATACACATAATAGTACAATTGGTTAGAGGGCTGTAAAACGGCAGCCATCTTCTCCGGTGCCAATAACCATTGTGTGTGTGTGTGTGTGTGTGTGTCTTGGGGGGCATTGTGTGAGTACGAGAGGGTCAAACGCCTCCTACCCCTGCCTATGATTTAATAAAATAATAACAAACAGTATCTGGTCTGATGAGTATAGTTGACATTGATGGATTGTAGGCCATGACATCATTGATCAACAAAGCATAGACAAAACCCCCCTGAACACCATTTCCCAGCAGCACCTGGGAAAGACCACAACTGTGTTCCCTTCACTCTCACGCTCTCTCTCAATTCAATTCAATTTAAGGGCTTTATTGGTATGGGAAACATATGTTTACATTGCCAAAGCAAGTGAAGTAGATAGTAAACAAAAGTGAAATAAACAATAAAAATTAACAGTAAACATTACACTCACAAAAGTTTCAAAGGAATAAAGACATTTCAAATGTCATATTATGTATATATACAGTGTTGTAACGGTGGGCAAATAGTTAAAGTACAAAATGGAAAATAAATGAACATAAATATGGGTTGTATTTACAATGATGTTTGTTCTTCAATGGTTGCCCTCTCTCTCTCTCTCTCTCTCTCTCTCTCTCTCTCTCTCTCTCTCTCTCTCTCTTTCTCTCTCACTATAACAGTATTGAGTGGGAATGTGAGCTCAACTGCTCTTCTGCAATCTACTCCCATTGATCAGACTCCGTCAAGACGTTTCCAGGAATGCTGCTTTTCACGAAGTGTGTGTGTTCGTGTGAAGTTTTGTTTGTTTACTAAAATAGGTACGTGAATGTTATGGTGAGTGCAGATCTGGTAATGTGAGTGTGTAGTTGTGTCTGTGTGTGAGTGTGTAGTTGTGTCTGTGTGTGTGTGTATGTATGTATGTGTGTGTGTGTGTGTGTGTGTGTGTGTGTGTGTGTGTGTGTGTGTGTGTGTGTGTGTGTGTATGTGTGTATGTGTGTATGTGTGTGTGTGTGTGTGTGTGTGTGTGTGTGTGTGTGTGTGTGTGTGTGTGTGTGTGTGTGTGTGTGTGTGTATGTGTGTGTATGTGTGTGTGTGTGTGTGTGTGTGTGTGTGTGTGTATGTGTGTGTGTGTGTGTGTGTGTGTGTGTCTGCCTGTATTAGAGCCTGTGCAGGTTCCTCTAGTCCAGTGGGCCCAGGGTGGCACCACTAAACCTGATAGTAGATAAGAGACAGACAGACAGGCTGTCAGACTATTCTGTTAGCGGACCCTGATGTCAGATGTCTGTCTCTGTCTGTCTGTCTGTCTCTGTCTGGGTCATTGTCAAGGTCTCAAAGACAAACACATCAGACCTTCAACCCAGTTGGAGCTGCCTACTTTGCTAGGGTCTCACTCACTTTGAAAAAGGCAGTGTGTCACACTAGCATAACATTTAGAATACATATCCACTACTGTGGATGCTTCCCAAATGGCACCCTATTCCCTATATAGTGCACTACTCTGGTCAACAGTAGTGCACTACATAGGGAATGAGGTGAGTCAAAAATAGCGCACTATATAGGGAATGGGATGCAGATTTAGAATATATAACCAGAATGCATGCCCAATGCATTGCTTAATATTATTGAATGGTTCTGCTGGTGTGGGTTTTGGAGCAGAGGCAGAGAGCTTCCTTACCTATTGGATCTAGTTCAATAGACATGGCATGAGCTATAGTTTTTAATTTTCTAGGTTTACCGAAAGAAAGACTAAACATGATTGACCTCTCTCGCCTCCGTTCCCCGCACTTCCTTCTTTATCTCTCTCTCCCCCCCCTCTCTCTCTCTCTCTCTCTCTCTCTCTCTCTCTTTCTCACCCCTCCCCTCTCTCTCTCTCTCTCTCTCTCTCTCTTTCTCACCCCTCCCCTCTCTCTCTCTCTCTCTCTCTCACTCTCTCTCTCTCTTTCACACCCCTCCCCTCTCTCTCTCTCTTTCGCTCCATACTTCTCTGTATGACTCAGAGCATAGCTCTCAAGGTGGAGAGAGTGAAATAATGAAAGAGAAAGAAAGAAAGATAAGCAGCCAGGAGGGATGGGGGGGAGGGAGGGAGGTTCACACCTCTCTCCCCCTTAAGTTTTTCATATCGGAGGAAAAATGACGTGATCGATTTTCTGTCTGTTTCTCACTCTGCAGGGAATATTAAACAGACAGTAAGATTTCACACACTTCTCTCCTCTCACATCCCATCACTCTCCCTCCTTCCCCCTCCCCTCCCCTCCCCTCCCCCCTCCATTCTCCTATCTAACTCCTCCTCCCTCCATTCTTCTCTCTTCCCCCTTCCCCCTCCTCCTCACTCACCCTTCCATCTCCTCCCTCCATTCTCCTCTCACCCATGGCTTCTTCCAGGGGGGCAACTGCAAATGACCGCCCCCTTCTCAGGGTCAGTGTGAGAGCAGGGCTTTGATGAAGGGGTGGATGGATGGAGGGAGGGAGGAGAAGGGGAGCGTATATAGGGGAGGAGTGGCGAGGGCTTGCTTGTAGCCTCAGGCACAGACCTGTCATGTAGGGTTTTAGAAAGCGCTGCTTCAGCGTTGGCACATCGGTTGGCTGCGTTTTCCACGAGGATCTGAAGGTCTGTTTGTGTGTGTGTGTGTGTGTGTGTGTGTGTGTGTGTGTGTG
>CM062503.1:44321090-44328590 GCA_031479575.1 Coregonus ussuriensis | reverse complement strand
TTGTGGGGGTAAATTGTAGCCTGAATGAGGAATTCATGGGAGGTGCTGCAATACAGAGAGTCAAGCCTTCCGGAAGTCTCCCAGGCCACCATAGAGGTGAGGACATGGAGGAAGTGGAGGGCTCAGGATGCAGTATAGCAGGCTGGGTCACAGCGTGCTGGTGGGCAAGGTGACTCCCGGAAGAGCTGGTCTTGGTAGCATTACAACACCACGCTACGTCAAGGCCCAATGGAAAGACAGGCGGAAACTGGTGCAGGAAGAAGTGTGAGCAGCAGTCAAGGAGGAACGAGCCAACAGGATGGTCGGAATGTGGCAACAAGGAGCCTGGACAAGATGGGAGCAAGCGGTGGAGAGTAAGGTCACATGGTCTGAGCTTTGGAAGGCCGAGCCCCATCTCATCAAGTTCATGATCCAGGCAGTTTCAACGTCCCACCAAGCCTATCTTACCTGTTCTGCTGGGACAAGGTTGATTCACCTTCTGTGCCTGAAGAGAGGAACCCTTGAGCACATCCTCAGCTGCTGCTCAAAGGCTGGCGCCACGACCAGGTGCTCAAAGCCATAGCGGATACCATCTGCAATGGAATCAGCCACTGCAAGCACCTCCAGCTAGCAAAGCAGGCCATCGCATTCGTCAGAGCCGGGGAAAGCCAACATCAGCTACCAGAAACTCCACAGGCCTTCTCGCAACAGCTCAAGACTGGGATCTGAAAGTCGACCCAGGAAAGCAGTTTAAGATCCCAGACACCATCACAGCGATGACACTGAGGCCAGACATTGTACGGTTTCCTGAAACCTCCAAGCAGGTAATCTTATTGGACCATCCCTTGGGAGGACCGCATTGAGGAGCCCAACGAAATAAAGAGGGCGAAGTATGAGGACCTGGTGGGGCAGTGCTGCAGGCAGGGGTGGAGAGCAAGGTGTGAGCCTGACGTAGTGGGGCAGCAGAGGGTTCGCTGGTCAATCCCTCTACATGGCCTATAGCCTACTGGGCATCATAGGGGCCAACAGGAGGAAGGCCATCAACACCGCCACAGAGGCAGCTGAAAGAGCATCTAGGTGGCTGAGGATCAAGAGGAATGATCAGTGGGTGACGTAGCCATGAAGTGCTTTGAAAGGCTGGTCATGGCTCACATCAACACCATTATCCCAGAAACCCTAGACCCACTCCAATTTGCATACCACCCCAACAGATCCACAGATGATGCAATCTCTATTGGACTCCACACTGCCCTTTCCCACCTGGACAAGAGGAACACCTACGTGAGAATGCTCTTCATTGACTACAGCTCAGCATTCAACACCATAGTGCCCTCAAAGCTCATCACTAAGCTAAGGATCCTGGGACTAAACACCTCCCTCTGCAACTGGATCCTGGACTTCCTGATGGGCCGCCCCCAGGTGGTAAGGGTAGGTAACAACACATCTGCCACAATGATCCTCAAAACGGGGGCCCCTCAGGGGTGCGTGCTCAGTCCCCTCCTGTACTCCCTGTTCACCCATGACTGCATGGCCAGGCACGACTCCAACACCATCATTAAGTTTGCAGACGACACAACAGTGGTAGGCCTGATATATATAGCCTCCCTACTCCCTATATAGCCTCCCTACTCCCTACACAACAGTGGTAGGCCTGATACATCCTGTATATATAGCCTCCCTACTGTTATTTTATTTTACTTCTGCTCTTTTTTTCTCAACACTTTTTTTGTTGTTGTTTTATTTTTACTTTTTTGTTAAAAATAAATGCACTGTTGGTTAAGGGCTGTAAGTAAGCATTTCACTGTAATGTCTGCACCTGTTGTATTCGGCGCATGTGGCCAATACAATTCGATTTGATTTGATTTGATCACAGTCAACGATGAGACAGCCTATAGGGAGGAGGTCAGAGTCCTGGCCATGTGGTGCCAGGATAACAACCTCTCCCTCAACGTGACCAAGACAAAGGAGATGTTTGTGGACTACAGGAAAAAAATGAGGACTGAGCACGCCCCCATTCTCATCGACGGGGCTGTAGTGGAACAGGTTGAGAGCTTCAAGTTCCTTGGTGTCCACATCACCAACGAACTATCATGGTCCAAACACACCAAGACAGTTGTGAAGAGGGCACGACAAAGCCTATTCCCCCTCAGGAGACTGAAAAGATTTGGCATGGGTCCTCAGATCCTCAAAAGATTCTACAGCTGCACCATCGAGAGCATCCTGACTGGTTGCATCACCGCCTGGTATGGCAACTGCTTGGAATCCGACGGTAAGGCACTACAGAGGGTAGTGCGTACGGCCCAGTACAGCACTGGGGCCAATCTTCCTGCCATCCAGGACCTCTATACCAGGCGGTGTCAGAGGAAGGCCCTCAAAATTGTCAAAGACTCCAGCCACTGTTCTCTCTGCTACCGCACGGCAAGCGGTACCGGAGTGCCAAGTCTAGGTCCAAATGACTTCTCAACAGCTTCTACCCCCAAGCCATAAGATTCCTAAACAGCTGATCATGGCTACCCGGGCTATTTGCACTGCCCCACCCCATCATTTTACGCTGCTGCTACTCTGTAAATTATTTATGCATAGTCACTTTAACTCTACCCACATGTACATATTACTTAAACTACCTCAACTAGCCGGTGTTCCCGCACATTGACTCTGCACCGGTACCCCCCTGTATATATAGCCTCCCTACTGTTATTTTATTTTACTTCTGCTCTTTTTTTCTCAACACTTTTTTGTTTTATTCTACTTTTTTTATTAAAAATAAATGCACTGTTGGTTAAGGGGTGTAAATATCCAGGCTCTGTCGCAGCCGGCCGCGACCGGGAGACTCATGGGCGGCGCACAATTGGCCCAGCGTTGTCCAGGGTAGTGGAGGGAATGGCCGGCAGGGATGTAGGTCAGTTGATAGAGCATGGCGTTTGCAACGCCAGGGTTGTGGGTTCGATTCCCACGGGGGGCCAGTATAAAAAAAAAAAAAATATTCACTAACTGTAAGTCGCTCTGGATAAGAGCATCTGCTAAATGACTAAAATGTAAATGTAAATGTAAGTAAGCATTTCACTGTAATGTCTGCACCTGTTGTATTCGGCGCATGTGGCCAATAAAATTTGATTTGATTTGATTTGATCAACCTCGGCTGGGTCGCCTGGGCAAGGGTGTATGATGTTGAAAGACCCAAAACACACAAAGACCTCAGGTTACATCACTGATGATGTGTCCTCCCCACCACGTTTAGCTATATGCTGTTTAGCCCAAAATAAACTACACATGGAACACTATTGTATGGCCAATGTGTTTCTTTCACACAGGGAGTGGTCTTGGTTGGCCAACGTGTTGTGTGTCTTTTTCTACAGGGAGTGGTCTTGGTTGGCCAACGTGTTGTGTTCCTTTCACACAGGGAGTGGTCTTGGTTGGCCAACGTGTTGTGTTTCTTTCACACAGGGAGTGGTCTTGGTTGGCCAACGTGTTTTGTTTCTTTCACACAGGGAGTGGTCTTGGTTGGCCAATATGTTGTGTTTCTTTCACACAGGGAGTAGTCTTGGTTGGCCAATGTGTTGTGTTTCTTTCACACAGGGAGTGGTCTTGGTTGGCCAAAGTGGTGTGTTTCTTTTACACAGGGAGTGGTCTTGGTTGGCAATGTGTTGTGTTTTTTTAACACAGGAAGTGGACTTGGTAGGCCAATATGTTGTGTTTCTTTTACACAGGGAGTGGTCTTGATCGACCAAAGTGTTGTGTGATTTATCTAGCCCATATCCAGAGGTTGTGTAGCGATCCATCATGTTTTGTACATCCGATCATTGAGATGTATGTATTGTCACTAAGACTCCACTAATTACCACACACTCAGATTTACAGCCCATACTGTCGCCTTCATTATACTTTGATTTCCACATCATAATAATTCAAATCTAGAGCAATATATACTAATTTATTATGGGGACTAATTGGTCATCTTGGTGGGTTTATTACAGCTTGTTAATGGGTGTATGTGTGTTCCTCTGAGCAGCATATTGAAGTAGTTGTTGTTTGTCACGCTGCTGCTTGTTTTTCTGGTGAATAAATATGGAGGCGGCAGTTTGGTAGATTTATAAATGGGGTTTCTCTCGGTGTTGCTGTTTTGGGTTATTTTTCTCAGACCGAAATAAGACAACGTCAGTTGAAAACTGAAGTGAGTGTCTGTGTGTGTGTGTGAGAGAGAGAGAGAGAGAGAGAGAGAGAGAGAGAGAGAGAGAGAGAGAGAGAGAGAGAGAGAGAGAGAGAGAGAGAGAGAGAGAGAGAGAGAGAGAGAGAGAGAAATAGAGAGTGAGAGAGTGAGAGAGTGAAAGAGAGGGAGAGAAATAGAGAGTGTATCTGCATGCCGATGTTTTCAAGATCCTTCAGTTATTTTCCCCAAACAATATCCTTTTCATGACGGTAGTTTGAGAAATGGAAATATAGTCTTCATTCTGTAGCTAACTTCTCCTCTGGTATCCCAGGCATGTTTGATTTCTGGGTGTAGCCGGACTACTGTTCTTATTGATTTTCACTGTTTTATCCAAGGACTGTCTGTAAAGTAACGAGACCTTGAACAGCCCTGCTCTGCTGCAGGTTACACACAATTCAACTGTCTGTCTGTCTGTCTGTCTGTCTGTCTGTCTGTCTGTCTGTCTGTCTGTCTGTCTGTCTGTCTGTCTGTCTGTCTGTCTGTCTGTCTGTCTGTCTGTCTGTCTGTCTGTCTGTCTGTGTCTGTCGGTGTGTGTGTCTATCTGTCTGTCGGTGTGTGTGTCTATCTGTCTGTCGGTGTGTGTGTCTATCTGTCTGTCTGTCGGTGTGTCTGTATGTCTGTCTGTTTGTCGGTGTGTGCACTCGTGTGTGTGTGTGTGTTATGTTACTGTTCAGTGATTTATTTATTCATTCCTCTGTGTCTGGAATGTTATTTTCTGCTGTACTCATCTCCTTTCATACCCCTGGAATAGCCTACATGGTTGTGTGTGTGTGTGTGTGTGTGTGTGTGTGTGTGTGTGTGTTGGTTTGACTTGTCAATGTTTGTTTGTTTGTTTGTATGTATTCTGTTTTTTTGTTGTTGTTTTTTGTCTGTGTGATTTTTATCCATCTGTTTTGTGTGTGTGTGTTCTGCTGTCAGTCCTGTCACCCTCCCCTCATCCTGAGGAGACCAGTCCAGTGGAGGAACAGGAAATAACGGCGGGAAGCAGGCGGAGGACTGAAAGGTGTTTTTAATTATACACCCTGCCAGGCTGTCAGGAGGTACGGGCCAGTCACACTCTGAGATGACCACAGAGGCTGTCAGGAGGTACGGGCCAGTCACACTCTGAGATGACCACAGAGGCTGTCAGGAGGTACGGGCCAGTCACACTCTGAGATGACCACAGAGGCTGTCAGGAGGTACGGGCCAGTCACACTCTGAGATGACCACAGAGGCTGTCAGGAGGTACGGGCCAGTCACACACTGAGATGACCACAGAGGCTGTCAGGAAGTACGGGCCAGTCACACTCTGAGATGACCACAGAGGCTGTCAGGAGGTACGGGCCAGTCACACTCTGAGATGACCACAGAGGCTGTCAGGAGGTACGGGCCAGTCACACTCTGAGATGACCACAGAGGCTGTCAGGAGGTACGGGCCAGTCACACTCTGAGATGACCACAGAGGCTGTCAGGAGGTACGGGCCAGTCACACTCTGAGATGACCACAGAGGCTGTCAGGAGGTACGGGCCAGTCACACTCTGAGATGACCACAGAGGCTGTCAGGAGGTACGGGCCAGTCACACTCTGAGATGACCACAGAGGCTGTCAGGAGGTACGGGCCAGTCACACTCTGAGATGACCACAGAGGCTGTCAGGAGGTACGGGCCAGTCACACTCTGAGATGACCACAGAGGCTGTCAGGAGGTACGGGCCAGTCACACTCTGAGATGACCACAGAGGCTGTCAGGAGGTACGGGCCAGTCACACTCTGAGATGACCACAGAGGCTGTCAGGAGGTACGGGCCAGTCACACTCTGAGATGACCACAGAGGCTGTCAGGAGGTACGGGCCAGTCACACTCTGAGATGACCACAGAGGCTGTCAGGAGGTACGGGCCAGTCACACTCTGAGATGACCACAGAGGCTGTCAGGAGGTACGGGCCAGTCACACTCTGAGATGACCACAGAGGCTGTCAGGAGGTACGGGCCAGTCACACTCTGAGATGACCACAGAGGCTGTCAGGAGGTACGGGCCAGTCACACACTGAGATGACCACAGAGGCTGTCAGGAGGTACGGGCCAGTCACACTCTGAGATGACCACAGAGGCTGTCAGGAGGTACGGGCCAGTCACACACTGAGATGACCACAGAGGCTGTCAGGAGGTACGGGCCAGTCACACACTGAGATGACCACAGAGGCTGTCAGGAAGTACGGGCCAGTCACACTCTGAGATGACCACAGAGGCTGTCAGGAGGTACGGGCCAGTCACACTCTGAGATGACCACAGAGGCTGTCAGGAGGTACGGGCCAGTCACACTCTGAGTTGACCACAGAGGCTGTCAGGAGGTACGGGCCAGTCACACTCTGAGATGACCACAGAGGCTGTCAGGAGGTACGGGCCAGTCACACTCTGAGATGACCACAGAGGCTGTCAGGAGGTACGGGCCAGTCACACTCTGAGATGACCACAGAGGCTGTCAGGAGGTAAAGGCCAGTCACACACTGAGATGACCACAGAGGCTGTCAGGAGGTACGGGCCAGTCAAACACTGAGATGACCACAGAGGCTGTCAGGAGGTACGGGCCAGTCACACTCTGAGATGACCACAGAGGCTGTCAGGAGGTACGGGCCAGTCACACACTGAGATGACCACAGAGGCTGTCAGGAAGTACGGGCCAGTCACACTCTGAGATGACCACAGAGGCTGTCAGGAGGTACGGGCCAGTCACACTCTGAGATGACCACAGAGGCTGTCAGGAAGTACGGGCCAGTCACACTCTGAGATGACCACAGAGGCTGTCAGGAGGTACGGGCCAGTCACACTCTGAGATGACCACAGAGGCTGTCAGGAGGTACGGGCCAGTCACACTCTGAGATGACCACAGAGGCTGTCAGGAGGTACGGGCCAGTCACACTCTGAGATGACCACAGAGGCTGTCAGGAGGTACGGGCCAGTCACACTCTGAGATGACCACAGAGGCTGTCAGGAGGTACGGGCCAGTCACACTCTGAGATGACCACAGAGGCTGTCAGGAGGTACGGGCCAGTCACACTCTGAGATGACCACAGAGGCTGTCAGGAGGTACGGGCCAGTCACACTCTGAGATGACCACAGAGGCTGTCAGGAGGTACGGGCCAGTCACACTCTGAGATGACCACAGAGGCTGTCAGGAGGTACGGGCCAGTCACACTCTGAGATGACCACAGAGGCTGTCAGGAGGTACGGGCCAGTCACACTCTGAGATGACCACAGAGGCTGTCAGGAAGTACGGGCCAGTCACACTCTGAGATGACCACAGAGGCTGTCAGGAGGTACGGGCCAGTCACACTCT
>CM062503.1:44218590-44318590 GCA_031479575.1 Coregonus ussuriensis | reverse complement strand
CTATGTATATCCCAATATTGTGATAGTTACCACATTGTTATGCTATTTAAATAATAATGTTATTAATTGTATATTAAAATACGTAATTTCTCATGGACAGATTAAACAGGAAGTGACTAATTTAAGAGATCATTTTACTTCTGAGTAACTAAGATTATAAAATATGTAATTTACAAAAATATATTTCAATTTGCAGTGTACAAACATAACATGATGAACAGGAATTACATTTGCTATCACAGGTGGCCAAAAAAATATATATCTGAAAGCCATGACCTCAATAGACCATGCCTCCTGAAAATAATTTATGGATCACATAAAAAAAGACCCATCTGCTGAGTCAACCCAGCATGAAAGTGAATAAAAACTCAACTGATGGTTAAATTAACCCATATTTGGGTAATCCAAAGGCGTGGCCTATTGGGGGAGTGGATTTCAGATTGTTATTTTTGGCCACCTGTGAGAGTAAATGTTATTAGCGTTCATCATGTTAAGTTTGTACATTTCAATTTTCTTTCAATATTTTTGCACATCACATATTTTAATATAAAATGAATAACATTATTATTTAAATGTTATAACAAAGTGATAACTATCCCAACATTGGGATGTGCATAGATACTTAAGAAACTCATACTCTTGTGTAAGACATTTTAAAGCTACAAAAGCATCAGTTCTCAACCTTAATACAGTGGGGAGAACAAGTATTTGATACACTGACGATTTTGCAGGTTTTCCTACTTACAAAGCATGTAGAGGTCTGTCATTTTTATCATAGGTACACTTCAACTGTGAGAGACGGAATCTAAAACAAAAATCCAGAAAATCACATTGTATGATTTTTAAGTAATTCATTTGCATTTTATTGCATGACATAAGTATTTGATCACCTACCAACCAGTAAGAATTCCAGCTCTCACAGACCTGTTAGTTTTTCTTTAAGAAGCCCTCCTGTTCTCCATTCATTACCTGTATTAACTGCACCTGTTTGAACTTGTTACCTGTATAAAAGACACCTGTCCACACACTCAATCAAACAGACTCCAACCTCTCCACACTGGCCAAGACCAGAGAGCTGTGTAAGGACATCAGTGATAAAATTGTAGACCTGCACAAGGCTGGGATGGGCTACAGGACAATAGGCAAGCAGCTTGGTGAGAATGCAACAACTGTTGGGCGCAATTATTAGAAAATGGAAGAAGTTCAAGATGACGGTCAATCGACTCGGTCTGGGGCTCCATGCAAGATCTCACCTTGTGGGGCATCAATGATCATGAGGAAGGTGAGGGATCAGCCCAGAACTACACGGCAGGACCTGGTCAATGACCTGAAGAGAGCTGGGACCACAGTCTCAAAGAAAACCATTAGTAACACACTACGCCGTCATGGATTAAAATCCTGCAGCGCACGTAAGTTCCCCCTGCTCAAGCCAGCGCATGTCCAGGCCCGTCTGAAGTTTGCCAATGACCATCTGGATGATCCAGAGGAGGAATGGGAGAAGGTCATGTGGTCTGATGAGACAAAAATAGAGCTTTTTGGTCTAAAATCCACTCGCCGTGTTTGGAGGAAGAAGAAGGATGAGTACAACCCCAAGAACACCATCCCAACTGTGAAGCATGGAGGTGGAAACATCATTCTTTGGGGATGCTTTTCTGCAAAGGGGACAGGACGACTGCACCGTATTGAGGAGAGGATGGATGGGGAGATGTATCGCGAGATCTTGGCCAACAACCTCCTTCCCTCAGTAAGAGCATTGAAGATGGGTCGTGGCTGGGTCTTCCAGCATGACAACGACCTGAAACACACAGCCAGGGCAACTAAGGAGTGGCGCCGTAAGAAGCATCTCAAGGTCCTTGAGTGGCCTAGCCAGTCTCCAGACCTGAACCCAATAGAAAATCTTTGGAGGGAGCTGAAAGTCCGTATTGCCCAGCGACAGTCCCGAAACCTGAAGGAGAAGGTCTGTATGGAGGAGTGGGCCAAAATCCCTGCTGCAGTGTGTGCAAACTTGGTCAAGACCTACAGGAAACGTATGATCTCTGTAATTGCAAACAAAGGTTTCTGTACCAAATATTAAGTTCTGCTTTTCTGATGTATCAAATACTTATGTCATGCAATAAAATGCAATTTAATTACTTAAAAATCATACAATGTGATTTTCTGGATTTTTGTTTTAGATTCCGTCTCTCACAGTTGAAGTGTACCCAGGGGCGGTGTGTTCAATAGGGCGATATGGGCGACGCACTGCCAAACGGGAAAAGGAAGGGATTTTTTTTCTAATCAATTATATCACGGCAACAGTAGTTATCAGTGTTGTAATCTAGACGTCTGATCTGCCACAGTGCCACTAAATGTCCAATCAGGCTAAAGTCGTGCTTCAAATGCCCCCCCCCCCCCCCCCCCCCCCCTTTTGGGGCGATTTCAGTCAGGTTGAAAATCGCCCAGAAGTCTGTCATAGACTCCCATGTAAAATCTATTTTTTTCTTTCAATACAATCTCTATGGGTTTCTGAGGGCTTGCACTTACGCGCTTTCGTCATACGTAACATAACCATGAACGTAACTAAGAAAAGAGCGGGTAGCAGCGTCAATCAATTCACTATTACTGTCAAAATGGCTAGGCTTCAGTGCAACTCGATTGTGTCTTTGAAAGAAGTTCCTTTTTGTCGGCGAACAAATGAAGATAAATTGGCAACGAAACAATTAGGACCTCCCAGACCAAATTTAATAATTCAACAGGTTTCTACTAAAGGGGGGAAGTCCTACACCCGAGGATTTTCCAAAAATTGGTACGAACGAAAAACCTGGCTAGCAGGCTGCGATGTAGCTAATGCAGTCTTCTGCTACCCCCTGCTTACTCTTTCACCCTGAAGGCGGCACGGCAGACAGCACCGCTTGGACAGCGACTGGTGTGTAACGGACATGCACCATCTTTCAGGAAAGATTAAGAAACATGAGCTGTCAAAGACCCACATGGATACCTGTTTGAGATTGTCTGCTTTGGGGAGAGTGAACATTCCCACTCAACTGGATGAGGGATACAGGCTAGCTGTCCGCCGCCACAACGATGAGGTTAGTGTTGATAATCACAAGTTTACTGGAGAACTGAAACTGACAAGGCTGACAAGATAGGACCCTTTTGTCCATTGTTATTGGATAGGAACAGAACTTATAACCAGCTCCTGACCTAAATAGATCTTAGCACAACATTTTACTCAACATATCATATTCCATATTCACTATAACAAATATATTTACTACGACATTAGCAAGAACCGCCACATCCTCAGCCGGCTAATCCAGTGTGTGAAGTTTTGCGGAGTGTTTGAGTTAGCTTTGCGAGGCAAAGATGAAACTGAGGGCTCCACCAACCCTGGTAAGCCAACACTTTTGAGATCAGTCAATAAATGCTTCTGGTATTGACTTATATGCTGCCCCTGTCTTCATGTTGTTGCTGGACATATCTTTTTTTAAATGTGTGTAGGTCACCTAAATCATCAGAAAAATTGCCCCCCCTGAGAATTTTTTCAGGAGCCGCCACTGAGTGTACCTATGATATAAATTACAGACCTCTACATGCTTTGTAAGTAGGAAAACCTGCAAAATCGGCAGTGTATCAAATACTTGTTCTCCACACTGTATGTGTTGACAATACAACAGAGATTAACCGGAATTACATTTACTCTCACGGGTAGCCAAGGAAAGCTATCTGAAAGCCATGCCCCTACTAAGCACAAGCAATCTACACACACATACTGTCACGGTTTTCTAAGCCAGAACCCAGAAGCAGACCAGGACAAGGTGAGTTGAATGAAGGTGAGTATTTATTAACAGATTCAAAAAAACGATGCAGAATAATCCAGGGGACAGAGCGGGTGGCGGAGATGAGTTGGTGGAGGTGAAGTGGCAGATCCAATGATGGCTCGGCAGCCGCCGACAACCAGGCAGGGGTTGGGTGAAGGTTCCGGGAGAATGACTGTAGATAGAAACAAACGGAGGTAAGTACACGGCAAGCCACCAAGGTGCAAAACAACAAAACGAACGCTAGGAACTCAGAGGCTGATACGCTGACAAACATACTGTTCATGGCTAACGATCCGGCAGGGAATGGATGTCATGTCAGAGCTTATGAAGGGTGATGATCAGGACCAGGTGTGCAGATCGCTGATGAGATGCAGGTGCGGGTAATCGGGAGATCTCCCGCCTAGCAACGTCGCCCGGCAACCAGGCAGGGAGCGTTCAAGAACCTTCAGGAAACAGGAGATTCAGAGCAGAAAAACGGCAACACAGGCAGGAACCGACTCAGGATGCAGGGTTCATGACACATACACTGTAATATTGTTGTATGGTGGTATAATACATTTTGTATTGTAGATATGTGGTGGTGTAATGTTATATGATGTACTGTTTTATCTTTTGTTTTATGTGTGATGTAAGTGCCTTAATGTGTTTGGACCCCAGGAAGAGTAGCTGCTGCCTAATGGGGATCCATAATAAATACAAATACAAATACAAGCCATGCCTCCAGTCTTCTGATCTGACCTGGTGGATCATAGCTCAATAACCCAGCATCAACAACCCAACTTAAAGAAAACAATGTATTGTTTGTAGTGATGTTAGGTTTGATACTGGAGCTCCCAGGCATGCATAGAAATCGCTAAGCAGCTAACTTCGAAGCAGTGTGCTGATGCGTATATCACTTTATCAGAAGTACGTCATCAATGACGTCAAAAATCACACTTTCTGCACTGTTGTTTAAATACTTTATTTTATTTAGTATAGAATAAGCTTCTGTCTTAAGCATCCTAAATAATGCCATAGATTCCGTTTTTTTTTAAATAGTAAAAAGTATATCTGATATTCACACGCTGCTATATATTGCTGACCAGCAGATGTCCCAAATATGCGTTGTGAACAGGTAATGAAGCTCAGAGTAAAGAACCGTTTTTCGGCACAATTTGGTGAAAGCTTCAAAGCCTTCAGAAAGCCTTGGCTTCACATCACTAGTTGTTTGTGACCCAACTGGCTGGGTCAAAATATGCCAATGTTTGTTCTGTCCAATATTTACTAGAATTTGGTTGTTTTTATCCCAACATTTTTTTGAGTGTGTGTGACCTTCTGGGTTAAGTGTGTGCGTGTGTGTGTTTGCGTTCATATGCATGCGTCTTCATTTAATGGTCCTGTTGAACATTTGTCATATTAAGAACCGTTATAAACAACCAGTCAAAAACGTGGACACTCCTACTCATTCAAGGGTTTTTCTTTATTTTTACTATTTTGTACATTGTAGAATAATAGTGAAGAAATCAAAACTATGAAATAACACATATGGAATCATGTAGTAACCAAAAAAGTGTTAAACAAATCAAAATATATTATATTTGAGATTCTTCAAATAGCCACCCTTTGCCTTGATGACAGCTTTGCACGCTCTTGTCATTCTCTCAACCAGGTTCACCTGGAATGCTTTTCCAACAGTCTTGAAGGAGTTCCCACATATGCTGAGCACTTGTTGGCTGCTTTTCCTTCACTCTGCGGTCCAAATCATCCTAAACCGTCTTAATTGGGTTGAGGTCGGGTGATTGTGGAGGTCAGGTCATCTAATGCAGCATTCCGTCACTCTCCTTCTAGGTCAAATAGCCTTTACACTGCCTGGAGGTGTGTTGGATCATTGTCCTGTTGAAAAACAAATGATAGTCCCACTAAGCCCAAAATATATTTTGATTTGTTTAACACTTTTTTGGTTACTACATGATAACATATGTGTTATTTCATAGTTGTGATGACTTCACTATTATTCTACAATGTAAAAAAAATAGTAAAAAATAAAGAAAAACCCTGGAATGAGTAGGTGTGTCCAAACCATTGACTGGTACTGTATGTCATGTAAATCACATGACTTTGTTAACAGCCTGAACATACAAACTGAACATGTACACATATTGAACATTAATACATCCACATACTAACATGACTAATGTTAATATTCACATGACAATATGTATTTAATGATTACTTTGAAAGTCACTCTGAAAGTCACGTAACCTCTGCCTGGCTGGTCGTATAGATACAACCTATAAAGGCTTTATTAAGGGTTTATGAAGCTACGAAGCTGTCATAAAGGGCTTATGAGGTGCCATGAACTGTAATAATGCTTATGTATTTTTTATGTCTTATCTGACCCAGCTAGAGACAGTCAGACGCGTAAAGACATGTTCAGTAGGCTGTGATTTACAGTCCAGTGCAATTACCCTCTGTTATCATTTCTACATTAAATTTGCCACTGCTTATAGCACCGGTCTTTCTCATACAGGCACTTGGAATGATGGATGCAAACACACACACACACACACACACACACACACACACACACACACACACACACACACACACACACACACACACACACACACACACACACACACACACACACACACAAACACACACACTACTCTCCCCTTTGCCTGACTGAACAGTGATCTCATCCTCAACAGACACATAGACTCCATACATTTCCTCTTCTTGTTACATGCCACTGGGCAAAAAAAAAACATGACACACAGAGTCACGCTACACGCTAGTCTACACACCCAGCCTCTCTCTCTCTCTCTCTGTCTATCTCTCTCTCTCTCTCTCTCTCTCTCTCTCTCTCTCTCTCTCTCTCTCTCTCTCTGTCTCTCTCTCTAGCTCTCCTTCTCTCTTTCTCTCTCTCTCCCTCTAGCTCTCCTTCTCTCTCTCTCTCTCTCTCTCTCTCTCTCTCTCTAGCTCTCTAGCTCTCCTTCTCTCTCTCTCTCTCTCTCTCTCTCTCTCTCTCTCTCTCTCTCTCTCTCTCTCTCTCTCTCTCTCTCTCTCTCTCTCTCTCTCTCTCTCTCTCTCTCTCCCTCTCTCTCTCTCCCCTCCACTTTACTGAGTATCAACAACCTGTTAGGACTTTTAGTTGAGTTGAAAATAAAATGATCTGGGAAAATATTGAATAATCAATCTGGGGTAATTCTCTGTGATTGTCCCAGTACGTGTGCAGGGCGAATAAACGGAGTCGGGGCTTTGTAAACCATACACCTCTTTTCTCCGGCTGCTTTCAGAAGGGGGAAGAATCCATAACCAGCAAATACAATCTGATTCCTGCCTGAGATAGGCCCTGCCCGTTTAAATAGGCGGTATTGAATTAAGCGGGTAAAAACAGAAATCGATCTTTCCGTCGTCCATCTCTGTGCTGCTGCGCCTCACTCCGCCAAACCCGTAATCACCACTGATCCCAGAGAGGAATTAAGCGAGAGAGACCAGTGGGGTGTGTGGGTGTGTAGGTAAGGGCAAGACTAGTGAGGAGTGTTCTACATTTTCTCTTAACCCGGAAATATACCCACCCCTTAAAACACACACAAACACAGTTCCTCACAAAATGCCATCTCCCTCACAAATCACACACACATGCACACACGCGCACACACACGCACACATTTACACACACACACACACACACACACACACACACACACACACACACACACACACACACACACACACACACACACACACACACACACACACACACACACACACACACACACACACACACAGTGTTTCACTCTTTGAAACACTCTGTCTCCTTTCCCAACAATCTGTTAGTATGTAACGGTACAGATCAATACAAGTTTGTGATGTGAGTGCTTCTCTCTCGCTCTCTCCCTCCATCTTTCTTTCTTTCTCTCTCTCCCTCCATCTCCCTCCATCTCCCTCTCTCTCTCTCTCTCTCTCTCTCTCTCTCTCTCTCTCTCTCTCTCTCTCTCTCTCTCTCTCTCTCTCTCTCTCTCTCTCTCTCTCTCTCTCTCTCTCTCTCTCTCTCTCTCTCTCTCTCTCTATCTCAATTTAAATTCAAAGGGCTTTATTAGCATAGGAAACATGTTTACATTGCCAAATCAAGTGAAATAGATATCAACAAAAGGTAAATAAATAATCACAAATTTAAATTTAAATATTATGGCTATGTACAGTGTTGTAACAATGTGCAAATAATTAAAGTACAAAAGAAAAAAATTGGAAAAAAATATGGGTTGCATTTACAATAGTGTTTGTTCTTCACTGGTTGCTCATTTCTTGTGGCAATAGGTCACACATCTTGCTGCTGGGATGGCACACTGTGGTATTTCACCCAGTAGTTATGGGAGTTTATCAAAATTTTGATTTGTTTTCGAATTCTTTGTGGGTCTGTGTAATCTGAGGGAAATATGTGTATCTAATATTTGGTTAGATACACATATTTGGTTAATTTATAGAACAGATTGTGTTATAGCTGTGCTTCATCTGATAGCAGAACCAAATTACCTGGATTGCGGTTGAGATTACATTAAAACTACATGGTGCAGGTGATCAATGCCGTTCGAGATCCTGTCCAGATTATCACAGTCCTGTGACGACCTATGCATGCTATCTTGAACATGCACACTTTATAATAAGAAGAAATGTATTGTTACAGTAACCTCAAAATAATTTAACTTGACAAGTTGATAGGCTTTTAATTGTATTTCAAAAGAGAGTTTGAATTGTGTTTGGTTGTCAATGCAACCAAATATCAACATTAGAAGAAGATTTATCTTCTGCTTGGATATTTCCATCTGTGCCACTGACGTAGTGTCTTTAATTCCAGTTTGTCTACAAATTAATCATTTACATGTTGGATTCACATCTCCATCTTAACCAATAAACTAAGCTGGGATCTTTAGTAATCCTGTGATTGAAATGTCAACCACTTTTTTCAAATCCAATGTATTTTCCACGTAGATTCCACTTCACAATATGTTCACAAATGGCATTGATTCAACCAGTTTGTACCCAGTGGGCAGAAACGTGTGTAGAGAGCGTGTGCACAGCTGTGTTGATTCCACAGTGTGATGTGTGTATCAGTGGAGGCTGGTGGGAGGAGCTATAGGAGGATGGGCTCATTGTAATGGCTGGAATGGAATGAATGGAACGGTATCATATACATCAAAGATATGGAAACCGCGTTCGACCCCCAGTTCCATTCATTCCAACACGGATGTGTATGGATGTATGTTTGACAGAGGATCAAATGAAACCAGTTAATACATAAATAAATGCAACACATCACAAATAGCCATACCTCTTTGATTCAGCCTGTGTGTGTGTGTGTGTGTGTCTCATCAAATGGCCGTGACCCTGCAGCACAACTGCCAACATCAATACACACAGATGCATTCCAACTCACAACTAGCCATGGATGTGGTTTTCTCTCTCTCTCTCTCGCTCTCTCTGCTCTCTCTCTCTCTGTTCTCTTTCTCTCTCTCTCTCTCAAATCATTCACATTTTATTTGTCACATGCGCCGAATACACCAGGTGTAGACCTTACTGTGAAATGCTTACTTACAAGCCCTTAACCAACAATGTAGTTTTAAGAAAATATAGTTCAGAAAATATTTACGAAAATAAACTATAGTAAAAAAAATTATAAAAAAAGTAACACAATAAAATAACAATAATGAGGCTATATACAGGGGGTACCAGTACCGAGTCAATGTGCGGGGGTACAGGTTAGTCGAGGTAATTTGTACATGTAGGTAGGGGTTGTCAATGAGGGGGGTGTCAATGCAAATAATCCGGGTGACCATTTGATTAATTGTTCAGCAGTCTTATGACTTGGGGGTAGAAACTGTTAAGGAGCCTTTTGGACCTAGACTTGGCGCTCTGGTACCACTTGCCACATGCCGTGCGGTATCAGAGAGAACAGTCTATGACTTGGGTGACTGGAGTCGTTGACAATTTTTTGGGCCTTTCGCTGACACTGCCTAGTATATAGGTCCTGGATGGCAGGAAGCTTGACCCCAGGGATGTACTGGGCTGTACGCACTACCCTCTGTAGTGTGTACGGTCGGATTCCGAGCAGTTGCCATACCAGGCGGTGAAGCAACCGGTCAGGATGCTCTCGATGGTGCAGCTCTAGAACGTTTTGAGGATCTGGGGACCCATACCAAATCTTTTCAGTCTCCTGAGGGGGAAAAGGCGTTGTCGTGACCTCTTCACAATGTTCTTGGTGTGTTTGGACCATGATAGTTTGTTGGTGATGTGGACACCAAGGAACTTGAAACTCTCGACCCGCTCCACTACAGTCCCGTCGATGTTAATGGGGGCCTGTCCGGCCCTCCTTTTTTTACTACAGAGTTCAATGGCTGTGATAGGAGAAAACTGAGGATGGATCAACAACATTGTAGTGACTCCACAATAATGACCTAAACGACAGAGTGAAAAGAAGAACACAAATACACAGAATAAAACATGCACTGAATTAATACTGAAAAAAAAAAAAAACACAGCAAAGGAATACATTTTTTGGCCTAAATGCAAAGCCTTATGTTTGGGGCAAATCCAACACAACACATCACTGATTAACTGCCCCCTTATTTTCAAGCATGGTGGTGGCTGTATCATGGTATGGGTATGCTGGACATCGGCAAAGACTGGTTGAGTTTTTCAGGATAAAAAGAAACAGGATGGAGCTAAGCACAGGACAAATCCTAGAGGAAAACCTGCTTCAGTCTGCTTTACATCAGAGACTGGGAGATGAATTCACCTTTCAGTAGGACAATAACTTACAACACAAGGCCAACTCTAATCTGGAGGTAATACCAAAAAGACGGTGAATGGTCCTGAGTGGTCAAGTTACAATTTTGACTTAAATCTGCTTGAA
The DNA here is from genome assembly GCA_031479575.1 of Coregonus ussuriensis. Classification (NCBI taxonomy): domain Eukaryota; kingdom Metazoa; phylum Chordata; class Actinopteri; order Salmoniformes; family Salmonidae; genus Coregonus; species Coregonus ussuriensis. Next base: position 44,307,895 of record CM062503.1, on the reverse strand, counting down.
GATCTATGGCAAGACTTGAACATTGCTGTCTAGCCATGATCCCCATCACCTTGTGAAGAAATCCAAGGGGGTTGAATACTATATCAATATTTAGTGCCTTATAAGTGTTTAATATCATCATGGTTTTTAGAGAGAGCAAGCGAGAGAGAGAGAGAGAGAGAGAGAAAGAAATGCAGCGAATATGCTGCTTCTTCCCTGACACAATTTCACAACCAATATCTCTACAACTCTCTGAGGCTCTGTCTTTGGCAAAAATGATACTGAAGTCAGACACAACAGACAGACAGGCAGACAGAGACAGGCAGACACACAGTAACTCTCTCTCTCTCTCTCTCTCTCTCTCTCTCTCTCTCTCTCTCTCTCTCTCTCTCTCTCTCTCTCTCTCTCTCTCTCTCTCTCTCTTTCTCTCTTTCTCCTCCCAATAAACAAGCTCTCGTATTATTACCACAGAGATTAATTCCCCACCACAGTGACTCCCCGACTTTAAAAAATGTATTCATTGCTTTGCAGTGGCAGAAAATTGCCTAAATCTGATGAAAATGAGCACACACTGTATCTTCTGTGCTGTGCATAACCTATACACCCGCCCGTCATCCGGGAGCCATCAGAGCAACATCAATTAGAGAAAATGCGCAGCGAAGGCCTCATTTATAATCAAAAAAATAATCGGAAAACATTGGTCTCTGAGGGAAGTGTTCAACACAATTTGGCTGTGCCACAGATCCCTCATTCTCCCCGCGCCTGTCACTCCTCCTACCTGTTCCACACACATCTGGGAGCTATCATCACACTAATTAGCAGGTAATCAATGATTAATTAAAACTCGGTTGCTAATTAAAGTGACTGGTGCCGCTGTTTTGGAGGTTTGGGACGCACTTTCATTTTTTTTGTTCTTGGCGACATCCCAGAATACGGTAATAAACGGGTGTTATATGGAGACTAAAGGATACTTGGAGTATTAAACAGGGAGACTGAACCAACTCAGTGGCCTTGTGCTTAGAGTGTCCGCCCTGAGTTTTGGAAGGTTGTGAGTTCAATCCCTGGCTGAGTCATACCAAAGACTGTGAAAATGGGACCTGATGCGTCTCTGCTTGGCGCTCAGCATTAAGGACATAGATTGGGGGTAAGGACCTGCAATAGACTAGCGTCCTGTCCAGGGGGTGTACTTGTACATCAAGCTGCCCTATGAGCCTATCCGGCTCGCTCGTGCAAGGCTACTTATTATGGAGACTGAAGGGGACTAGGAGTATTAAACAGGCTGTTATGGAGACTGAAGGGGACTAGGAGTATTAAACAGGGTGTTTTGGAGACTGAAGGGGATCAGGAGTATTAAACGGGGTGTTATGGAGACTGAAGGGGACTAGGAGTATTAAACAGGCTGTTATGGAGACTGAAGGGGACTAGGAGTATTAAACAGGGTGTTTTGGAGACTGAAGGGGATCAGGAGTATTAAACGGGGTGTTATGGAGACTGAAGGAGACTAGGAGTATTAAACAGGGTGTTTTGGAGACTGAAGGGGACTAGGAGTATTAAACAGGGGTGTTATGGAGACTGAAGGGGACTAGGAGTATTAAACAGGGGTGTTATGGAGACTGAAGGGGACTAGGAGTATTAAACAGGGTGTTATGGAGACTGAAGGGGATCAGGAGTAATAAACGGGGTGTTATGGAGACTGAAGGGGACTAGGAGTATTAAACATGGTGTTATGGAGACTGAAGGGGATCAGGAGTATTAAACGGGGTGTTATGGAGACTGAAGGGGACTAGGAGTATTAAACAGGGTGTTATGGAGACTGAAGGGGACTTGGAGTATTAAACAGGGTGTTATGGACACTGAAGGGGACTAGGAGTATTAAACAGGGTGTTTTGGAGACTGAAGGGGACTAGGAGTATTAAACAGGGGTGTTATGGAGACTGAAGGGGACTAGGAGTATTAAACAGGGGTGTTATGGAGACTGAAGGGGACTAGGAGTATTAAACAGGGTGTTATGGAGACTGAAGGGGATCAGGAGTAATAAACGGGGTGTTATGGAGACTGAAGGGGACTAGGAGTATTAAACATGGTGTTATGGAGACTGAAGGGGACTAGGAGTATTAAACAGGGGTGTTATGGAGACTGAAGGGGATCAGGAGTATTAAACAGGGTGTTATGGAGACTGAAGGGGACTAGGAGTATTAAACGGGGTGTTATGGAGACTGAAGGGGACTAGGAGTATTAAATAGGGTGTTATGAAGACTGAAGGGGACTAGGAATATTAAACAGGGTGTTAAAGGGGGTGACACTCTAGATCCAAACTGTTACAGACCTATATCCATCCTGCCCTGCCTTTCGAAAGTATTTGAAAGCCAAGTTAACAAACAGATCACCGACCATTTAGAATCCCACCGTACCTTCTCCGCTATGCAATCTGGTTTCCGAGCTGGTCATGGGTGTACCTCAGCCACGCTCAAGGTCCTAAACGATATAATAACCGCGATCGATAAAAGACAGTACTGTGCAGCCATCTTCATTGACCTGGCCAAGGCTTTTGACTCTGTCAATCACCACATTCTTATTGGCATACTAAATAGCCTTGGTTTCTGAAATGACTGCCTCGCCTGGTTCACCAACTACTTCTAAGATAGAGTTCAATGTGTCAAATCGGAGGGCCTGTTGTCTGGACCTCTGGCAGTCTCTATGGGGGTGCCACAGGGTTCAATTCTCGGGCCGACTCTATTCTCTGTGTATATCAATGATGTCGCTCTTGCTGCTGGTGACTCTCAGATCCACCTATACGCAGACGACACCATTTTGTATACATCTGGCCCTTCATTGGACACTGTGTTAACAAACCTCCAAACAAGCTTCAATGCCATACAACACTCCTTCCATGGCCTCCAACTGCTCTTAAACGCTAGTAAAACTAAATGCATGCTCTTCAATCGAACGCTGCTTGCACCCGCCTGCCCAACTAGAATCACCACTCTCCGCGGCTCTGACTTAGAATATGTGGACAACTACAAATACCTAGGTGTCTGGTTAGACTGTAAACTCTCCTTCCAGACTCACATTAAGCATCTCCAATCCAAAGTTAAATATAGAATTGGCTTCCTATTTCGCAACAAAGCCTCCTTCACTCATGCTGCTAAACATGCCCTCGTAAAACTGACTATCCTACCGATCCTTGACTTTGGCGATGTCATTTACAAAATAGCTTCCAACACTCTACTCAGCAAATTGGATGTAGTCTTTCACAGTGCCATCCGTTTTGTCACCAAAGCCCCATATACTACCCACCATTGTGACCTGTACGCTCTCGTTGGCTGGCCCTCACTACATATTCGTCGCCAAACCCACTGGCTCCAGGTCATCTATAAATCCCTTCTAGGCAAATCCCCGCCTTATCTTATCTCATTGGTCACCATAGCAACACCCACCCGTAGTATGCGTTCCAGCAGGTATATCTCACTGGTCATCCCCAAAGCCAACACCTCCTTTGGTCGCCATTCCTTCCAGTTCTCTGCTGCAAATGACTGGAACGAACTGCAAAAATCTCTGAAGCTGGAGACTCTTATCTCCCTCACTATCTTTAAGCATCAGTTGTCAGAGCAGCTTACCGATCACTGCTCCTGTACACAGCCCATCTGTAATTAGCCCACCCAACTACCTCATCGCCATATTGTTATTTACATTGTTATTTATTTTGCTCATTTGCACCCCAGTATCTCTATTTGCACATCATCTTCTGCACATCTATCACTCCAGTGTTAATACTAAATTATAATTGTAATTATTTTGCACTATGGCCTATTTATTGCCTTACCTCCACAACTTACTACATTTGCACACACTGTATATATATTTTCTATTGTGTTATTGACTGTACGTTTTGTTTATTCCATATGTAACTCTGTGTTGTTCTTGTTTTTTTCCGCACTGATTTGCTTTATCTTGGCCAGGTCGCAGTTGTAAATGAGAACTCAACTGGCTTACCTGGTTAAATAAAGGTTAAATAAAATAAAATAAAAAATATGGAGACTGAAGGGGACTAGGAGTGTTAAACAGGGTGTTATGGAGACTGAAGGGGACTATGAGTATTAAACAGGGTGTTATGGAGACTGAAGGGGACTAGGAGTATTAAACAGGGTGTTATAGAGACTGAAGGGGACTAGGAATATTAAACAGGGTGTTATGGAGACTGAAGGGGACTAGGAGTATTAAACAGGGGTGTTATGGAGACTGAAGGGGATCAGGAGTATTGAATAGGGTGTTATGTTGACTGAAGGGGGGTAGGAGTATTAAATAGGGTGTTATGGGGACTGAAGGGGGGTAGGAGTGTTAAATAGGGTGTTATGGGGGTGTTATGGGGACTGAAGGGGGGTAGGAGTATTACATGGGGGTGTTATGGAGACTGAAGGGGACTAGGAGTATTAGACAGGGGTGTTATGGAGACTGAACGGGATCAGGAGTATTAAATGGGGTGTTATGGGGACTGAAGGGCATCAGGAGTATTGAATAGGGTGTTATGGGGGTGTTATTGAGACTGAAGGGGACTAGGAGTATTAAACAGGGTGTTATGGAGACTGAAGGGGACTGAAGTGGAGTAGGAGTATTAAACAGCGGTGTTATGGAGACTGAAGGGAAGTAGGAGTATTAAACGGGGTGTTATGGAGACTGAAGGGGACTAGGAGTATTAAACAGGGGTGGAATGGGGGTGTTATTGAGACTGAAGGGGACTAGGAGTATTAAACAGGGGTGGAATGGGGGGGGTTATTGAGACTGAAGGGGACTAGGAGTATTAAACAGGGGTGGAATGGGGGTGTTATGGAGACTGAAGGGGACTAGGAGTATTAAACAGGGGTGGAATGGGGGTGTTATGGAGACTGAAGGGGACTAGGAGTATTAAACAGGGGTGGAATGGGGGTGTTATTGAGACTGAAGGGGACTAGGAGTATTAAACAGGGGTGGAATGGGGGTGTTATGGAGACTGAAGGGGACTAGGAGTATTAAACAGGGGTGGAATGGGGGTGTTATTGAGACTGAAGGGGACTAGGAGTATTAAACAGGGGTGGAATGGGGGGGGGTTATTGAGACTGAAGGGGACTAGGAGTATTAAACAGGGGTGGAATGGGGGTGTTATTGAGACTGAAGGGGACTAGGAGTATTAAACAGGGGTGGAATGGAGACTGAAGGGGACTAGGAGTATTAAACAGGGGTGGAATGGGGGTGTTATTGAGACTGAAGGGGACTAGGAGTATTAAACAGGGGTGGAATGGGGGTGTTATGGAGACTGAAGGGGACTAGGAGTATTAAACAGGGGTGGAATGGGGGTGTTATTGAGACTGAAGGGGACTAGGAGTACTAAACAGGGGTGGAATGGGGGGGGTTATTGAGACTGAAGGGGACTAGGAGTATTAAACAGGGGTGGAATGGGGGTGTTATGGAGACTGAAGGGGACTAGGAGTATTAAACAGGGGTGGAATGGAGACTGAAGGGGACTAGGAGTATTAAACAGGGGTGGAATGGGGGTGTTATTGAGACTGAAGGGGACTAGGAGTATTAAACAGGGGTGGAATGGAGACTGAAGGGGACTAGGAGTATTAAACAGGGGTGGAATGGGGGTGTTATTGAGACTGAAGGGGACTAGGAGTATTAAACAGGGGTGGAATGGAGACTGAAGGGGACTAGGAGTATTAAACAGGGGTGGAATGGGGGTGTTATTGAGACTGAAGGGGACTAGGAGTATTAAACAGGGGTGGAATGGGGGTGTTATGGAGACTGAAGGGGACTAGGAGTATTAAACAGGGGTGGAATGGGGGGGGTTATTGAGACTGAAGGGGACTAGGAGTATTAAACAGGGGTGGAATGGGGGGGGGTTATTGAGACTGAAGGGGACTAGGAGTATTAAACAGGGGTGGAATGGAGACTGAAGGGGACTAGGAGTATTAAACAGGGGTGGAATGGGGGTGTTATTGAGACTGAAGGGGACTAGGAGTATTAAACAGGGGTGGAATGGAGACTGAAGGGGACTAGGAGTATTAAACAGGGCTGGAATGGGGGTGTTATTGAGACTGAAGGGGACTAGGAGTATTAAACAGGGGTGGAATGGGGGTGTTATTGAGACTGAAGGGGACTAGGAGTATTAAACAGGGTGTTATGGAGACTGAAGGGGACTAGGAGTATTAAACAGGGTGTTATGGAGACTGAAGGGGACTGAAGTGGAGTAGGAGTATTAAACAGCGGTGTTATGGAGACTGAAGGGAAGTAGGAGTATTAAACGGGGTGTTATGGAGACTGAAGGGGACTAGGAGTATTAAACAGGGGTGGAATGGGGGTGTTATTGAGACTGAAGGGGACTAGGAGTATTAAACAGGGGTGGAATGGGGGGGGGGGTTATTGAGACTGAAGGGGACTAGGAGTATTAAACAGGGGTGGAATGGGGGTGTTATTGAGACTGAAGGGGACTAGGAGTATTAAACAGGGGTGGAATGGGGGGGGTTATTGAGACTGAAGGGGACTAGGAGTATTAAACAGGGGTGGAATGGGGGTGTGATGGAGACTGAAGGGGACTAGGAGTATTAAACAGGGGTGGAATGGGGGTGTTATGGAGACTGAAGGGGACTAGGAGTATTAAACAGGGGTGGAATGGGGGTGTTATTGAGACTGAAGGGGACTAGGAGTATTAAACAGGGGTGGAATGGGGGTGTTATGGAGACTGAAGGGGACTAGGAGTATTAAACAGGGGTGGAATGGGGGTGTTATTGAGACTGAAGGGGACTAGGAGTATTAAACAGGGGTGGAATGGGGGGGGTTATTGAGACTGAAGGGGACTAGGAGTATTAAACAGGGGTGGAATGGGGGTGTTATTGAGACTGAAGGGGACTAGGAGTATTAAACAGGGGTGGAATGGAGACTGAAGGGGACTAGGAGTATTAAACAGGGGTGGAATGGGGGTGTTATTGAGACTGAAGGGGACTAGGAGTATTAAACAGGGGTGGAATGGGGGTGTTATGGAGACTGAAGGGGACTAGGAGTATTAAATAGGGGTGGAATGGGGGTGTTATTGAGACTGAAGGGGACTAGGAGTACTAAACAGGGGTGGAATGGGGGGGGTTATTGAGACTGAAGGGGACTAGGAGTATTAAACAGGGGTGGAATGGGGGTGTTATTGAGACTGAAGGGGACTAGGAGTATTAAACAGGGGTGGAATGGAGACTGAAGGGGACTAGGAGTATTAAACAGGGGTGGAATGGGGGTGTTATTGAGACTGAAGGGGACTAGGAGTATTAAACAGGGGTGGAATGGAGACTGAAGGGGACTAGGAGTATTAAACAGGGGTGGAATGGGGGTGTTATTGAGACTGAAGGGGACTAGGAGTATTAAACAGGGGTGGAATGGAGACTGAAGGGGACTAGGAGTATTAAACAGGGGTGGAATGGGGGTGTTATTGAGACTGAAGGGGACTAGGAGTATTAAACAGGGGTGGAATGGGGGTGTTATGGAGACTGAAGGGGACTAGGAGTATTAAACAGGGGTGGAATGGGGGTGTTATTGAGACTGAAAGGGACTAGGAGTATTAAACAGGGGTGGAATGGGGGGGGGGTTATTGAGACTGAAGGGGACTAGGAGTATTAAACAGGGGTGGAATGGAGACTGAAGGGGACTAGGAGTATTAAACAGGGGTGGAATGGGGGTGTTATTGAGACTGAAGGGGACTAGGAGTATTAAACAGGGGTGGAATGGAGACTGAAGGGGACTAGGAGTATTAAACAGGGGTGGAATGGGGGTGTTATTGAGACTGAAGGGGACTAGGAGTATTAAACAGGGGTGGAATGGGGGTGTTATTGAGACTGAAGGGGACTAGGAGTATTAAACAGGGGTGGAATGGGGGTGTTATGGAGACTGAAGGGGACTAGGAGTATTAAACAGGGGTGGAATGGGGGTGTTATGGAGACTGAAGGGGACTAGGAGTATTAAACAGGGGTGGAATGGGGGTGTTATGGAGACTGAAGGGGACTAGGAGTATTAAACAGGGGTGGAATGGGGGTGTTATTGAGACTGAAGGGGACTAGGAGTATTAAACAGGGGTGGAATGGGGGTGTTATGGAGACTGAAGGGGACTAGGAGTATTAAACAGGGGTGGAATGGGGGTGTTATTGAGACTGAAGGGGACTAGGAGTATTAAACAGGGGTGGAATGGGGGTGTTATGGAGACTGAAGGGGACTAGGAGTATTAAACAGGGGTGGAATGGGGGTGTTATTGAGACTGAAGGGGACTATGAGTATTAAACAGGGGTGGAATGGGGGTGTTATGGAGACTGAAGGGGACTAGGAGTATTAAACAGGGGTGGAATGGGGGTGTTATGGAGACTGAAGGGGACTAGGAGTATTAAACAGGGGTGGAATGGGGGTGTTATTGAGACTGAAGGGGACTAGGAGTATTAAACAGGGGTGGAATGGGGGGTGTTATGGAGACTGAAGGGGACTAGGAGTATTAAACAGGGGTGGAATGGGGGTGTTATGGAGACTGAAGGGGACTAGGAGTATTAAACAGGGGTGGAATGGGGGTGTTATGGAGACTGAAGGGGACTAGGAGTATTAAACAGGGGTGGAATGGGGGTGTTATGGAGACTGAAGGGGACTAGGAGTATTAAACAGGGGTGGAATGGGGGTGTTATGGAGACTGAAGGGGACTAGGAGTATTAAACAGGGGTGGAATGGGGGTGTTATTGAGACTGAAGGGGACTAGGAGTATTAAACAGGGGTGGAATGGGGGTGTTATGGAGACTGAAGGGGACTAGGAGTATTAAACAGGGGTGGAATGGGGGTGTTATGGAGACTGAAGGGGACTAGGAGTATTAAACAGGGGTGGAATGGGGGTGTTATTGAGACTGAAGGGGACTAGGAGTATTAAACAGGGGTGGAATGGGGGTGTTATGGAGACTGAAGGGGACTAGGAGTATTAAACAGGGGTGGAATGGGGGTGTTATGGAGACTGAAGGGGACTAGGAGTATTAAACAGGGGTGGAATGGGGGTGTTATGGAGACTGAAGGGGACTAGGAGTATTAAACAGGGGTGGAATGGGGGTGTTATGGAGACTGAAGGGGACTAGGAGTATTAAACAGGGGTGGAATGGGGGTGTTATGGAGACTGAAGGGACTAGGAGTATTAAACAGGGGTGGAATGGGGGTGTTATGGAGACTGAAGGGGACTAGGAGTATTAAACAGGGGTGGAATGGGGGTGTTATGGAGACTGAAGGGGACTAGGAGTATTAAACAGGGGTGGAATGGGGGTGTTATTGAGACTGAAGGGGACTAGGAGTATTAAACAGGGGTGGAATGGGGGTGTTATGGAGACTGAAGGGGACTAGGAGTATTAAACAGGGGTGGAATGGGGGTGTAATGGAGACTGAAGGGGACTAGGAGTATTAAACAGGGGTGGAATGGGGGTGTTATTGAGACTGAAGGGGACTAGGAGTATTAAACAGGGGTGGAATGGGGGTGTTATGGAGACTGAAGGGGACTAGGAGTATTAAACAGGGGTGGAATGGGGGTGTTATTGAGACTGAAGGGGACTAGGAGTACTAAACAGGGGTGGAATGGGGGGGGTTATTGAGACTGAAGGGGACTAGGAGTATTAAACAGGGGTGGAATGGGGGTGTTATTGAGACTGAAGGGGACTAGGAGTATTAAACAGGGGTGGAATGGAGACTGAAGGGGACTAGGAGTATTAAACAGGGGTGGAATGGGGGTGTTATTGAGACTGAAGGGGACTAGGAGTATTAAACAGGGGTGGAATGGAGACTGAAGGGGACTAGGAGTATTAAACAGGGGTGGAATGGGGGTGTTATTGAGACTGAAGGGGACTAGGAGTATTAAACAGGGGTGGAATGGAGACTGAAGGGGACTAGGAGTATTAAACAGGGGTGGAATGGGGGTGTTATTGAGACTGAAGGGGACTAGGAGTATTAAACAGGGGTGGAATGGAGACTGAAGGGGACTAGGAGTATTAAACAGGGGTGGAATGGGGGGTGTTATTGAGACTGAAGGGGACTAGGAGTATTAAACAGGGGTGGAATGGGGGGTGTTATGGAGACTGAAGGGGACTAGGAGTATTAAACAGGGGGTGGAATGGGGGTGTTATTGAGACTGAAGGGGACTAGGAGTACTAAACAGGGGTGGAATGGGGGGGGTTATTGAGACTGAAGGGGACTAGGAGTATTAAACAGGGGTGGAATGGGGGTGTTATTGAGACTGAAGGGGACTAGGAGTATTAAACAGGGGTGGAATGGAAACTGAAGGGGACTAGGAGTATTAAACAGGGTTGGAATGGGGGTGTTATTGAGACTGAAGGGGACTAGGAGTATTAAACAGGGGTGGAATGGAGACTGAAGGGGACTAGGAGTATTAAACAGGGGTGGAATGGGGGTGTTATTGAGACTGAAGGGGACTAGGAGTATTAAACAGGGGTGGAATGGAGACTGAAGGGGACTAGGAGTATTAAACAGGGGTGGAATGGGGGTGTTATTGAGACTGAAGGGGACTAGGAGTATTAAACAGGGGTGGAATGGGGGTGTTATGGAGACTGAAGGGGACTAGGAGTATTAAACAGGGGTAGAATGGGGGTGTTATTGAGACTGAAGGGGACTAGGAGTATTAAACAGGGGTGGAATGGGGGGGGGTTATTGAGACTGAAGGGGACTAGGAGTATTAAACAGGGGTGGAATGGAGACTGAAGGGGACTAGGAGTATTAAACAGGGGTGGAATGGAGACTGAAGGGGACTAGGAGTATTAAACAGGGGTGGAATGGGGGGTGTTATTGAGACTGAAGGGGACTAGGAGTATTAAACAGGGGTGGAATGGAGACTGAAGGGGACTAGGAGTATTAAACAGGGGTGGAATGGGGGTGTTATTGAGACTGAAGGGGACTAGGAGTATTAAACAGGGGTGGAATGGGGGTGTTATGGAGACTGAAGGGGACTAGGAGTATTAAACAGGGGTAGAATGGGGGTGTTATTGAGACTGAAGGGGACTAGGAGTATTAAACAGGGGTGGAATGGGGGGGGGGTTATTGAGACTGAAGGGGACTAGGAGTATTAAACAGGGGTGGAATGGAGACTGAAGGGGACTAGGAGTATTAAACAGGGGTGGAATGGAGACTGAAGGGGACTAGGAGTATTAAACAGGGGTGGAATGGGGGGTGTTATTGAGACTGAAGGGGACTAGGAGTATTAAACAGGGGTGGAATGGAGACTGAAGGGGACTAGGAGTATTAAACAGGGGTGGAATGGGGGTGTTATTGAGACTGAAGGGGACTAGGAGTATTAAACAGGGGGTGGAATGGGGGTGTTATGGGAGACTGAAGGGGACTAGGAGTATTAAACAGGGGGTAGAATGGGGGTGTTATTGAGACTGAAGGGGACTAGGAGTATTAAACAGGGGTGGAATGGAGACTGAAGGGGACTAGGAGTATTAAACAGGGTGGAATGGGGGTGTTATTGAGACTGAAGGGGGACTAGGAGTATTAAACAGGGGTGGAATGGGGTGTTATGGAGACTGAAGGGGACTAGGAGTATTAAACAGGGGTGGAATGGGGTGTTATTGAGACTGAAGGGGACTAGGAGTACTAAACAGGGGTGGAATGGGGGGTTATTGAGACTGAAGGGGACTAGGAGTATTAAACAGGGGTGGAATGGGGGTGTTATTGAGACTGAAGGGGACTAGGAGTATTAAACAGGGGTGGAATGGAGACTGAAGGGGACTAGGAGTATTAAACAGGGGTGGAATGGGGGTGTTATTGAGACTGAAGGGGACTAGGAGTATTAAACAGGGGTGGAATGGAGACTGAAGGGGACTAGGAGTATTAAACAGGGGTGGAATGGGGGTGTTATTGAGACTGAAGGGGACTAGGAGTATTAAACAGGGGTGGAATGGAGACTGAAGGGGACTAGGAGTATTAAACAGGGGTGGAATGGGGGTGTTATTGAGACTGAAGGGGACTAGGAGTATTAAACAGGGGTGGAATGGAGACTGAAGGGGACTAGGAGTATTAAACAGGGGTGGAATGGGGGTGTTATTGAGACTGAAGGGGACTAGGAGTATTAAACAGGGGTGGAATGGGGGTGTTATGGAGACTGAAGGGGACTAGGAGTATTAAACAGGGGTGGAATGGGGGTGTTATTGAGACTGAAGGGGACTAGGAGTACTAAACAGGGGTGGAATGGGGGGGTTATTGAGACTGAAGGGGACTAGGAGTATTAAACAGGGGTGGAATGGGGGTGTTATTGAGACTGAAGGGGACTAGGAGTATTAAACAGGGGTGGAATGGGGGGTTATGTGACTGAAGGGGACTAGGAGTATTAAACAGGGGTTGGAATGGGGGTGTTATTGAGACTGAAGGGGACTAGGAGTATTAAACAGGGGTTGGAATGGAACTGAAGGGGACTAGGAGTATTAAACAGGGGTGGAATGGGGGTGTTATTGAGACTGAAGGGGACTAGGAGTATTAAACAGGGGTGGAATGGAGACTGAAGGGGACTAGGAGTATTAAACAGGGGTGGAATGGGGGTGTTATTGAGACTGAAGGGGACTAGGAGTATTAAACAGGGGTGGAATGGGGTGTTATGGAGACTGAAGGGGACTAGGAGTATTAAACAGGGGTAGAATGGGGGTGTTATTGAGACTGAAGGGGACTAGGAGTATTAAACAGGGGTGGAATGGGGGTGTTATGGAGACTGAAGGGGACTAGGAGTATTAAACAGGGGTAGAATGGGGGTGTTATTGAGACTGAAGGGGACTAGGAGTATTAAACAGGGGTGGAATGGGGGGGGGTTATTGAGACTGAAGGGGACTAGGAGTATTAAACAGGGGTGGAATGGAGACTGAAGGGGACTAGGAGTATTAAACAGGGGTGGAATGGGGGTGTTATTGAGACTGAAGGGGACTAGGAGTATTAAACAGGGGTGGAATGGAGACTGAAGGGGACTAGGAGTATTAAACAGGGGTGGAATGGGGGTGTTATTGAGACTGAAGGGGACTAGGAGTATTAAACAGGGGTGGAATGGGGGTGTTATTGAGACTGAAGGGGACTAGGAGTATTAAACAGGGGTGGAATGGGGGTGTTATGGAGACTGAAGGGGACTAGGAGTATTAAACAGGGGTGGAATGGGGGTGTTATGGAGACTGAAGGGGACTAGGAGTATTAAACAGGGGTGGAATGGGGGTGTTATGGAGACTGAAGGGGACTAGGAGTATTAAACAGGGGTGGAATGGGGGTGTTATGGAGACTGAAGGGGACTAGGAGTATTAAACAGGGGTGGAATGGGGGTGTTATGGAGACTGAAGGGGACTAGGAGTATTAAACAGGGGTGGAATGGGGGTGTTATGGAGACTGAAGGGGACTAGGAGTATTAAACAGGGGTGGAATGGGGGTGTTATGGAGACTGAAGGGGACTAGGAGTATTAAACAGGGGTGGAATGGGGGTGTTATTGAGACTGAAGGGGACTAGGAGTATTAAACAGGGGTGGAATGGGGGGTGTTATGGAGACTGAAGGGGACTAGGAGTATTAAACAGGGGTGGAATGGGGGTGTTATGGAGACTGAATGGGACTATGAGTATTAAACAGGGGTGGAATGGGGGTGTTATGGAGACTGAAGGGGACTAGGAGTATTAAACAGGGGTGGAATGGGGGTGTTATGGAGACTGAAGGGGACTAGGAGTATTAAACAGGGGTGGAATGGGGGTGTTATTGAGACTGAAGGGGACTAGGAGTATTAAACAGGGGTGGAATGGAGACTGAAGGGGACTAGGAGTATTAAACAGGGGTGGAATGGGGGTGTTATTGAGACTGAAGGGGACTAGGAGTATTAAACAGGGGTGGAATGGGGGTGTTATTGAGACTGAAGGGGACTAGGAGTATTAAACAGGGGTGGAATGGAGACTGAAGGGGACTAGGAGTATTAAACAGGGGTGGAATGGGGGTGTTATTGAGACTGAAGGGGACTAGGAGTATTAAACAGGGGTGGAATGGAGACTGAAGGGGACTAGGAGTATTAAACAGGGGTGGAATGGGGTGTTTATTGAGACTGAAGGGGACTAGGAGTATTAAACAGGGGTGGAATGGGGGTGTTATGGAGACTGAAGGGGACTAGGAGTATTAAACAGGGGTGGAATGGGGGTGTTATGGAGACTGAAGGGGACTAGGAGTATTAAACAGGGGTGGAATGGGGGGTGTTATGGAGACTGAAGGGGACTAGGAGTATTAAACAGGGGTGGAATGGGGGTGTTATGGAGACTGAAGGGGACTAGGAGTATTAAACAGGGGTGGAATGGGGGGTGTTATTGAGACTGAAGGGGACTAGGAGTATTAAACAGGGGTGGAATGGGGGTGTTATGGAGACTGAAGGGGACTAGGAGTATTAAACAGGGGTGGAATGGGGGTGTTATTGAGACTGAAGGGGACTAGGAGTATTAAACAGGGGTGGAATGGGGGTGTTATGGAGACTGAAGGGGACTAGGAGTATTAAACAGGGGTGGAATGGGGGTGTTATTGGAGACTGAAGGGGACTAGGAGTATTAAACAGGGGTGGAATGGGGGTGTTATTGAGACTGAAGGGGACTAGGAGTATTAAACAGGGGTGGAATGGGGGTGTTATGGAGACTGAAGGGGACTAGGAGTATTAAACAGGGGTGGAATGGGGGTGTTATGGAGACTGAAGGGGACTAGGAGTATTAAACAGGGGTGGAATGGGGGTGTTATGGAGACTGAAGGGGACTAGGAGTATTAAACAGGGGTGGAATGGGGGTGTTATGGAGACTGAAGGGGACTAGGAGTATTAAACAGGGGTGGAATGGGGGTGTTATGGAGACTGAAGGGGACTAGGAGTATTAAACAGGGGTGGAATGGGGGTGTTATGGAGACTGAAGGGGACTAGGAGTATTAAACAGGGGTGGAATGGGGGTGTTATGGAGACTGAAGGGGACTAGGAGTATTAAACAGGGGTGGAATGGGGGTGTTATGGAGACTGAAGGGGACTAGGAGTATTAAACAGGGGTGGAATGGGGGTGTTATGGAGACTGAAGGGGACTAGGAGTATTAAACAGGGGTGGAATGGGGGTGTTATGGAGACTGAAGGGGACTAGGAGTATTAAACAGGGGTGGAATGGGGGTGTTATGGAGACTGAAGGGGACTAGGAGTATTAAACAGGGGTGGAATGGGGGTGTTATGGAGACTGAAGGGGACTAGGAGTATTAAACAGGGGTGGAATGGGGGTGTTATGGAGACTGAAGGGGACTAGGAGTATTAAACAGGGGTGGAATGGGGGTGTTATTGAGACTGAAGGGGACTAGGAGTATTAAACAGGGGTGGAATGGGGGTGTTATGGAGACTGAAGGGGACTAGGAGTATTAAACAGGGGTGGAATGGGGGTGTTATGGAGACTGAAGGGGACTAGGAGTATTAAACAGGGGTGGAATGGGGGTGTTATGGAGACTGAAGGGGACTAGGAGTATTAAACAGGGGTGGAATGGGGGTGTTATGGAGACTGAAGGGGACTAGGAGTATTAAACAGGGGTGGAATGGGGGTGTTATGGAGACTGAAGGGGACTAGGAGTATTAAACAGGGGTGGAATGGGGGTGTTATGGAGACTGAAGGGGACTAGGAGTATTAAACAGGGGTGGAATGGGGGTGTTATGGAGACTGAAGGGGACTAGGAGTATTAAACAGGGGTGGAATGGGGGTGTTATTGAGACTGAAGGGGACTAGGAGTATTAAACAGGGGTGGAATGGGGGTGTTATGGAGACTGAAGGGGACTAGGAGTATTAAACAGGGGTGGAATGGGGGTGTTATTGAGACTGAAGGGGACTAGGAGTATTAAACAGGGGTGGAATGGGGGTGTTATGGAGACTGAAGGGGACTAGGAGTATTAAACAGGGGTGGAATGGGGGTGTTATGGAGACTGAAGGGGACTAGGAGTATTAAACAGGGGTGGAATGGGGGTGTTATGGAGACTGAAGGGGACTAGGAGTATTAAACAGGGGTGGAATGGGGGTGTTATGGAGACTGAAGGGGACTAGGAGTATTAAACAGGGGTGGAATGGGGGTGTTATGGAGACTGAAGGGGACTAGGAGTATTAAACAGGGGTGGAATGGGGGTGTTATGGAGACTGAAGGGGACTAGGAGTATTAAACAGGGGTGGAATGGGGGTGTTATGGAGACTGAAGGGGACTAGGAGTATTAAACAGGGGTGGAATGGGGGTGTTATGGAGACTGAAGGGGACTAGGAGTATTAAACAGGGGTGAATGGGGGTGTTATGGAGACTGAAGGGGACTAGGAGTATTAAACAGGGGTGGAATGGGGGTGTTATGGAGACTGAAGGGGACTAGGAGTATTAAACAGGGGTGGAATGGGGGTGTTATGGAGACTGAAGGGGACTAGGAGTATTAAACAGGGGTGGAATGGGGGTGTTATGGAGACTGAAGGGGACTAGGAGTATTAAACAGGGGTGGAATGGGGGTGTTATGGAGACTGAAGGGGACTAGGAGTATTAAACAGGGGTGTAATGGGGGTGTTATGGAGACTGAAGGGGACTAGGAGTATTAAACAGGGGTGGAATGGGGGTGTTATGGAGACTGAAGGGGACTAGGAGTATTAAACAGGGGTGGAATGGGGGTGTTATGGAGAAGCCATACTGTATCTTTGGGGAAAGAGTAAATGAATTAAATAAAAGGTAGAACTCCTTAAGTAGGTGGTGATTTATTCACTTCTTAGTTGCTTTGATGAGACCGATGTTGATGAATTGCTTTCATATAGTATTGTTAATCATTTAGGTCTCAAATCACCTGATATTAGTTATATGCACGGCAGCCATTTTGTGCTTGAAGTCTCAGTTAGCTAGAACAGGTGGAAGGAAGGCAGCCATTTTGTGCTAGAAGACTCAGTATACATTAGCTAGAACAGGTGGAAGGAAGGCAGCCATTTTGTGCTAGAAGACTCAGTATACATTAGCTAGAACAGGTGGAAGGAAGGCAGCCATTTTGTGCTAGAAGACTCAGTATACATTAGCTAGAACAGGTGGAAGGAAGGTGGTAGATGGGCAGTGGCTGTTTTTTTTTTAAAGCAAACACTCAAACCTTTGGATTATACTTGGTGACTCAGGACTCTATTTGACTTCAACCGGCATCCACCATGCATTTACGTTATTGCTAAGATAGAGAACCCGGCAGCCTATTTAGTTGTTGCCTAATACCTCAGGCTGTTACCATGGTTACCCCATGGATATTCAGTCTGAAAGAAGTCACCCTACAAAAATATGCAAGAGTCTCTACAAGCCAGAATGTTGAATACAATTACATTTACACTTATTTTACCTGTTGTCCGTGTTATTGGTCCTTTTGACGCTAGGAAGTGGAGATAAAATGTCCACAGGAAAGTATTATTGACCCAACTTTTTACAGTCAATAATGCGGTCTGTATATGTCTCTGTCAGCTTCTATTTTTACGGTTTGTATTTTCAAATCTCCTGACCATTGCATGTGATGCACAAAATGTAAACAATAGCCGAACGTAACCGAACGTTGTCGACCAAAGCACATCCCCTCGCAGTCAGCTGGAAGTGCTTGCGTCTTACTGCAAATTAAAAGTTGTCAATGTTCGGTCTGTGGTTTGGTTACGCTCGGCCATTGTTTACATATTGTACAAGTGTTTACTTCGTGTGCGGAGCAACGTACTGCATGTCGGGGTAATAACACTTCCCTGGGAATATTTTGTCTCCTATTACCTCCGACATAATGACAAAATCAGCGGACAACCGGTAAAGTAAGTCCAAATGAAGTTTATTCAACATTCTGACTTATGGAACTGTTTAGAAATGTTTAGCCTACATGTTAGAGACAAGAGTATAAATCTTCCACTCTCTGATTAAAAAAGGGACTAGTTTAGTTGGTGTGTAACAGCAACAGTTGAAACTGAGTCGGAGGTTTGGGTGCAACAATAGCTGGCACCTCCTTACCTTCAGGCTCTGATCCTACACCCAAACGAGGGCACTACGTTCATCCACCTCTGGCCTGCTAGCTCCCCTACCTCTACGGAAGCACAGTTCCCGCTCAGCCCAGTCAAAGCTATTCGCTGCTCTGGCAACCCAATGGTAGAACAAGCTCCCCCACGACGCCAGGACAGCGGAGTCACTGACCACCTTCCGGAGACACTTGAAACCCTACCTCTTTAAGGAATACCTGGAATAGTCTAACAGTAATCCTTCTACACCCCCCCTCCCCCAGTGGTGGTTGTCCCACTGGCTATCCTAAGTTGAATGCACCAATTTGTAAGTCGCTCTGGATAAGAGCGTCTGCTAAAGGACTTAAATGTAAATGTAAATGTAAAAGTATATACAGTGAATGTGAGGAAGACTGGATCCAGAGGTTGCATTTACAAAAATATACACATGATGAAAAATGACTTCAGAAAAATACTTGAAACTTGAAACTTGTCCAATAACCCAACTTGGGTACAAAAGCCAAAATGCCTACACAACTGACAGATTGTTAATAATAAACTCACACAGTTGACTAAGTCATTGATCTTGCTTTGTAGAATGAAAAGAACCTGATCCAAAGGGCCTGGGGGGTATTCAAATCAAATCAAATCAAATGTTATTTGTCACATACACGTGTTTAGCAGATGTTATTGCAGGTGTAGCGAAATGCTTGTGCTTCTAGCTCCGACAGTGCAGTAATATCTAACAAGTAATATCTAACAATTTCACAACATATACCCAATACACACAAATCTAAGTAAGGAATGGAATTTAAGAATATATACATACGTGAGGGAAAAAAGTATTTGATCCCCTGCTGATTTTGTACATTTTCCCACTGACAAAGAAATGATCAGTCTATAATTTTTAATGGTAGGTTTATTTGAACAGTGAGAGACAGAATAACAACCAAAGAATCCAGAAAAACGCATGTCAAAAATGTTATAAATTGATTTGCATTTTAATGAGGGAAAAAGTATTTGACCCCCTCTCAATCAGAAAGATTTCTGGCTCCCAGGTGTCTTTTATACAGGTAACGAGCTGAGATTAGGAGCACACTCTTAAAGGGAGTGCTCCCAATACAGTGGGGAAAAAAAGTATTTAGTCAGCCACCAATTGTGCAAGTTCTCCCACTTAAAAAGATGAGAGAGGCATGTCATTTTCATCATAGGTACACGACAACTATGACAGACAAAATGAGATTTTTTTTCTCCAGAAAATCACATTGTAGGATTTTTAATGAATTTATTTGCAAATTATGGTGGAAAATAAGTATTTGGTCAATAACAAAAGTTTCTCAATACTTTGTTATGTACCCTTTGTTGGCAATGACACAGGTCAAACGTTTTCTGTAAGTCTTCACAAGCTTTTCACACACTGTTGCTGGTATTTTGGCACATTCCTCCATGCAGATCTCCTCTAGAGCAGTGATGTTTTGGGGCTGTCGCTGGGCAACACGGACTTTCAACTCCCTCCAAAGATTTTCTATGGGGTTGAGATCTGGAGACTGGCTAGGAAACTCCAGGACCTTGAAATGCTTCTTACGAAGCCACTCCTTCGTTGCCCGGGCGGTGTGTTTGGGATCATTGTCATGCTGAAAGAACCAGCCACGTTTCATCTTTAATGCCCTTGCTGATGGAAGGAGGTTTTCACTCAAAATCTCACGATACATGGCCCCATTCATTCTTTCCTTTACACGGATCAGTCGTCCTGGTCCCTTTGCAGAAAAACAGCCCCAAAGCATGATGTTTCCACCCCCATGCTTCACAGTAGGTATGGTGTTCTTTGGATGCAACTCAGCATTCTTTGTCCTCCAAACACGACGAGTTGAGTTTTTACCAAAAAGTTATATTTTGGTTTCATCTGACCATATGACATTCTCCCAATCCTCTTCTGGATCATCCAAATGCACTCTAGCAAACTTCAGACGGGCCTGGACATGTACTGGCTTAAGCAGGGGGACACGTCTGGCACTCAGGATTTGAGTCCCTGGCGGCGTAGTGTGTTACTGATGGTAGGCTTTGTTACTTTGGTCCCAGCTCTCTGCAGGTCATTCACTAGGTCCCCCTGTGTGGTTCTGGGATTTTTGCTCACCGTTCTTGTGATAATTTTGACCCCACGGGGTGAGATCTTGCGTGGAGCCCCAGATCGAGGGAGATTATCAGTGGTCTTGTATGTCTTCCATTTCCTAATTATTGCTCCCACAGTTGATTTCTTCAAACCAAGCTGCTTACCTATTGCAGATTCAGTCTTCCCAGCCTGGTGCAGGTCTACAATTTTGTTTCTGGTGTCCTTTGACAGCTCTTTGGTCTTGGCCATAGTGGAGTTTGGAGTGTGACTGTTTGAGGTTGTGGACAGGTGTCTTTTATACTGATAACAAGTTCAAACAGGTGCCATTAATACAGGTAACGAGTGGAGGACAGAGGAGCCTCTTAAAGAAGAAGTTACAGGTCTGTGAGAGCCAGAAATCTTGCTTGTTTGTAGGTGACCAAATACTTATTTTCCACCATAATTTGCAAATAAATTCATTAAAAATCCTACAATGTGATTTTCTGGAGAAAAAAATTCTCAATTTGTCTGTCATAGTTGATGTGTACCTATGATGAAAATTACAGGCCTCTCTCATCTTTTTAAGTGGGAGAACTTGCACAATTGGTGGCTGAGTAAATACTTTTTTTCCCCACTGTATTAGTTTGTTACCTTTATAAAAGACACCTGTCCACAGAAGCAATCTATCAATCAGATTCCAAACTCTCCACCATGGCCAAGACCAAAGAGCTCTCCAAGGATGTCAGGGACAAGATTGTAGACCTACAGAGGGCTGGAATGGGCTACAAGACCATCGCCAAGCAGCTTGGTGAGAAGGTGACAACAGTTGGTGCGATTGTTCGCAAATGGAAGAAACACAAAATAACTGTCAATCTCCCTCGGCCTGGTGCTCCATGCAAGATCTCACCTCGTAGCGTTGCAATGGTCATGAGAACAGTGAGGAATCAGCCCAGAACTACAAGGGAGGATCTTGTCAATGATCTCAAGGCAGCTGGGACCATAGTCACCAAGAAAACAATTAGTAACACACTACGCCGTGAAGGACTGAAATCCTGCAGTGCCTGCAAGGTCCCCCTGCTCAAGAAAGCACATATACATGCCCGTCTGAAGTTTGCCAATGAACATCTGAATGATTCAGAGGAGAACTGGGTGAAAGTGTTGTGGTAAGATGAGACCAAAATGGAGCTCTTTGGCATCAACTCAACCTGCCGTGTTTGGAGGAGGAGGAATGCTGCCTATGACCCCAAGAACACCATCCCCACCGTCAAACATGGAGGTGGAAACATTATGCTTTGGGGGTGTTTTTCTGCTAAGGGGACAGGACAACTTCACCGCATCAAAGGGACGATGGACGGGGCCATGTACCATCAAATCTTGGGTGAGAACCTCCTTCCCTCAGCCAGGGCATTGAAAATGGGTCGTGGATGGGTATTCCAGCATGACAATGACCCAAAACACACGGCCAAGGCAACAAAGGTGTGGCTCAAGAAAAAACACATTAAGGTCCTGGAGTGGCCTAGCCAGTCTCCAGACCTTAATCCCATAGAAAATCTGTGGAGGGAGCTGAAGGTTCGAGTTGCCAAACGTCAGCCTCGAAACCTTAATGACTTGGAGAAGATCTGCAAAGAGGAGTGGGACAAAATCCCGCCTGAGATGTGTGCAAACCTGGTGGCCAACTACAAGAAACGTCTGACCTCTGTGATTGCCAACAAGGGTTTTGCCACCAAGTACTAAGTCATGTTTTGCAGAGGGGTCAAATACTTATTTCCCTCATTAAAATGCAAATCAATTTATAACATTTTTGACATGCGTTTTTCTGGATTTTTGTTGTTGTTATTCTGTTATTCCATTTCTTATAGTGGCCAGTGATTTCAATAGACAGCAGCAGCCTCTACTGTGCTAGTGATGGCTATTTAACAGTCTGATGGCCTTGAGATAGAAGCTGTTTTTCATTCTCTCGGTCCCAGCTTTGATGCACCTGTACTGACCTCGCGTTCTGGATGATAGTGGGGTGAATAGGCAGTGGCTCGGGTGGTTGATGTCCTTGATGATCTTTTTGGCCTTCCTGTGACATCAGGTGCTGTAGGTGTCCTGGAGGGTGGGTAGTTTGCCCCCGGTAATGCGTTTGGCAGACCGCACCACCCTCTGGAGAGCCCTGCGGTTGCGGGCGGTGCAGTTGCTGTACCAGGCGGTGATACAGCCCGACAGGATGCTCTCAATTGTGCATCTGTAAAAGTTTGTGTGGGTTTTAGGGGCTATTCCAAATTTCTTCAGCCTCCTGAGGTTGAAGAGGCTCTGGTGCACCTTCTTCACCAAACTGTCTGCGTGGGTGGACCATTTCAGTTTGTCAGTGATGTGTACGCCAAGGAACTTGAAGCTTTCCACCTTCTCCACTGCGGTCCCGTCAATGTGGATTGGGGGTGCACCCTCTGCTGTCTTCTGAAGTCCACAACCATCTCCGTTGTTATTTTCCTGGCACCACACTCCCAGAGCCCTCACCTCCTCCCTGTAGGCTGTCTCATCATTGTTGGTAATCAAGCCTACTACTGTTGTGTTGGGTGCAAACTTGATGATTGAGTTGGAGGCGTGCTTGGCCACGCAGTCATGGGTGAACAGGGAGTACAGGAGGGGGCTGAGCACGCACCCTTGTGGGGCCCCAGTGTTGAGGATCAGCTAAGTGGAGATGTTGTACCCTACCTTCACCACCTGTGTGCGGCCCATCAGGAAGTCCAGGACCCAGTTGCACAGGGTGGGGTTCAGACCCAGGGCCCCGAGCTTAATGATGAGTTTGGAGGGTACTATGGTATTGAAGGCTGAGCTGTAGTCAATGAACAACGTTCTTACATAGGTATTCCTCTTGTCCAAATGGGATAGGACAGTGTGCAGTGTTATGGCGATTGCATCGTCTGTGGATCTATTGGGGCGGTAAGCAAGTTGAAGTGGGTCTAGGGTGACAGGTAAGGTAGAGGTGATATGATCCTTTACTAGTCTCTCAAAGCACGTCATGATGACAGAGGTGAGTGCTACGGGGCGATAACCATTTAGTTCAGTTACCTTTGCTTTCTTGGGTACTGCAACAATGGTGGACATCTTGAAGCATGTGGGGACAGCAGACTGGGATAGGGAGAGAGTTTTCATTATTCATTAGTCGGATTCAGTTGCAAAACATTTTGTCTGACGCAAAACGTTATTCAAGTAGGTACCTCCCCGTTTTGTTCCGATTGCTTCTGTTTTGGTTCCTAGAGCAAACGGAACAAAACGGGGAGGGACCTACTTGAATGTGTCCAATAGAAACTCTACTTTTCGTCACAAAACGTTTTCATTTCGAAGAAATGGTTTCTGTTGCAAAACGTAACCCGACTAATGAATTACACCCCTGCTCTAACATGGCATGAACCATTCACAATTTAAACAGGTAAATTCTCAACACAGTGATAATACACTACTATTGCACTCGTTTTACATAATAATGGCCAATACTTCACACATTACTGAAAACAAATACACAATTTGCATAACGTTTACAATAAACTTTCAAAACACCCCAAATTAACGAGAGGTGTGAAACTTTCTAAGACCAGTCCACTGGTCCTTAAGTGAAATCTCCACCAACCCCGGGCAATGCAAAACCAACATTTCTAAATACATGATAATGATAACCAGACTGGCGTTTGTGTTCATTCAATATACTCTATGAAGGACAATGTTTGATGGTACTGGTGATAGCATAGTTCATTTAGCAATCAATGTAACAAACAACCATGCAGTCTGTTTGTGTGGGGAGAAATGGAGGGAAATTACCAGACGGGACGATGGCTGACAGGCACACCTTCACAGTATAATTTATTTTGTCACATGAATAGGCCTACAAGCATGCCTTCTTACAGCACAATAACAATATTATTTTCCAACTTGGTTGTCACAGGTTGATTGAATATATCTTGCCCTATTGTCTGTTTGTTCTCCAGCAGAACAGATGAGTGCTTGTGACTAGCCATCAGCACAGACACACCAACACACCGACACAGAGGCAGCTTGGACCCAATGAGGTATTTGTATATCTTCTTCTATCTCTTGCTGTGGAGTAAATCGAGGGCTGCTTTGTGTTGCGTACGAGCAGGTACAGTGTATGTGTGTTACGTATGTGTGTGTGTGTGCCCTTGTGTTGCGTGGCTGTGTGTGTGTGTGTGTGTGTTGCGCACCTGTGTGTGCATGTGTGTGAGAATCACACTCTCGTCCTCCTCATGGCTGTGCCAAACCAGAGTATTTCCACCCAACCCCAGCTAGTTAATTGGAACCGGTGAATAAAAATACTTGGTTATAAGAAATATTTCCCTTTTATTGCACTGGGGGATAAAGAATGACCTTTTGAGAATGACAGGGAAATGTTTTAGCTGTGGGGAGAGAGAGAGAGAGAGAGAGAGAGAGAGAGAGAGAGAGAGAGAGAGAGAGAGAGAGAGAGAGAGAGAGAGAGAGAGAGAGAGAGAGAGAGAGAGAGAGAGAGAGAGAGAGAGAGAGAGAGAGAGAGAGAGGAGACCAACAAGCTTAGATCAGTGTAATTAATGTCTATGAGAGACCTTAAGGCATTATGCAAATAAAATATGAATCCTAATGCCTCCTACTCCTGAGACATGGTCAGAATAGGATGCATCCCAAATGCCACCCTATTCCCTATATAGTGCACTATTTTTGACCAGGCCCCATAGAGTATTGCACTATATAGGGAATAGGGTGCCATTTGGGATGTACAAGGTGCTCGCCTTGCACCACGCACTTCGTGCCTACCCAGGGTTCCCTGCTCCTCTCCGCTGCTGTCCGGAGTGGAAGAGGAGGACCGGTTGAAGGTGTGAGTGTGTTGATCCGCACAAATGCATTCATACACACACACACACACACACACACACACACACACACACACACACACCGTAGGCTATGTAGGAATGTAGGATAACTAAGTGTGTTGTAGCTGTCCCGTCTCTGCATCACTATGGTAGTGGTTGTTTGCGTTGCCGTGGCAGCAGTGAGCGATGGTTGTTGTAGGCTAGCTGTAGCCTGTGGCAGCAGTGAGCGGTGGTTGTTGTGGACTAGCTGTAGCCATGGCAGCAGTGAGCGGTGGTTGTTGTGGACTAGCTGTAGCCATGGCAGCAGTGAGCGATGGTTGTTGTGGACTATCTGTAGCCGTGGCAGCAGTGAGCTGTGGTTGTTGTGGACTAGCTGTAGCCGTGGCAGCAGTGAGTTGTGGTTTTTGTGGACTAGCCATTGCCGTGGTAGCAGTGAGTGGTGGTTGTTGTGTACTAGCCGTTAGCCGTGGCAGCAGTGAGCGGTGGTTGTTGTGTACCAGCTGTTGCCGTAGCAGCAGTGAGCGGTGGTTGTGTACTAGCTGTTGCCGTGGCAGCAGTAAGATATGGTTGTTATGTACTAGCTGTTGCCGTGGCAGCAGTGAGCGGTGGTTGTTGTGTACTAGCTGTTGCCATGGCAGCAGTAAGATATGGTTGTTATGTACTAGCTGTTGCCGTGGCAGCAGTGTGCGGTGGTTGTTGTGTACTAGCTGTTGCCGTGGCAGCAGTGAGATGTGGTTGTTGTGGACTAGCTGTTTCCATGGCAGCAGTGAGATGTGGTTGTTGTGGACTAGCAGTAGCTACAGGGGGGGACAGGAGGAGAGATTGAGTGTGGCAGCTAGGCTCACTTTGAGGGTTAGATCCCCTGACACTGCGGGGGTGGAGAGGAGAGTAGAGGGGGAGGAGGAGGAGAGGAGAGGGGGAGGAGATAGGAGAGGAGAGGAGAGGAGAGGAGAGGAGAGGAGAGGAGAGGAGAGGAGAGGAGAGGAGAGGAGAGGAGAGGAGAGGAGAGGAGAGGAGAGGAGAGGAGAGGAGGGGGGAGAATGACAACAAATCATTACTTTAGCTATTTCTCCCCATCATCTGATACTTCAGCTAGACACCATACTCTACAGGCCCTCCTCCTCTTCTCCTCCTCCTCTGCTCACACATACCATCTTACCCTTCCTAAACGCAGAGGGTCGGCACCTTTTCAACCTCCCACTCCTCTTGCTCTGTCCTCTGTCCTTTCGTTCTCCCCTCTCTCCCACGTTCTCTCTCTCTCCCGCTTTCTCCCTTGTTCTCTCTCTCTCCCTGTCACTTCCTCTCCTTCTCTTTCTTTGTCGTTAGTGTGTCTTGACAGCAGGCACAGGTCGAGAGAACCAGACAGAAAGACAGAAAGAGGCAGTGTGTGTGTGTGTGCCAGCGTGTGTGTGTGTATGTGTGTGTGTGTGTGTGTGTGTGTGTGTGTGTGTGTGTGTGTGTGTGTGAGACAGATGAAGGGAAGCTGGAGTACTTCAAGCAGCTTTCAGGGCTCTTCCGTACACAGTAATAATACATTCAGCTTCATTATTTAGCTAAAACTGTCTGAGGTTCAGAATCAGCACTGCCAGCTGTATCGCTCCATACTGCTCCATACAGTACCACACAGCACATCAACTCACAGCTCAGCATTGGCTGTCAAGCTACTTACCGTTGTTGTTTCTGTTATTCTATTATGATTATTTACTCATCCAGGAGAGAAGGAAACATTTGAAGTGTGTTTGGGTGTTTTTGTTTATGTTGGGTAGCCTATGTCTGTGTGTGTGTGCACGTGTGTTTGAAGTATTTGTGTGTGTCTGTGTGTTTCTGAATGCCACAGGAGATGATTATCTATTTACAGATGCCACCCACAAAATCCCATGACCCTCAGTGTGGGGGCTGAGAGGAGAGAGGAGCGAGAGAGGGAGAGAGTTCATTGTTATTTCAGTTGCTTTGGCAATGTGTTTCCCATGCCAATAAAGCCCATTTGAATTGAAAATTGAACTGAGAGAGACTATAGAATATTCCTTATCATTCTATATCCACCATGTAATGGACCTATAGTGAAACGATTGGCTGGCCAACATGCTCCTAACCACTTATGCAGCGCCAGTTGCCTTATCATCCCATTATGATCACAGATCAAAATCAGCCCTGGTCAAAATATGGGCCCTGGTCAAAGTATGGGGCCCTGGTCAAAATATGGGCCCTGGTCAAAGTATGGGGCCCTGGTCAAAGTATGGGGCCTGGTCAAAGTATGGGGCCTGGTCAAATTATGGGGCCCTTGTCAAAGTATGGGGCCCTGGTCAAAGTATGGGGCCTGGTCAAAGTATGGGCCCTGGTTAAAGTATGGGGCCCTGGTCAAAGTATGGGCCCTGGTTAAAGTATGGGCCCTGGTCAAAAGTAGTGCACTATATTCTTTGTCGGGGGTGAGGGTGGTATGTTTAACTATTTTCACCAAATGGCTCTTTGCGTACCAGGAAGGGTTCTTTACTGCTATGATGGTTGTGAAGAACCATCCTGACCTTTACCTCTCCACCAGTGGAGGCTCCTCAGAGGAGGAAGGGGAGGACCATCCTCCTCAGCGGATTACATAGAAATCAAAATAGTAAAACTATACTAAATACATTCACGTCACCAAATAATTGATTATTAAAACACACTGTATTGTAATGAAGGCCTACAGTAGCCTCAGCAGCGCTCTGTAGGGTAGCGCCATGGTGTAGCCGGAGGACAGCTAGCTTATGTCCTCCTCTAGATACATTGACTTCAGTACAAAACCTAGGAGGCTCATGGTTCTCACCCTTTTCCTTAGACTTACACAGTAATTATGACAACTTCTGCAGGACGTCCTCCAACCTATCAGAGCTCTCGTAGCATGAACTGACAAGTTGTCCAACCAATCAAAGGATAAGAAAATAAACCTTGTACTGAAAGCATAATCTACAGCCAGCTAGCACTGCAGTGCATAAAATGTGGTGAGTAGTTGACTCAAAGAGAAAGACAATAGTTGAACAGTTCTTCCAAAATGAAGGAGAAGGAAGAGAGAGAGCATGAGGGAGAGAGAGCTAGCTATATTTGGTTGTATTTTATTTATTTTTACTTTCACTTTCATTTTAGCTAATGCAGCTACCTAGTTTAGCTTACTCAAACACCCGGCTCAAACAGAGAGGGATGCTATGTTAGCTAGCTGGCTATGGCTATCGAACACTGGAACTCTTCCAAGTCAAGGTAAGATTTTGGTTTTATTAATTTATTGCCACCGGGGCCCGCCGGTGGAACTGCTAAACTGCTTTCTGACTGTACACTGTACTGCACTATTGTAGCGGGTTTACTAACACGTTACTTCTATTAGCTATGTTGACTCTGACGTGACAACGATGTAGGGTGTGTGTAGCGGTTAGTGGTCATGATATGAAGGTTTGGCTTGGAAAGGTTTTATCGCCTGGTCACAGACAGCTGATGTGTTGGGCACTGAAGTCCACAAGCGAAGGGAAAAGGTGAGAGGAGGAGAAAGCATAGATAGTTGCGAGAAGGAATTATTTATACAAGAGCAAAGTGCTCATGCTGTTTTTATGTGGCTGCTTTGCGTGTGATCAGGGGTGCATTCATTCCGCCGATTCTGTTGAAAAAACGTTTCTTAAACGGTAGCAAATGGAACAAAACGGGGATAAACATACCTGAATTTGTCCAATAGTGACTCTCATTTGCAACTGTTGGACTAATGATTACACCCTATATCAACTAGATGCAGGCAAGAGTGTGCAAGGCGGTATTGAATGTGTTACTGTCTGTCACTTTGATTACTCAAATATCTCTCGACCTGTGCACCTACATTGTAAACGTTCATTCATAGGCTATTTTGTAGCAACCTCATGACGGGTACAGGGAAAAGTTGAATATCATGTAGTAGCCGAAACCTATCGATGTTACATTGAGGTGGGTGAATGGAATATGAATGACAGTCATCCAATATGCTGTAATAGAAATAAGGCCACGCTCATAAAAAAACAAATCATCCTCCGTCATCTTACACGGCACTGACTGCCACTGCTCTCCACCATAATGAAGAACCATCCTGACCTCTACCTCTCCACCATGATGAAGACCCATCCAGACCTCTACCTCTCCACCATGATGAAGAACCATCCAGACCTCTACCTCTCCACCATGATGAAGAATCATCCTGACCTCTACCTTTCCACCATGATGAAGAACCATCCTGACCTCTACCTCTCGACCATGTTGAAGAACCATCCAGACCTCTACCTCTCCACCATGTTGAAGAACCATCCTGACCCCTACCTCTCCACCATGTTGAAGAACCATCCTGACCTCTACCTCTCCACCATGTTGAAGAACCATCCTGACCCCTACCTCTCCACCATGTTGAAGAACCATCCTGACCTCTACCTCTCCACCATGTTGAAGAACCATCCTGACCTCTACCTCTCCACCATGATGAAGAACCATCCTGACCTCTAACTCTCCACCATGATGAAGAACCATCCTGACCTCTACCTCTCCACCATGATGAAGAACCATCCTGACCTCTACCTCTCCACTATGTTGAAGAACCATCCTAACATCTACCTGGTGGCATGTCTTGTGGGGTATGCATGGGTGTCCGAGCTGTGCGCCAGTAGTTCAAACAGACAACTTGGTGCATTCAACATGTCAATACCTCTCATAAATACAAGAAGTGATGAAGTGAATCTCTCCTCCACTTTGAGCCAAGAGATATTCATGCATATTATTAATATTAGCTCTCTGTGTACATCCAAGGGCCAGCCGTGCTGCCCTGTTCTGAGCCAATTGCAATTTTCCTAAGTCCTTTTTTGTGGCACCTGACCACACGACTGGACAGTAGTCCAGGCGTGACAAAACTAGAGCCTGTAGGACCTGCCTTGTTGATAGTGCTGTTAAGAAGGCAGAGCAGCGCTTTATTATAGACATACTTCTCCCCATCTTAGCTACTGTTGTATCAATATGTTTTGACCATGACAGTTTACAATCCAGGGTTACTCCAAGCAGTTTAGTCACCTCAACTTGCTCAATATCCACATTATTTATTACAAGATTTAGTTGAGGTTTAGGGTTTAGTGAATGATTTATCCGAAATACAATGCTTTTAGTTTTAGAAATATTTAGGACTAACTTATTCCTTGCCACCCATTCTGAAACTAACTGCAACTCTTTGTCAAGTGTTGCAGTCATTTCAGTTGCTGTAGTAGCTGACATGTATAGTGTTGTGTGATCCGCATACATAGACACGCTGGCTTTACTCAAAGCCAGTGGCATGTCATTAGTAAAGATTGAAAAAAGTATTGGGCCTAGACAGCTGCCCTGGGAAATTCCTGATTCTACCTGGATTATGTTGGAGAGGCTTCCATTAAAGAACACCCTCAGTGTTCTGTTAGACAGGTAACTCTGTATCCATAATATAGCAGGTGGAGTAAAGCCATTACACATAAGTTTTTCCAGCAGCAGACTATGATCTATGACGTCAAAAGCCACACTGAAGTGTAACAAAACAGCCCCCACAATCTTTGTATCATCAATTTCTCTCAGCCAATCATCAGTCATTTGTGTAAGTGCTGTGCTTGTTGAATGTCCTTCTCTATAAGCATGCTGAAAGTTTGTTGTCAATTTGTTTACTGTACAATGTGGTCCTCTGTAGCTCAGCTGGTAGAGCACGGCGCTTGTAATGCCAAGGTAGTGGGTTCGATCCCCGGGACCACCCATACACAAAAATGTATGCACGCATGACTGTAAGTCGCTTTGGATAAAAGCGTCTGCTAAATTACATATTATTAAGTGGCATATTATTATAAAATAGCATTGTATCTGGTCAAACACAATTTTTCCAATAGTTTGCTAAGGGTTGGTAACAGGCTAATTGGTTGGCTATATCTGTACCTGGCGCCGACTAGCTCTTAGGAAACTTTGCAGTATTTTTTTTTTTTAATGTATTATTTTATACATTATTAGCTCAGAAATTGTTTTGCATCATTACATACAGCCGGGAAAAACTATTGGATATCGGAGCGACGGTAATTCACCAGCATTACGACCAGGAATATGACTTTCCCGAAGCAGATCCTTTGTTTGCTCTCCCCAGGGCAACTGAACTCATTCCAGCGGCTGACCCAAAACTTCACGGGCAGAGGAGAGTCACTCGGAGCGCACACCTCCCACTGCTTCCAAGTATTCTACTCGCTAATCTTCAATCTTTGGTTAACAAAGTCGACGAACTACAGGCAAGGATTTCTTTCCAGAGAGACATCAAGGCCTGTAACATACTCTGTTTCACGGAAACATGGCTCTCGGGATATTCTGTCAAAATCGGTCCAGCCAGATGGGTTCTCAGTTCATCGCGCAGACAGGAATAAATATCTCTGCGGGAAGCAGAAGGGCGGAGGTGTGTGTTTTACAAGCATTTCGCTACACCCGCTATAGCATCTGCTAAACACGTGTATGTGACAAATAACATTTGATTTGATTTGGGATTTGATTTGAGCCAGTAAAGGGGGCTTTACTATTCTTAGGTAGCGGAATGACTTTTGCTTCCCTCCAAGCCTGGGGGCACACACATTCTAGTAGGCTGAAATTGAAAATATCGCAAATAGGAGTGGCAATATCGTCCGCTATTATCCTCAGTCATTTTCCATCCAAGTTGTCAGACCCCGATGGCTTGTCATTATTGATAGACAACAATAATTTTTTCACCTCTTCTACACTCATTTTACGTAATTCAAAACCACCATGATGAAGAACCATCCTGACCTCTACCTCTCCACCATGTTGAAGAACCATTCTATTTTTCCCTTCTCCACCATGTTTAACTTTTATGCCATGAATTTTTTTTTATTTTTTTAAGTTCCTTTAATTTTTACGGTACACAACCGGCTACTGGTTGCAGTGAACGTATGGTAAACAACAACAAGTTACTGTATTTTTAAAGCTGAATTAAGGTGTTATCGTTTTAAAACAGGGATTTTTTTAATGTTTTTTTATTTTTTTATTTAACCATTATTTAACCAGGTAAGCCAGTTGAGAACAAGTTCTCATTTACAACTGCAACCTGGCCAAGATAAAGCAAAGCAAAGCAGTGCGATAAAAACAACAACACAGAGTTACATATGGGGTAAAACAAAACATAAAGTAAAAAATATAACAGAAAATATATATACAGTGTGTTCAAATGTAGCAAGTTATGGAGGTAAGGCAATAAATAGGCCATAGTGCAAAATAATTACAATTAGTATTAACACTGGAATGATAGATGTGCAAGAGATGATGTGCAAATAGAGATACTGGGGTGCAAATGAGCAAAATAAATAACAATATGGGGACGAGGTAGTTGGGTGGGCTAATTTCAGATGGGCTGTGTACAGGTGCAGTGATCGGTAAGGTGCTCTGACAACTGATGCTTAAAAATAGTGAGGGAGATAAGAGTCTCCAGCTTCAATGATTTTTGCAATTCGTTCCAGTCATTGGCAGCAGAGAACTGGAAGGAATGGCGGCCAAAGGAGGTGTTGGCTTTGGGGATGACCAGTGAGATATACCTGCTGGAGTGCATACTACGGGTGGGTGTTGCTATGGTGACCAATGAGCTAAGATAAGGCAGGGATTTGCCTAGCAGTGATTTATAGATGGCCTGGAGCCAGTGGGTTTGGCGACGAATATGTAGTGAGGACCAGCCAACAAGAGCATACAGGTCACAATGGTGGGTAGTATATGGGGCTTTGGTGACAAAACGGATGGCACTGTGATAGACTACATCCAATTTGCTGAGTAGAGTGTTGGAAGCTATTTTGTAAATGACATCGCCGAAGTCAAGGATCGGTAGGATAGTCAGTTTTACGAGGGAATGTTTAGCAGCAAGAGTGAAGGACGCTTTGTTGTGAAATAGGAAGCCGATTCTAGATTTAACTTTTGATTGGAGATGCTTAATGTGAGTCTGGAAGGAGAGTTTACAGTCTAACCAGACACCTAGGTATTTGTAGTTGTCCACATACTCTAGGTCAGACCCGTCGAGAGCCAGAGTCGTTCAAGGGAATTCGGGACATGGGTGACTAGTTAACGTTAGCTTGGCTCTCTCTGTGTGTTCGTGCTGTGGGAGGAGGGGTTTCTTCTTTGTCTGAGAGCAATGGCTAGCTGGTATGCTAACTATTCTAGCTAACTAACTGGCTGAATAAGTTGACGACGGACTCGCTCAAGCTGTCGGGACTAACCCACAACGTTAGACACGGACACAAATGATCTGCTTGGCGTGTTGACACACTGGTGGTTTGTTGTGGCCGAGTATTGGTGCTAAACCGTTTTGTTGGAGTCCGGCATGCTAGTTGGCTGTGGCGTCATATGACTATGTGCCATGGACGATTTTCACGGAAGAATGCTGTACTAAGTTAGCTAGCTGAATGAACTAAGTTAGTCTATTCCTAGAAAACATTGAACCGCTGTAGTTTACAACAATTATAGTTTCTGAGGTGGAAGTTGGGAGAGTTATATTTGGGTGTTTCAGTGAAACGTAAGTGAGGGAGGCCCTGCTCTCTCCTTTCCCAGAAGTTTAGTTCATTTCATTCCGATCTCCTTTGCATTATTGTAGCCATTTTCTGTAGCCTGTCAACTATGCCTCTGTCTATCCCTGTTCTCTCCTCTCCGCACAGGCTATACAAACGCCTCACACCGTGTGGCTGCTGCCTCTCTAACCTGGTGGTCCCTACACGCACCACCCACGTGGAGTTCCAAGTCTCAGGCAGCCTCTGGAACTGCCGTTCTGCTGCCAACAAGGCATAGTTCATCTCAGCCTATGCTACCCTCCAGTCCCTCGACTTCTTGGCGCTGACAGAAACATGGATTACCACTGAAAACACTGCTACTCCTACTGCTCTCTCCTCGTCTGACCATGTGTTCTCGCATACCCCGAGAGCATCTGGTCAGCGGGGTGGTGGCACAGGAATCCTCATCTCTCCCAAGTGGACATTCTCTCTTTTTCCCCTGACCCAACTGTCTATCTCCTCATTTGAATTCCATGCTGTCACAGTCACTAGCCCATTCAAGCTAAACATCCTTGTCATTTATCTCCCTCCAGGTTCCCTTGGAGAGTTCGTCAATGAGCTTGACGCCTTGATAAGTTCCTTTCCTGAGGATGGCTCACCCCTCACAGTTCTGGGTGACTTCAACCTCCCTACGTCTACCTTTGACTCATTTCTCTCTGCCTCCTTCTTTCCACTCCTCTCCTCTTTTGACCTCACCCTCTCACCGTCCTTCTCTACTCACAAGGCAGGCAATACGCTTGACCTCATCTTTACTAGATGCTGTTCTTCTACTAATCTCACTGCAATTCCCCTCCATGTCTCCGACCACTACTTTGTATCCTTTTCTCTCTCGCTCTCCTCCAACACTACTCACTCTGCCCCTACTCAGATGGTAATGCGCCGTCGCAACCTAAGCTCTCTCTCTCCCGCTACTCTCTCCTCTTCCATCCTATCATCTCTTCCCTCTGCTCAATCCTTCTCCCTCCAATCTCCTTATTCTGCCTCCTCAACCCTCCTCTCCTCCCTTTATGCATCCTTTGACTCTCTATGTCCCCTATCCTCCCGGCCGGCTCGGTCCTCCCCTCCTGCTCCGTGGCTTGATGACTCATTGCGAGCTCACAGAACAGGGCTCCGGGCAGCCGAGCGGAAATGGAGGAAAACTAGACTCCCTGCGGACCTGGCATCTTTTCACTCCCTCCTCTCTACATTTTCTTCATCTGTTTCTGCTGCTAAAGCCACTTTCTACCACTCTAAATTCCAAGCATCTGCCTCTAACCCTAGGAAGCTCTTTGCCACCTTCTCCTCCCTGCTGAATCCTCCCCCCCCCCCCTCTCTGTGGATGACCTTCTTTTCAAAATGGTTGACGACATCCGATCCTCGTTTGTTAAGTCAAATGACACTGCTGGTCCTGCTCACACTGCCTCACCCTATGCTTTGACTTCTTTCTCCCCTCTCTCTCCAGATAAAATCTTGCGACTTGTGACGGCCGCCCGCCCAACAACCTGCCCGCTTGACCCTATCCCCTCCTCTCTTCTCCAGACCATCTCCGGTGACCTTCTCCCTTACCTCACCTCGCTCATCAACTCATCCTTGACCGCTGGCTATGTCCCTTCCGTCTTCAAGAGAGCGAGAGTTGCACCCCTTCTCAAAAAACCAACACTCGACCCCTCTGATGTCAACAACTACAGACCAGAATCCCTTCTTTATTTTCTCTCCAAAACTCTTGAGCGTGCCGTCTTTAGCCAACTCTCTTGCTATCTCTCTCAGAATGAACCTTCTTTATCCAAACTAGTCAGGTTTCAAGACTGGTCATTCAACTGAGACTGCTCTTCTCTGTGTCACGGAGGCTCTCCGCACTGCTAAAGCTAATTCTCTCTCCTCTTCTCTTGTCCTTCTAGACCTGTCTGCTGCCTTTGATACTGTGAACCATCAGATCCTCCTCTTCACCCTCTCCGAGCTGGGCATCTCCAGCGCGACTCACTCTTGGATTGCGTCCTACCTGACCGGTCACACCTACCAAGTGGTGTGGCGAGAATCTGTCTCAGCACCACGTGCTCTCACCACTGGTGTCCCCCAGGGCTCAGTTCTAGGCCCTCTCCTATTCTCGCTATACACCAAGTCATTTGGCTCTGTCATATCCTCACATGGCATCTCCAATCATTGCTACGCAGACGACACACAACTAATCTTCTCCTTTCCCCATTCTGATAACCAGGTGGCAAATCGCATCTCTGCATGTCTGGCAGACATATCAGTGTGGATGACGGATCACCACCTCAAACTGAACCTCGGCAAGACGGAGCTGCTCTTCCTCCCGGGGAAGGACCGCCCGTTCCATGATCTCGCCATCACGGTTGACAACTCCGTTGTGTCCTCCTCCCAGAGAGCGAAGAGCCTTGGCGTGACCCTGGACAACACCCTGTCGTTCTCCGCTAACACCAAGGCGGTGACTCGATCCTGTAGGTTCATGCTCTACAACATTTCTGAGAGTACGACTCTGCCTTACACAGGAAGCGGCACAGGTCCTAATCCAGGCACTTGTCATCTCCCGTCTGGATTACTGCAACTCGCTGTTGGCTGGGATCCCTGCCTGTGCCATTAAACCCCTACAACTCATCCAGAATGCCGCAGCCTGTCTGGTGCTCAACCTTCCCAAGTTCTCTCACGTCACCCCGCTCCTCCGCACACTCCACTGGCTTCCAGTTGAAGCTCGCATCTGCTACAAGACCATGGTGCTTGCCTACGGAGCTGTGAGGGGAACGACACCTCTGTACCTTCAGGCTCTGATCAGTCCCTACACCCAAACGAGGGCATTGCGTTCATCCACCTCTGGCCTGTTGGCCCCCCTACCTCTGCGGAGCACAGTTCCCGATCAGCCCAGTCAAAACTGTTCGCTGCTCTGGCACCCCAATGGTGGAACAAGCTCCCTCACGACGCCAGGACAGCGGAGTCACTCACCACCTTCCGGAGACACTTGAAACCCCACCTCTTTAAGGAATACCTGGGATAGGATAAAGTAATCCTTCTACCCCCCCTTACCCCCCCCCCCCAAAAAAAATAAAAAAAATAAAAAAAAATACATATTGTAAAGTGGTTATCCCACTGGCTATAAGGTGAATGCACCAATTTGTAAGTCGCTCTGGATAAGAGCGTCTGCTAAATGACGTAAATGTAAATGTAAATGTAGTGATTCTAGTTGGGTGGGCGGGTGCCAGCAGCGTTCGATTGAAGAGCATGCATTTAGTTTTACTAGTGTTTAAGAGCAGTTGGAGGATACTGAAGGAGTGTTGTATGGCATTGAAGCTCGTTTGGAGGTATGTTAACACAGTGTCCAATGAAGGGCCAGATGTATACAAAATGGTGTCGTCTGCATAGAGGTGGATCTGAGAGTCACCAGCAGCAAGAGCGACATCATTGATATACACGGAGAAAAGAGTCGGCCCAAGAATTGAACCCTGTGGCACCCCCATAGAGACTGCCAGAGGTCCAGACAACAGGCCCTCCGATTTGACACATTGAACTCTATCTGAGAAGTAGCTGGTGAACCAGGCGAGGCAGTCATTTGAGAAACCAAGGCTGTTAAGTCTGCCAATAAGAATGAGGTGGTTGACAGTCGAAAGCCTTGGACAGGTCGATGAAGACGGCTGCACAGTACTGTCTATTATCGATCGCGGTTATAATATCATTTAGCACCTTGAGCGTGGCTGAGGTGCACCAATGACCAGCTCGGAAACCGGATTGCATAGCGGAGAAGGTACGGTGGGATTCGAAATGGTTGGTGATCTGTTTGTTAACTTGGCTTTCAAAAACTTTCGAAAGGCAGGGCAGGATGTATATACTGTAGGTCTGTAACAGTTTGGAGTGTCACCACCTTTGAAGAGGGAAATGACCGCGGCAGCATTCCAATCTCTGGGGATCGCAGACGTTACGAAAGAGAGGTTGAACAGGCTAGTAATAGGGGTTGCGACAATTTCGGCAGCTAGTTTTAGAAAGAAAGGGTCCAGATTGTCTAGGCCAGATGATTTGTAGGGGTCCAGATTTTGCAGCTCTTTCAGAAGATCAGCTGTCTGAATTTGTGTGAAGGAGAAGCGGGGGGGGGCATGGGCAAGTTGCAGCGGAGGGTGCAGAGCTGGTGGCCGGGGTAGTGGTAGCTAGGTGGAAAGCATGGCCAGCCGTAGCAAAATGCTTGTTGAAATTCTCGATTATTGTAGATTTATCGGTGGTGATAGTGTTTCCTAGCCTCAGTGCAGTGGGCAGCTGGGAGGAGGTGCTCTTATTCTCCATGGACTTTACAGTGTCCCAAAACTTTTTGGAGTTAGTGCTACAGGATGCAAATTTCTGTTTGAAAAATCTATCCTTTGCTTTCCAAACTGTTTGTGTATATTGGTTCCCAACTTCCCTGAAAAGTTGCATATCGCGGGGGCTATTAGATGCTAATGTAGTACGCCACAGGATGTTTTTGTGCTGGTCAAGGGCAGTCAAGTCTGAGGAGAACCAGGGGCTATATCTGTTCTTAGTTCTGTATTTTTTGAATGGGGCATGTTTATTTAAGAATGAGAGGAAATTACTTTTAAAGAACAACCAGGCATCCTCTACAAACGGAATGAGATGGATATCCATCCAGGATACCTGGGCCAGGTCAATTAGGAAGGCCTGCTCGCTAAAGTGTTTTAGGGAGCGTTTGACAGTGATGAGGGGTGGTCGTTTGACCGCGGACCCGTTACGGATGCAGGCAATAAGGCAGTGATCGCTGAGATCCTGGTTGAAGACAGCGGAGGTGTATTTAGAGGGTAAGTTAGTCAGGATGATATCTATGAGGGTGCCCATGTTTACGGATTTAGGGTTGTACCTGGTAGGTTCGTTGATAATTTGTGTGAGATTGAGGGCATCTACTTTGGATTGTAGGATGGCCGGGGTGTTAAGCATATCCCAATTTAGGTCACCAAGCAGTACGAACTCTGAGGAGAAATGGGGGGAAATCAATTCACATATGGTGTCCAGGGCACAGCTGGGGGCTGAGGGGGGTCTGTAGCAAGCGGCAACAGTGAGAGACTTATTTCTGGAAAGGTGGATTTTTAGAAGTAGAAGCTCAAACTGTTTGGGCACAGACCTGGATAGTATCATAGAGCTCTGCAGGCTATCTCTACAGTAGATTGCAACTCCACCCTCTTTGGAAGTTCTATCTAGACGGAAAATGTTGTAGTTGGGGATGGACATTTCAGAATTTTTGGTTGCCTTCCTAAGCCAGGATTCAGACACTGCTAGAACATCAGGGT
This sequence comes from Coregonus ussuriensis, assembly GCA_031479575.1. Classification (NCBI taxonomy): domain Eukaryota; kingdom Metazoa; phylum Chordata; class Actinopteri; order Salmoniformes; family Salmonidae; genus Coregonus; species Coregonus ussuriensis. The sequence continues at coordinate 44,269,169 of CM062503.1, read as the reverse complement.
TGGCGGAGTGTGCTAACGCAGTGAATAACTCAAAATGAGGAAGGAGGCTTCTGATGTTAACGTGCAGAAAACCAAGGCTATTACGGTTACAGAAGTCAACAAATGATAGCTCCTGGGGAGTAGGAGTGATACTGGGGGCTACAGGCCCTGGGTTAGCCTCTTCATCACCAGAGGAACAGAGGAGGACTACAATAAGGATACAGCTAAAGGCTTTAAGAACTGGTCTTCTAGTGCGTTGGGTACAGAGAATAAAGGGGGCAGATTTCCGGGCGTTGTAGAATAGATTCAGGGCGTTATGTACAGACAAGGATATGGAAGGATATGAGTACATTGGAGGTAAACCTAAGCGTTGGGTAACATTTACATTTTAGTCATTTAGCAGACGCTCTTATCCAGAGCGACTACAAATTGGTGCATTCACCCTATAGCCAGTGGGATAACCACTTTACAATTATACTTTTTTTTTTTTTTTTGGGGGGGGGGGGGGGGGGGGGGGGGTAAAAGTTTTACTTTATCCTATCCCAGGTGTTCCTTAAAGAGGTGGGGTTTCAAATGTCTCCGGAAGGTGGTGAGTGACTCCGCTGTCCTGGCGTCGTGAGGGAGCTTGTTCCACCATTGGGGTGCCAGAGCAGCGAACAGTAACAATGAAAGAGATGGCATCACTGGAGGCACCGATTGAGCCGGTCTCAGCGTGTATGGGGGGTGGAACAAAGGAACTATTTAAGGCAGTTTGAGAGGGACTTGGGGTTCTACAGTGAAATTGTATAATAAGAACTAACTGGAACAGCAATAGGCAAGGCATATTGACATGGGAGAGAGGCATAAAGCAATCACAGGTGTTATTAGAGAGAGCTAAGACAACAACTGGTAATGGCGATAAAGTTTGGGCTGAGGCTAAACAGACAAACAGGACAGGGTACCGTGTAAAGGAACAGTCCAGCAGGCATCAGCTGTGCAGCTGAGTGATCATAAGGTCCAGTGAACAGCAATATGTGAGTCCGAGAGCAGTTCGAATTGGTACTACAGCACAGCGATCAGGAAGCACGGCTGTCGTTTGTGTGTGCTAGCGGGTCGGGGCTAGCGGATGGATCTTCGTGGTCGTTGCAACGGGAAGCCTGTTGAAACCACAGACGATTATGTCGGCAGACCAGTCGTGATGGATCGGCGGGGCTCCTTGTCGACTCTAGGAGGTCCCGTCCGGTTGACAGAGAGGTAGATAGCTGGGAGATGTGCCCGACTCAAGGCTAGCTCAAGGCTGATTAGCCAACAACAATGTTCATTTGGTTGCAGCTAGCTAGTTGCGATTATCCAGTGTTAAAGGTCCAGTGATTCAGTGATTCCGGCAGAAAATCTGATAGGTTCTTGGTCGATAATGGGATGGGCAACTCCAGTCCTCTGGGGCCTGATTGGTGTCACACATTTGACCAAGCCCCATCTAAGAGACCTCACTCCAATAATCAACTAATCATGATCTTCAGTTTAGAATGCAATTAGTTTAATCAGCTGTGTTTGCTAGGGATGGGGGGAAAGTGTGACATCACTCTGGCCCCCGACGACTGGAGTTGCCCATCCCTGATGTAAAAGGACAGTATGCTGCTGAAAGCTGATTACTTGGGACTATACATCACTTGCAGGGCTGTATCTACAGATGAGGACACAGAGGTCTGTAATGTTCTGTCATTTAAAGAAATGCATAAGAAAAAAATATATTTTGTACACACTAAAGGAAATCAATTACGGGTCAATATCTAAATATTGCTCCCAGCGTTGATCAAAGCTCAGCACACTTATATTCTTGATCTGACTGAGTTTTAATCGCGCCTGCCTCTTTGTGAATGAGTGGAATCCTGACCAGTGGTGTGTTGTTATGTTCTCCTGCCTCCCCCTGATTTGCCTTTTAACAGCACATTCAACACTCTTTCACATTGCTTACTCCACCCTCTCGCGGAACAGGCCGAGGGCCTGAGACGTGAAACAAACTACCCCAGCTCGGAGTCGGCTCAAGCAGGCAACTAGAGACGCTGCTGACAGTGTTTGCGAAGTGCCGGACAAAAGGCAATTTTAAAACCATCCCGTGACTCCTGCCATGTCTACAGACATCCCCCAAACAAACTAAAACCAACAGTCGGAGAATGAGTGCACAACTGGTAAATAGTCGCTTATAGATGTCAGTCAGTCAGGTGGCTAGCTGCCGGCAGAGACATCTATTGCAGTAACGTTGAAGGGCTCTGGCTAGTATTATTTAGCCAGCTAGAAGGATGAAGTAAGAAGCTACCGTTAAATGGAGCCTACCTCAGCAGAAGAAAAACATAGACAGTGATGTGGTGCTCAGTGGTGAGGCTGAGGCAGGCTGCAATGCATACAGGAGGAAGCAGATGTTGTCAACAATCTAAGCCAACCCCATCTGTTTTGCCCCATAGTTGCGCACGCCTCGGTTTTGTTGCTTAACAACCAAGCCCTTTATAGGGTTCCATTTGGCATACACACTGTCCCTCCAGGCAGACATGGGCAGTATTTATGTTACATTTATTTGAAATATGTATGTTGAGATTTTCTATTTCACCGACCTGAACTACATCCAATGTATTTGGTAATAAGATACTTTCGAGACCTGTCATTTATATCTTCAAAAATAAATTAAATACATTTTTTATGGTGGTTCACAATTTATTGGCCCCCTTTCACCCTGCATTTAGAAGTCTGATGGCACTATAAGTGTCTGCTAAATGACCAAAATATAAATTTTAATATAAATATAAATTTAAACGTAAAAATGAACACTTGAAAAGCATGCTGCTACTCTGTTTATTATTTATGCATATTCACTTTAACTCTACCCACATGTACACATTACCTCAATTACCTCGACTAACCAGTGCCCCCGCACATTGACTCAGTACCGGTACCCCCTGTATATAGCCTCCCTACTGTTATTTTATTTTACTGCTTCTCTTTAGTTATTTGCTATTTACATTTTTGTCTTAAAAACTGCATTGTTGGTTAAGGGCTTGTAAGCAAGCATTTCACTGTAAATCTACACCTGTTGTATTCGGCACATGTGGCAAGTAACATTTGATTTGATTTGAGTATTATTCTAATAAGCGCCACCCCTTAAACAAGGCCAATAATAATACCCAGTGTGCTTTGCAATTGTTCATGTTCACATTCACGTAAAAATGTTGGTCATATACAGTGGGGGGAACAAGTATTTCATACACTGCCGATTTTGCAGGTTTTCCTACTTACAAAGCATGTAGAGGTCTGTAATTTTTATTATAGGTACACTTCAACTGTGAGAGACGGAATCTAAAACAAAAATCCAGAAAATCACATTGTATGATTTTTAAGTAATTAATTTGCATTTTATTGCATGACACATAAGTATTTGATCACCTACCAACCAGTAAGAATTCCGGCTCTCACAGACCTGTTAGTTTTTCTTTAAGAAGCCCTCCTGTTCTCCACTCATTACCTGTATTAACTGCACCTGTTTGAACTCATTACCTGTATAAAAGACACCTGTCCACACACTCAATCAAACAGACTCCAACCTCTCTACAATGGCCAAGACCAGAGAGCTGTGTAAGGACATCAGTGATAAAATTGTAGACCTGCACAAGGCTGGGATGGGCTACAGGACAATAGGCAAGCAGCTTGGTGAGAAGGCAACAACCGTTGGCGCAATTATTAGAAAATGGAAGAAGTTCAAGATGACGGTCAATCACCCTCGGTCTGGGGTTCCAAGCAAGATCTCACCTCGTGGGGCATCAATGATCATGAGGAAGGTGAGGGATCAGCCCAGAACTACACGGCAGGACCTGGTCAATGACCTGAAGAGAGCTGGGACCACAGTCTCAAAGAAAACCATTAGTAACACACTACGCCGTCATGGATTAAAATCCTGCAGCGCACGCAAGGTCCCCCTGCTCAAGCTAGCGCATGTCCAGGCCCGTCTGAAGTTTGCCAATGACCATCTGGATGATCCAGAGGAGGAATGGGAGAAGGTAATGTGGTCTGATGAGACAAAAATAGAGCTTTTTGGTCTAAACTCCACTCGCCGTGTTTGGAGGAAGAAGAAGGATTAGTACAACCCCAAGAACACCATCCCAGCCGTGAAGCATGGAGGTGGAAACATCATTCTTTGGGGATGCTTTTCTGCAAAGGGGACAGGACGACTGCACCGTATTGAGGGGAGGATGGATGGGGCCATGTATCGCAAGATCTTGGCCAACAACCTCCTTCCCTCAGTAAGAGCATTGAAGATGGGTCGTGGCTGGAACTTCCAGCATGACAACGACCCGAAACACACAGCCAGGGCAACTAAGGAGTGGCTCCGTAAGAAGCATCTCAAGGTCCTGGAGTGGCCTAGCCAGTCTCCAGACCTGAACCCAATAGAACATCTTTGGAGGGAGCTGAAAGTCCGTATTGCCCAGCGACAGCCCCGAAACCTGAAGGATCTGGAGAAGGTCTGTATGAAGGAGTGGGCCAAAATCCCTGCTGCAGTGTGTGCAAACCTGGTCAAGACCTACAGGAAACGTATGATCGCTGTAATTGCAAACAAAGGTTTCTGTACCAAATATTAAGTTCTGCTTTTTAATGTATGAAATACTTATGTCATGCAATAAAAGGCACATTAATTACTTAAAAATCATACAATGTGATTTTCTGGATTTTTGTTTTAGATTCCGTCTCTCACAGTTGAAGTGTACCTTTGATAAAAAATTACAGACCTCTACATGCTTTGTAAGTCGGAAAACCTGCAAAATCGGCAGTGTATCAAATACTTGTTCTCCCCACTTACAGTCAGTGAATTCGACTAAGGAAGATAAATAACAACATATCACAGTCATAGCAAGTAAAACGTTTCTGTAACCGAGAATGTTATTGTAGTGAAGGCATGTACTTGCAAATGTATTTTGTATTTTGAAATTATAAAATACCTCAATGTCTTTTATTGAAACACAATTGTTTGCAAAAGTATGTTGTCATTTATTTTGATACATTGGTCTTTAGAATACTTTGTATTTGTAACAAGATATATTTTGCCCATCTCTGCCTCCAGGCATGAAGCAGTATGGAGGTGTTGAGTAGAAGTTACTGTATAGAACGTTCAGGGGACCAGGGGTGTGAGGTGAGATTGTAGCCTGGGGAGGGAGCACTCAGGTGGGCTTGGATGTGTCTCACGTCAGCATCTCTGGATGGAGGGTGGAGGGTGGAGGTGTTAACTGGATGTGATGGGACTCCACTGGGGATGTCCTCTTAGCAAAGGCGATAAATGACTCCTGGAGGTGTTTGTGTGTGTTTGTGTGTGTGTGCAGATCGCTTCTGCTGCTGTGGCTGCTATTTGGTCCACTGTCTCCCACATACACACACACACACACACACACACACACACACACACACACACACACACACACACACACACACACACACACACACACACACACACACACACACACACACACCCACACACACACACACACACACACACACACACACACACACACACACACACACACACACACACACAGACACACACACACACACACACACACACACACACACACACACACACACACACACACACACACAGGAGCCCTGGTGAGGGGAGGATGGCTCATAGTAATGGCTGGGATAGAGTTAATGGAATGGTATCAAACTCATGGAAACCAAGTGTTTGAAACCATTCCATTAATTCCGTTCCAGCAATTACAATGAGCCCGTCCTCCCCAATTAATGTGCCACCAGCCAGCCGTGACTCACACATAACGCCACCCCTCCCACCCCTCCCACCCCCCCTCCCCCAACACACACACACACACACACACTGGGATTAAAAGCAAACCAAACCTTCGGAGTAAGTAAGACACCTCATGACAAAGTGATCCCTGAGGGAAGGAGTCAGTCTGAGCAGAGCTACATGGGATCAGTGTTAGGTCATAAGCGCTGGGTAATTGCTAATCTCACTTTTAATTGAATCTGGTGGAGTGCAGTGTCTCGTATCAAGGAGAGAGAGGGGAGTGGGCTGGGCAGTGCAGCGTCAGGGCCATCCAACCTGCCTCAGTCTTCTCCAAACTCAAGATGACATTAAACTCCACAGACGTGATGACGAAGCAGAAAGACAATGTCGAGAAACTCTGAACTTTTTAAATGTGTAACTATTTAAATTTCACATGTTAATTTCACATGAAATGTTCACGAGTCAGACGTGTGGTTTTCGGGACACTTTACATGCATTTTTTTTCACTTGAACAGATCACGTGACTAATGTCACGTGGGGAAAACAGACACGTTGTCACGCCCTGGCTCTGGGGACTCTTAAATGTTGAGCCAGGGTGTGGATTTTCTATGTTTAGTTTTCTATGTTTTTTGTTCTAGATCGTTTAGTTCTATGTTGGCCAGGGTGGTTCCCAATCAGAGGCAGCTGTAGCTCGTTGTATCTGATTGGGGACCATACTTAGGCAGCCTGTTGGCACCAGTTCGTTTGTGGGATCTTGTTCCGTAAAGGTTTTTGTTGTGTAACCTCAGGACTTCACGTATCGTTTTGTTGTTTTGTTCGTGTGTTGTGTATCAATAAAAATTTACGCTTATCACACTGCGCCTTGGTTCCACGAGTCATCAGTCAACGTTCGTGACAGAAGATCCCACATAAAGAGGACCAAGCAGCGTGTCCAGGAACAGACAGCCTGGACTTGGGAGGAGATCCTGGACGGGAAGGGATCCTGGACTTGGGAAGAGATTCAGGCCGGAATGGATCGCCGTCCTTGGGAGGAGACTGTGGAGGCGCGCTACAGAGAGGAGCAGCGGCAACGCAGAGGGTACCGGCCGAGGAGGAAGCCCGATAGACAGCCCCAATAATTTTTTTTGGGGGGGCTAAAAGGGTGGTTGGCGGAGCCTAGAGTTAGAGCAGAGCCAACTCCCCGTACTCAGGCTAGGAAGCGTGAGACTGGGCAGGCTCCATGTTATGCGGAGCCACGTACTGTGCCGCGAGTGTTCCGGCACAGTCCTGTACGTCCGGTGCTAGCACCACGCACGTGTCGTGCTAAGATGGGCATGCAGCTAGGACGGGGTGTGCCGGCTCAACGCTCGTGGCCTCCAGTACGCCTCCTCGGTCCCGTATATCCTGCGCCAGTGCCACGTGCTGTAGCGCCAGTACGAGTGCACAGCCCTGTATGTCCTGTGCTGATGCCTCACACATATTGTGTGGAAATAGGCATTCAGCCAGGACGGGTTGTGTCAGCTCTCCGCTCCAGACCTCCAGTCTGCCTCCACATTCCGGCCCGGCCCATTCCGGCTTCCCGCACCAAGCCAGTGGTGCGTGTTCCCAGTCCAGCCCGGCCTGTTCCTGCTCCCCGCACCAAGCCAATGGTGCATGTTCCCAGTCCAGCCCGGCCTGTTCCTGTCCCTCGCACCAAGCCAGTGGTGCGCGTCGCAAGCCTGGTCCGGCCCGTTCCTGCTCCCCGCACCAAGCCTGTGGTGCGTGTCGCCAGCCCGGTCCGGCCTGTTCCTGACCCTCGCACCAAGCCAGTGGTGTGCGTCGCCAGCCCGGTCCGGCCTGTTCCTGCTCCTCGCACCAAGCCATTGGTGCGCGTCGCCAGCCCGGCCCGGCCCATTCCTGCTCCCCGCACCAAGCCAGTGGTGCGCGTCGCCAGCCCGGTCCGGCCTGTTCCTGCTCCCCGCACCAAGCCAGTGGTGCGCGTCATCAGCCCGGTCCGGCCTGTTCCTGCCCCTCGCACCAAGCCAGTGGTGCGCGTCTCCAGCCCGGTCCGGCCTGTTCCTGCTCCTCGCACCAAGCCAGTGGTGCGCGTCGCCAGCCCGGTCCGGCCTGTTCCTGCTCCCCGCACCAAGCCAGTGGTGCGTGTGTCCAGTCCGGCACGGCCCGTGCCTGTTCCACCGGTGCCTGGTCCGGCACCGGTCAGCTGCTCCACTCCGGAGTCAGAGCAATCCGCTCCACCGGGGTCCGGTCCAACTCCAGTCAGCGGATCCACTCCGGAGCCAGAGCAATCCGCTCCACCGGTGTCCAGTCCAGCTCCAGCCAGCAGCTCCAGTCCGGAGCCAGTAAGGTTTGGTCCACCGTCGTCGGGTCCAGCTCCAGTCAGCGGGACCAGACCAGGGGCGTAACGGGGAGGTGGAGAAAAGGTGGTGGTCACGCCCGGAGCCGGATCCGCCTCCGAGGCGGAATGCCCACCCGGCCCCTACCCTCTTGTGTTTGTGTGGTGCGGTCGCAGACCGCGCCTTTGGGGGGGGGGGTACTGTCACGCCCTGGCTCTGGGGACTCTTAAATGTTGGCCAGGGTGGTTCCCAATCAGAGGCAGCTGTAGCTCGTTGTCTCTGATTGGGGACCATACTTAGGCAGCCTGTTGGCACCAGTTAGTTTGTGGGATCTTGTTCCGTAAAGGTTTGTGTTGTGTAACCTCAGGACTTCACGTATCGTTTTGTTGTTTTGTTCGTGTGTTGTGTACGAAATAAAATGTACGCTTATCACGCTTCGCCTTGGTTCCACGAGTCATCAGTCAACGTTCGTGACACACGTGTGAAGTTTCAGGTGGATTTTCCCAACATTTCACATGTGATATTATACATTTCATGTGTGCTTTTGTAACTGGTGGGATTAAAACCCTGGTCTCCCACAGGAGATGCCATTCGACCAAGAGGGATAAAACTCATTTTGAATTTGCGGCCAGGGGCTACCTCATCACGTGACCATGACTGACTCATGTCCTATACACTTTCACATTTGCATTTTCACATTGGTATTGAGTTTATCACATTTATCGCATGATTTGCTGTGATTAACCGCGATTGATCGTAAATTCATAATTTTCAAAAATTGAGCCGTAATTTCTTTTTATACAGAAAGCATTACAAGAATATTGCTGTTTTGATTTTGTCCAAAGTAACGGTTTGCAAAATCAGGTAAATTGATAAACACACTTTCTTTAACCTCAAAATCAACTTGTTTTGACATCACATTGTTGTTTCTAGCTGTTTAGATGATGGATTTGGGATGTTTTCAGTGTATTTTCAACACTTTTAGAAAATGCCAAAAAAATAAATGGTTCACTAAAATTTCAAAAAGTTAAGTTCAGTTAACAGATTAACTCTGACAGCGCTATATTTAACATGATAAATAAGGAGACATGGAGCGCTAGCTTCTCTGTTCTTTTCACTGGGCTTCTTCCAACGCTCTTTGACCAACGTGTAAAGAAGGGAGCGCCTGCAGCAGTAACAATCCGAGTGGATGCGTCAGAAATAGGAAATAATCATTTTGAACACACATTAATTATAATTCTCAGGTAGGCTAAGTTACCTTTTTACAGACTGGCATTACGGAATTTGCAATTCCATATGTGGAAACATTGCTACTGCAACATGTTACCACCTTTTCACATGTGAGGAGAATAACACTTTTTCACCACCAGATGTGCACTTGCAGTTCCACATGTGATTTTCAGATGTTAATGTTTCTTATATTTTAAACAGCACATTTTCACATAGGATTGCTTTTCACATGGGAACTTGTAATTCCATATGTGAAAGTGAGATATTCACACTGCAAATGTGATGGGGGGGACCGTGCTGGCTCAAAGCGATGTGTGAGTGCTCACACACACGCACAGCACACTAGACCCACTGTCACACCCTGGCTCTGGGACTCATTATGTTGAGCCAGGGTGTGTTCATTTCATTGTGTGTATTTCTATGTTGGTGTTCATTCTAGTTTGTTGTATTCTATGTTTGCCTGAGTGACTCCCAGTCAGAGGCAACGAGTGTCAGCTGTTGGCTGGTTGTCTCTGATTGGGAGCCATATTTAAACTGTATGTTTTCCCTTTGTGGTTGTGGGTTTTTGTTCCGTGTTCGGTCATTGATACCGTGGACGTCACGAGTCGTGTTTTGTTTTGTATTTTGACGCTTTAACTAATTAAAGTCATGTTTGTTCATCACGCTGCGCCTTGGTCTACTCCTTACCTCGACCTTGACAGAAAAACCCACCATGCAACGACCAAGCAGCGTGTCCAGGGGCAGCTCTTGGGCTGGACATGGGAGGAAGCGCCGGGAGAAGAGACGGTGGAGGCGCGCCGTAGAGAGGAGCTACGGCGTGATAAGGGTCGTCGTCGGACGGTCGTGAGGCAACCCCAGACATTTTTTAGGGGGGGGGGCACACGGCATGGACGACGGGGCTGACGGAGGAGAAAAGGGGGCGGATCCAGAAGGCCACCAAGCCAGGGGTACACCGCCCTGTACGTCCTGTGCGGATGCCTCACACAGAGTGTGTGAGGGTAGGCATTCAGCCAGGACGGGTGGTGGCCGCTCTTCACTCCAGGCCTCCTATCTGTCTCCACAGCCCGGTTCGGCCTGTCCCTGCTCCACGCACCAAGCCTACAGTGTGCGTCGCCAGCCCAGTCCGGCCTGTCCCTGCTCCACGCACCAAGCCTACGGTGTGCGTCGACAGCCCAGCCCGGCCTGTCCCTGCTCCACGCACCAAGCCTACGGTGTGCGTCGACAGCCCAGCCCGGCCTGTCCCTGCTCCACGCACCAAGCCTACGGTGTGCGTCGACAGCCCAGCCTGGCCTGTCCCTGCTCCACGCACTAAACCTACGGTGCGCGTCGCCAGCCCGGTCCGGCCTGTTCCTGCCACTCGCACCAAACCTACGGTGCGCGTCGCCAGCCCGGTCCGGCCTGTTCCTGCCACTCGCACCAAACCTACGGTGCGCGTCGCCAGCCCGGTCCGGCTTGTTCCTGCCACCCGCACCAAGTCTACGGTGCGCGTCGCCAGCCCGACCCGGCCTGTTCCTGCCACTCGCACCAAACCTACGGTGCGCGTCGCCAGCCCGGTCCGGCCTGTTCCTGCCACCCACACCAAGTCTACGGTGGGCGTCGCCAGCCCGACCCGGCCTGTTCCTGCCACTCGCACCAAACCCACGGTGCGCGTCGCCAGCCCGGTCCGGCCTGATCCTGCCACCCGCACCAAGTCTACGGTGCGCGTCGCCAGCCCGACCCGGCCTGTTCCTCCCACTCGCACCAAACCTACGGTGCGCGTCGCCAGCCCGGTCCGGCCTGTTCCTGCCACTCGCACTAAGCCAGGGGTGCGAGAAGTCAGCCTGGTAAGGCCCGTCCCTCTTCCACGCACCAAGCCAGGAGTGCGAGTCGTCAGCCTGTTAAGGCCCGTCCCTCTTCCACGCACCAAGCCAGGGGTGCGAGTCGTCAGCCTGGTAAGGCCCGTTCCTCCTCCACGCACAAAGCCAGGGGTGCGAGTCGTCAGCCTGGTAAGGATCGCTCCTGTTAAGTCCAGTCCTGCTCCAGCCGGCGGGGCCAGACTGGACCAGGGGCACTATGGGGGGTGTATTGGAGGGTGGTGGTCAAGGCCGGAGCCAGAACCGCCGCCGATGAGGTATGCCTGCCCAGCCCTCCCCTGGTTTGTTTAGTTGAGGCGCGGTCGCAGTCCGCGCCTTTAGGGGGGGGTACTGTCACACCCTGGCTCTGGGACTCATTATGTTGAGCCAGGGTGTGTTCATTTCATTGTGTGTATTTCTATGTTGGTGTTCATTCTAGTTTGTTGTATTCTATGTTTGCCTGAGTGACTCCCAGTCAGAGGCAACGAGTGTCAGCTGTTGGCTGGTTGTCTCTGATTGGGAGCCATATTTAAACTGTATGTTTTCCCTTTGTGGTTGTGGGTTTTTGTTCCGTGTTCGGTCATTGATACCGTGGACGTCACGAGTCGTGTTTTGTTTTGTATTTTGACGCTTTAACTAATTAAAGTCATGTTTGTTCATCACGCTGCGCCTTGGTCTACTCCTTACCTCGACCTTGACACCCACGCTACTGAGACACACTAGACCCACGCTGCTGAGACACACTAGACCCACGCTACTGAGACACACTAGACCCACGCTACTGAGACACACTAGACCCACGCTGCTGAGACACACTAGACCCACGCTACTGAGACACACTAGACCCACGCTACTGAGACACACTAGACCCACGCTACTGAGACACACTAGACCCACGCTACTGAGACACACTAGACCCACGCTACTGAGACACACTAGACCCACGCTACTGAGACACACTAGACCCACGCTGCTGAGACACACTAGACCCACGCTGCTGAGACACACTAGACACACGCTGCTGAGACACACTAGACCCACGCTGCTGAGACACACTAGACCCACGCTACTGAGACACACTAGACCCACGCTACTGAGACACACTAGACCCACGCTACTGAGACACACTAGAACCACGCTACTGAGACACACTAGACCCACGCTACTGAGACACACTAGACCCACGCTGCTGAGACACACTAGACCCACGCTGCTGAGACACACTAGACCCACGCTGCTGAGACACACTAGACCCACGCTGCTGAGACACACTAGACCCACGCTACTGAGACACACTAGACCCACGCTACTGAGACACACTAGACCCACGCTACTGAGACACACTAGCAGCAGTAGAACGTCTCAATAATCTCGTCCCCAATCATACACTGGCTAACAGATCACTTAAGACACACACAGCCCACCCTCTCCTCCTCCTCCTCCTCCTCCTCCTCCTCCCTCCTCCTCCCCTCTCCTCCTCCTCCTCCTCCTCCTCCCCTCCCCTCCCCTCCCCTCCCCTCCCCTCCTCCTCCTCCTCCTCCTCCTTCTCCTCCTCCCCTCCTCCTCCTCCTCCTCCTCCTCCTCTCTCTATCTTTTTCTCTCGCTCGCCCACTTTTCTCTCACTCTCGCTTACACGCTTTCTCAATCACTCGCTCTCTCTCGTTCTCTTGATCTGAGCACTTCCTTTGGTAGCGGAGGAGAGCAGAGCAGTGTGTGAGTGTGTGACTTAAGTGTGTGTGTGTGTGTCCAGTGCAGGGATAGAGAGAGAGAGAGAGAGAGCGAGAGAGAGAGAGAGAGAGAGAGAGAGAGAGAGAGAGAGAGAGAGAGAGAGAGAGAGAGAGAGAGAGAGAGAGAGAGACAGAGAGAGAGAGCGAGAGAGAGAGAGAGAGAGAGAGAGAGAGAGAGAGAGAGAGAGAGAGAGAGAGAGAGAGAGAGAATAGCAGCAGAGTGAGAGCCAGCGATCAGTAACAGGACAGGGAGAGAAGAGAGACGACTGAGAGTCCACGACTAACTGTGAGTACTCTTCTCTTCTTTCACATACCTTTTCTTTTCTTCCCTCACTCTCTTTATATATATATATATATATATATGTATATATATATATATATATATATATATATATATATATATATATAAATATTACTACTGTACTGCTGTGTTTCTTATGGAGGAATGACACACACTGCACACACACACTGTAGAGCAGGATAGTACTGTACAGAGAAGCAGGAACAATCAAACACACTAGTAATACTAACAGTGATACAGAAATAGCATACCACACATGTACGAAGTGTACGAACTCAGACACACACAAATGTAGACACACGTCTCTATCACAGCATTTCTTCACACTATTACAGTAGGGCAAAAACTGTGCGAAACACAGGCCACATGCGTTTATGTACTCTGCAGCCTACACTGTAACATTACGTTACGTACGCACTGTGAAATCTACATTTTACAGAATGATGTACAGAGTATTTATTTGAGTTGATTTCATGCTTTTTTGTTGGAAAAGTATTTTCATGGAAGTTTTAGCTTGGTCATACGTAGATATATACGTTTTGACTGAGACATCACCGGGCTGTGTGTGTGTGCGTACGTGTGTGTGTGTGTGTGTGTGTGTACGAATGTGTAATGTCTGTGATATACCACAGTAAACCAATGTGAAGTGGTCCAACCGCAAGGTCAGAAACAGACACAAGACAAGACCAAGGTACAGGGTCTAGGACCAACAGGAAACCCCATGCAAAAGCAGAATGTTCAATGAATATACAGAGTGTGTGTGTATGTGTGTGTTTGTGTGTACATGTGAGTGCAGGTGCGTGTGCGTGTGTCTGAACGTGAGTCAGTGCATATTTGAGACTTTGTTTCCGGGACTAGATTCTCCAGTCTTACAGTTTCTGAAGAGGCATATTGACTAGTTCTGCCTGTTGTATTATTTTTGCACATGTGAAACTATCGATATCTCCCACCGGCTACCCTACCCTATCCTAAACTATCCTACCCTATCCTACAGTGTGTATCCTTCTCCGTAATGAAGCGAATCATCTGATTTGTGGAATCACCAGTGTAGCACACTGACATCACTGTAAAATGAGATTTCTTCATTTCAGCGTTTCGTTTCTCTTTTATAAAAGATACAGGGATGGTGGCGAAGGAGGGAGGGATAAGATGTAGGGTGCAGTGTTGACGCTGAGGATAGCAGAGAGAGAGAGAGAGAGAGAGAGAGAGAGAGCGAGAGAGAGAGAAGAGAGAGAGAGAGAGAGAGAGAGAGAGAGAGAGAGAGAGAGAGAGAGAGAGAGAGAGAGAGAGAGAGAGAGAGAGAGAGAGAGAGAGAGAGAGAGAGAGAGAGAGAGAGAGAGAGAGAGAGAGAGAGAGAGAGAGAGAGAGAGAGAGAGAGCGCGAGAGTGAGAGAGAGAGACAGCGAGAGAGGGGCGATTATTACCATTCCTGAGGACTTTTTCCAACACTTTTGTGTGTGTATGTGGTAAACATATCTAGCGTGACAGTGTGTGCATAGAACATATTTTCTCTGTGTTCAATCCAGTCCATGTGAAAACAATTCTAGTAAATAAAAACAGAATGGAGTTTCTTTGTAGAGCTAAATACATTTAGTCATTTGTCACATTCTCTCTTTCTAGACCAACAGCTCATAGGAAAACGTCCGTGGGCCTTTAGCTTGTCAGCCGGGCCGGGAGTATGCGTACAGAACGTTGGCATAAGTATTTGTCATCAAGAGAGTGTGTTTGTGAGCAGGAGTGTGTGTATCTGTAAGGCGTGTGTGTGTGTGTGTATCTGCCGGAGTGTGTGTATCTGTGAGAGCGTTCGGCTGTTTGAGAGTGTGTATGCAGGAGTGTGTGTATCTGTGGGAGCGTTCGGCTGTTTGCGGTGAGAGTGTGTCTGCAGGAGTGTGTGTATCTTTGGGAGCGTTCGGCTGTTTGCGGTGAGAGTGTGTGTGGGCAGGTTGAGGGTAGATTCTGGGCTTACGTCGCCTTCAGAAAGTATTGACAACCCTTTGACTTTTTCCACATTTTGTTGTTAAAGCCTAAATTTAAAATTGATACATTTTGATGTTGTGTCACTGATCTACACACAATACCCCCTAATGTCAAAGTGGAATTATGTTTTTACAAATGTATTACAAATAAAAAGCTGAAATATTTTGGGTCAATAAGTATTCAACCCCTTTGTCATGCCAAGCCTAAATAAGTTCAGTAGTAAAATGTTGCTTAGCAAGTCCCAATAAGTTGCATGGACTCACTCTGTGTCCAATAATAGTGTTTAACATGATTTTTGAATGACTACCTCATCTCTGTACCCCACACATATAATTATCCGTAAGGTCCCTCAGTCGAGCAGTGAATTCCAAGCACAGATTCAACCACAAAGACCAGGGAGGTTTTCCTATGCCTCGCAAAGAAGGGCACCTATTGGTAGATGGGTAAAAAAACAAAACAAAAAGAAAAGCAGACATTGAATATCCCTTTGAGCATAATTACACTTTGGATGGTGTATCAATACACCCAGTCACTACAAAGCAGTGGAGGCTCCTCAGAGGAGGAAGGGGAGGACCCATCCTATTCAGTGAATTTCATAAACATGTAAATGGTGAAACATGAAACAAGTTATCCTTTTTAGATAAAACTATACTAAATATCACCAAATAACTGATTAAAACACACCGTTTTGCAAAGAACGTCTACAGTAGCATCAGCAGCCCTCTCTGGGGTAGCCGAAGGACAACTATTATCCGTCCTCCTCTGGCTACATTGAGTTCAATACGTTTACATTTTACATTTTAGTCATTTAGCAGACGCTCTTATCCAGAGCGACTTACAGTTAGTGAGTGCATACATTATGTTTATTTTGATTTTTCATACTGGCCCCTCATACAAAACCTAGTAGGCTCATGGTTCTAGTAATACGGTTTTGAAGTGTCTGTCCTATATAAGATATAAGAAAGATCAGGAAATATATCTAAGTTATATATATATATTTTTTTTACACGTATTTAACCCCTTATTTTTGTTGGCACAAAACTCCCTCCATGCTTCCATTCATTTGTACGGGTCCCGTGACACTTGTGGCGGGTCGTAGAGCAAAACGGAGAGTCTCCCCTTTCCACACAGTTTAGATGCTACAGATTTTTGGGATGTCTCCTGGTCTGAATGTAGCTCTGCCACTTTCCACTGCAGATTCGGAAGGGCAGATGCGGTGGATTAAGACGCAGCCCATAAAAAAAAAAGCTTAAACTGATGGGTTTTGATAGGGGGTTATTATGTTGGTTAGACTGATGCACCGGTGCATCAATAGACTCTAGGGGAACAACGATAAAAGTGATCATGCTGTTTGTATGTGGCTGCTATGAAAGTGAACTCTGTGTGATCAGGGGTGTATTCATTCTGCGGATTCTGTTTAAAAACATTTCTTAAACGGAACGGGGATAACCCTACCTGAATTTCTCCAATGGAAACTCTCATTTGCAACTGTTTTGACTAATACTTACACCCTAGATCAGCTAGATGCAGGCAAGAGTGTGCAAGGCGGTATTGAATGTGACACTGTCTGTCACCTTGATTACTCCAATTTGTCTCGACATGTGCACCTACATTATAAACTTTCATTTGGGGGCGGCAGGTAGCTTAGTGGGTAAGAGCGTTGTGCCAGTAACCGAAAGGTCGCTGGTTCTAATCCCCGAGCCGACTAGGTGAAAAATCTGTCGTTGTGCCCTTAAGCAAGGCACTTAACCCTAATTGCTCCTGTAAGTCGCTCTGGATAAGAGCGTCTGCTAAATGACTAAAACATGTAAAAATGTAAAAAATGTGTAGGCTAGGTTGTAGCAACCTCATGAAAATGTGAGTATCATGTAGCAGCCTAAACCTATCAATGTTACATTGAGCTGGGTGAATATAATATGAATGACATTCATCCAATATGATGTAAAATAAATAAGGCCATGCTCAAAATAAATAATCCTCCCAAATCTTAAACAGCACCAACCGCCACTGCTACAAAGATACATATACTTAACTCAGTTGCCAAAGATTAAGGAAACCGGTCAGGGATTTCACCATGGTGTTTAATGGCTGTGATAGGAGAAAACTGCGGATGCCAAAGAAATTAACTTTATCTCCTGAATAGAAAGCGTTATGTTTGGGGCAAATCCAACACATCACTGAGTACCACTCTTCATATTTTCAAGTTTGGTGGTGGCTGCATCATGTTATGGGTATGCTTGTCATCGGCAGGGACTAGAGCTAAGCACAGGCAAAATCCTAGAGGAAAACCTGGGTCAGTTTGCTTTCCCACCAGACACTGGGAGACAAGTTCACTTTTCAGCAGGACAGTAACCTAAAACACAAGGCCAAATATACAATGGATTTGCTTACCAAGACGACAATGAATGTTCCTGAGTAGCCTAGTTACAGTTTTGACTTAAATCGGTTTGAAAATATGTGGCAAGACTTGAAAATGTCTGTCTAGCAATGATCAACAACCAACTTGACAGAGCTTGAAGAATTTCTAAAATAATAATGTGCAAATATTGTACAATCCAGGAGTGCAAAGCTCTCAGTGACTTACCCAGAAAGACTCACGGCTGTAATCGCTGCCAAACGTGATTCTAACATGTATTGACTCAAGGGTGTGATTACTTATGTAAATTCGATATTTCAGTATTTCATTTTCAGTAAATTAGCAAAAATTTCTACAAACATGTTTTCACTTTGTCATTATAGGTTGCATTGTGTGTAGATGGGTGAAATTATTGTTATTTTTAATCCATTTTGAATTCAGGCAGTAACAAAACAAAATGTAGAATAAGTCAAGGGGTGTGAATACTTTCTGAAGGCGCTGTATCTGGGAAGCGTGGTAGACAGGGTCTCTGAAGCTTATGCAGGCATTTTCTCTGTAGGCCTATTTCTCCGATTTTCGCTGTATTTCTCAGCATTTGACTGTATTCTTTGTAGTCGTACATAAAAAGGATTTTCTATATGGAGCTACAGAGACTGTGTAATGTGAGTTTGAGGTTTGGAAATGATAGCTTGTGAAGATATCTGTTTAGTTTTCATCTGTTCCAGGTAGTTTGTGTGTGTGTGGTGTGTGTGTGTGTGTGTGGTGTGTGTGTGTGTGTGTGTGTGTGTGTGTGTGTGTGTGTGTGTGTGTGTGTGTGTGTGTGTGTGTGTGTGTGTGTGTGAGAGAGAGAGAGAGAGAGGGGATGCGAAAGTGTTTGCCTGTCTCAGTGAGGACAGTAACAATAGGAGCCATATCCCCTGGAGGCCCTTACTTTAGACAGGAAGCTATACAAAGGCTTTAGGGATTTAGTGTGTGCATGTGTGTGTGTGTGTGTGTGTTGGATGCTATCTAACAGAACATTGCAGTAGAATGTTACGTAGCCTGTAATTAGAGAAAAGACAGATTGTTCTAAGCAGAGAGAGGACTGGAATTAGACTACGTAAAATGTTTGCGTAAAATGCCTCTGACGTTATTGCATGCAATTGCATCCATTTGCGTCATTCTGAAATAAACCCCAAATCCCCCCACATATCAAACACTTCGTATAATTAATTATTTATTGAATATTTTTAATTAAACATTTAATCCATCTAAGTAACCGATTAGACAGATTATAAACGGGCTGCTTAGACAGTATAGATCCCGAGTGGCGCAGTGGCCTAAGGCACTGCATCGCAGTGCTAGCTGTGCCACTAGAGATCCTGGTTTGCGACAGGGAGACCCATGGGGCAGCACACAATTGACCCAGCGTCGTCCAGGGTAGGGGAGGGTTTTACTGGCAGGGATGTTCTTGTCCCATCACGCACTAGCGACTCCTGTGGCGGGCCGGGCGCAGTGCACGCTGACTCTGTCGCCAGGTGTACGGTGTTTCCTCCGACACATTGGTGCGGCTGGCTTCCGGGTTAAGCGGGCACTGTGTCAAAAAGCAGTGCGGCTCGGTTGGGTTGTGTTTCGGAGGACGCACGACTCTCGACCTTCGCCTCTCCCGTGTCCGTACAGGAGTTGCAGCGATGGGACAAGACTGTAACTACCAATTGGATACCACGAAATTGGGGAGAAAAAGGGGGTAAAAAAACAGTATATATATATATATATATATATATATATATATATATATACTGTATATATACAGTCCCAGTGGACACACCTACTCATTCAAGGGTTTTTCTTTATTTTTACTGTTTTCTACATTGTAGAATAATAGTGAAGACATCAAACCTATGAAATAACACATATGGAATCATGTAGTAACCAAAAAAGTGTTAAAGAAATATATATATATTTTGAGATTCTTCAAAGTAGCCACCATTTGCCTTAATGACAGCTTTGCACACTCTTGGCATTCTCTCAACCAGCTTCACCTGGAATGCTTTTCCAACAGTCTTGAAGGAGTTCCCTCATATGCTGAGCTCTTCTTGGCTGCTTTTCCTTCACTCTGTGGTCCAACTCATCCCAAACCATCTCAGTTGGGTTGAGGTCGGGTGATTGTGGAGGCCAGGTCATCTGATGCAGCACTCCATCACCCTCCTTCTTGGTTAAATAGCCCTTACACAGCCTGGAGGTGAGTTGGGTCATTGTTCTGTTGAAAAACAAATGATAGTCCCACTAAGCGCAAACCAGATGGGATGGCGTGTCACTGCAGAATGCTGTGGTAGCCATGCTGGTTAAGTGTGCCTTGAATTCTAAATAAATCACCAACAGTGTCACCAGCAAAGCACCCCCACACCATCACACCTCCTCTTCCATGCTTCACGGTGGGAACCACACATGAGGAGATCATTCGTTCACCTACTCTGCGTCACACAAAGACATGGCAGTTGGAAACAAAAATCTCCAATTTGGACTCATCAGACCAAAGGACAGATTTCCACCTGTCTAATGTCCATTGCTCGTGTTTCTTGGCCCAAGCAAGTCTCTTCTTATTATTTTTGGTGTCCTTTAGTAGTGGTTTCTTTGCAGCAATTCGACCATGAAGGCCTGATTCACGCAGATTCCTCTGAACAGTTGAAATTGAGATGTGTCTGTTACTTGAACTCTGTGAAGAATTTATTTGGGCTGCAATTTCTGAGGCTGGTAACTCTAATTAACTTATCCTCTGTAGCAGAGGTAACTCTGGATCTTCCTTTCCTGTGGCGGTCCTCATGAGAACCAGTTTCATCAAAGTGCTTGATGGTTTTTGAGACTGTACTTGAAGAAACTTTCAAAGTTCTTGAAATGTTCCGGATTGACTGACCTTCATGTCTTAAAGTAATGATGGACTGTTGTTTCTCTTTGCTTAATTGAGCTGTTCTTGCCATAATATGGATTTGGTCTTATACCAAATAGGGTATCTTCTGTATACCAACCCTACCTATGTTTAGTTTTTTACTATTTTATGTATCTTTATTTTTGTTATCTTTATTATTTTATAGTAGATCAGCTTTAATACTGCAGATAGATTGGAAATTCCATCAATGTAATTGTCGACATCACTTCCAATCCCCCATATGTTTTTTTCTCTCACAAATATATATATATATATATATATATATATATATATATAAATATATATATATATATATATATATATATATATACATATACATACATATACATACATATACACATACATATAAATACATATACATACATATATATACATATACCTTTCAAAAAAAATGTATTTCCCTTCATTACATTTTCGGTCTCCACCACCCCTTCCCTATTTGGAGTAAACTAGTGAACAACAATGCTTAGGCCTCTACCTTCAGCTTATACAGTTGAAGTCGGAAATGTACATACACTTAGGTTGGAGGCATTAAAACTAGTTTTTCAACCACTCCACACATTTCTTGTTAACAAACTATTGTTTTGGCAAGTCGGGCAGGACATCTACTTTGTGCATGACACAAGTAATTTTTCCAACAATTGTTTACAGACAGATTATTTCACTTATAATTCACTGTATCACAATTCCAGTGGGTCAGAAGTTTATATACACTAAGTTGACTGTGCCTTTAAACAGCTTTGAAAATTCCAGAAAATGATGTCATGGCTTCAGAAGCTTCTGATAGGCTAATTGACATAATTTGAGTCAATTGGAGGTGTACCTGTGGATGTATTTCAAGGCCTACCTTTAAACTCAGTGCCTCTTTGCTTGACATCATGGGAAAATCAAAAGAAATCAGCCAAGACCTCAGAAAAAGAATTGCAGACCTCCACAAGTCTGGTTCATCCTTGGGAGAAATGTCTAAACACCTGAAGGTACCACGTTCATCTGTACAAACAATAGTACGCAAGTATAAACACCATGGGACCATGCATCCGTCATACCGCTCAGAAAGGAGACGCGTTCTGTCTCCTAGAGATGAACGTACTTTGGTGCGAAAAGTGCAAATCAATCCCAGAACAACAGCAAAGGACATTGTGAAGATGCTGGAGGAAAATGAGTCCTATATCGACATAACCTGAAAGGCCGCTCAGCAAGGAAGAAGCCACTGCTCCAAAACCGCCATAAAAAAGCCAGACCACGGTTTGCAACTGCACATTGGGACAAAGATCATACTTTTTGGAGAAATTTCCTCTGGTCTGATGAAACAAAAATATAACTGTTTGGCCATAATGACCATCGTTATGTTTGGAGGAAGAGGGGGGACGCTTGCAAGCCGAAGAACACCATCCCAGCCGTGAAGCACAGGGGTACCAGCATCATGCTGTGGGGGTGCTTTGCTGCAGGAGGGACTGGTGCACTTCACAAAATAGATGGCATCATGAGGAAGGAAAATTATGTGGATATATTGATGCAACATCTCAAGACATCAGTCAGGCAGTTAAAGCTTGGTCGCAAATGGGTCTTCCAAATGGACAATGACCCCAAGCATACTTCCAAAGTTGTGGCAAAATGGCTTAAGGACAACAAAGTCAAGGTATTGGAGTGGCCATAACATATCCCTGACCTCAATCTTATAGAAAATATGTGGGCAGAACTGAAAAAGCGTGTGCGAGCAAGGAGGCCTACGAACCTGACTCAGTTACACCTGCTCTGTCAGGAGGAATGGGCCAAAATTCACCCAACATATTGTGGGAAGCTTGTGGAAGGCTACCTGAAATGTTTGACCCAAGTTAAACAATTTAAAGGCAATGCTACCAAATACTAATTGGGTGTATGTAAACTTCTCACCCACTGGGAATGTGATTAAATAAATAAAAGCTGAAATAAATAAGTATCTCTACTATTATTCTGACATTTCACATTTTTGAAATGAAGTGGTGAGCCTAACTGACCTAAGACAGGGAATTTTTTACTAGGATTAAATGTCAGGAATTGTGAAAAACTGAGTTTAAATGTATTTAGCTAAGGTGTATGTAAACTTCCGCCTTCAACTGTACTTATTATGGACACAGTATGCTTTACATCAGTTATCTTCTTGTTATTAGTTGTTGTTAGTTGTTATTAGTCCCATCCTTCATCTCCATTCAACACCTCCCATCTATCTCCTAACACCTTCCATATTGGATTTTTATTTGCCATATATTTTTCAACTGTACTGTGATGTTTCACAAAGTTCTGAACCCTTCTATTCTCATTGTTTCTACAGATTGTAAATTGAAAATATTTTTTTTTGTTAAAAGTATTATTGTATTATTGATCGATTGACTATGACTTTTCAGATCACCCAGTAGTGCTATCTGCAGGGTTAGCTCCAGGTTACTATTGCATTCCTGCAGCCATTCCTGGAACTGTGACCAAAAACAAGCTACAAATGGACAGTACCAAAACAAATGATCTAATGATTCTGTCTCTTCGCAGCAAAATCTGTAGAGCTGGGAAGATTGTATCCCCCATATAAATAACATTCTATTGGTAGCAAGAATGTTGTATAATCATTTAAATTAAACAATTCAAAGTTTTGAATCCGGGGTCGTTTTGCGTATCAGTTCATAAACACTATGTCATGGAATCGGTACGTCAAAATCTCTTCCCAACTATTTTGCAATCTATATGGGACTGCTGTCAATCCTTTGGTCCTTAAATGAAACTGGTATACTTTTTTATTTATCACAATTTTCTTTAACCAATTTTGTTCTTTAATGCAGGGCCGACAGACAAGTTCCTTACTTTTTCCCCCTTCCACTTTCCTCTTCCATTTTTGCGGTAAGGCTGCAATTATTTAGTTGTCATTTTGGGTAGAGCAGACATTTCCATATGTTTTTGTTAGCTGCATGTCCGACATAACTCCACCAGTCCTACCGATGATATCATTTACTAAGATTGTACCTTTTATAAACATATTTTCAAAAAATAATGTTTTTTTATCAATTATTATATTTGAGTTTAACCACAATATTGGTTGCATTATTTGTTCTGTCATTTCTGGAGGATTAAATTGAAATTGCAACCAACTTTATATGGCTTGTTTTAGAAATAGTGATATTTGGGATATTATTTCCTTTTCAAATAACTGAAAGTGAGAGTTTGTAATCTGAATAAAGGGAAAAAGGCCATTCTTGAACATTGGATGAGACAATCTTACTAATTTGCTAGAGAACCAGTTCGGATTTAAGAATAACTTTTGTTTGACTGAAGCATTTAGTGATAGGTGTAATGCTTTAATATTTAATCATTTCTGTCCTCCGAATTCATATTCAGTTTATAAATAGGCCCGTTTAATTTAGTTTGGCTTGCCATTCCAAATAAAATTGAATATTTGTTGTTTGTTCGCTAGGCCAATAAGCAAATAGGATAACAGGGATAATACTAAAGAGTTAAGCAGGGTGATTTTTCCACAAATAGACAGGTATTTACCTTTCCATGGTAGCAATATCTTATCTATTTCTGCTAACTTTCTATAAAAATGTATTGGAGTGAGATCATTTATTTCTTTTGGGATATGTATTCCGAGTATATCCACATCACCATCAGACCATTTTATTGGTAAACTACATTGTAATGTAAAGATTGTATTTTTTTGTGATACAATACGTAATATAGTACATTTATCATAATTTGGTTGTAATCCAGAGAGGTTAGAAAAGTTATCTAGATCCTCTATGAGGCTGTGGAGGGATTCAAGTTGTGGATCTAAAAGAAAACATGAATCATAAGCGTACAATGACACCTTTGTTTTTAAGCCCTGGATTCCTAATCCCTTGATATTATTGTTGGATCTGATTTTAATAGCTAATGGCCATAATCAATAGATATGCCGATGGTGGACAACCTTGTTTTTTCCTCTTGACAGTTTAAAACCTTTGGAGAAATAGCCATTATTTACTATTTTACACCTAGGGTTACTATACGTGATTTTAACCCATTTTGTAAGAGATTCATATATATAATGCATATATAATCTCCAGTCGTACTTTATCAAATGCCTTTTCAAAGTCTGCTATGAATAGTAGGCCTGGTATCCCAGATTTTTCATAGTGTTCTATTGTTTCCAGTACTTGCCTTATATTATCTCCAATGTATCTTCCATGTAAAAAACATGTCTGATTAGAATGAATAATGTCCGACAATACCTTTTTAATTCTATGCGCTATACATTTTGCTAGAATGTATACCACCCCTACACAGTCACAACACAACTGATTAGCACAAACACATTAAGAAGGAAAGAAATTCCACAAATTAACTTTTAACAAGGCACACCTGTTAATTGAAATGCATTCTAGATGACTACCTCATGAAGCTGGTTGAGAGAATGCCAATAGTGTGCAACGCTGTCATCAAGGCAAAAGGGTGGCTACTTTGAAGAATCTCAAATATAAAATATACTTAGATTTCTTTAACACTTTTTTTGGTTACTACATGATTCCATTTTTGTTATTTCATAGTTTTGATGTCTTAACTATTATTCTACAATGTAGAAAATAGCAAAAATAAAGAAAAACCCTGGAATGAGTAGGTGTGTCCAAACTTTTGACTGGTACTGTATATATATATATATATATATATATATATTCCCACAATGATAGCTGGACTCTCCAGCTGACTAAACCCTACAGTCCCTTATTGTTGTAGACTTTACATTATGTATTATATCTTAAAAATATGATGTTTTATTTTGTGCATCAGCAAAGCAACATCCAACAACATGCAGCTTTACTCTTTACTACATAAAGTTCAGGTAGACAGGGTTCTTCTATTTATTCATTAGTCTTGACTGTTGTATTCTATTCTTCTATAAGAATATGTAGAAAGCTCGGTTCTCCTTCACCATAATCTACCCAGAGAAAGAGAGAGAGCAAGAGAGCGAGAGAGCGAGAGAGGGAGAGAGAGATATTTGAGAAGGAGATTGTTGCTTTATCAGAGCGTGGCTGTACATGATAGTGTGTCCCAAATGGCACCCTATTCCCCTATATAGTGCACCGCTTTTGCAGGTCAAGATACAGGGAAGTAGTGTATTAAATAGGGAATAGGGTGCCATTTAAGATGCGAACAAACAGTATGGTTACCTGCCTGTCTGTCTGTATTGAGAGGAGAGAGATGAAGCTGTATTCACAGGCTCTATTGAATGGCTTTAGAGGGAGGAGAGAGAAGGTTAAGACAGCTGAGTGTACACTGAGATTTACATGTGAACGAGGTGTTAACAGCATTATCACAATCCTGAGAGAAAGCTCCTTTCCTCAGCACAGGTGTTTGTGTTTGTGTGTGTGTGTGTGTGTGTGTGTGTGTGTGTGTGTGTGTGTGTGTGTGTGTGTGTGTGTGTGTGTGTGTGTGTGTGTGTGTGTGTGTGTGTGTGTGTGTGCTCGTGCGCGTGTGTGTGTGTGCCAGACCCACACCACAACCCGGACCTGTGATACCTAGAGGGAAATCTTAATTGAGTACGAGGGATCCCAAAAAGGAGGTGGTGTGTGTGTGTGTGATGTTCCACTCATTGTCTGGGTGTGTAGACAATGATTAGAACAGAACTCAGAGTTCTATTCTATAATTGTCTCTGTTCCAATTCTGAGTGTTTTATTGTGGAATTCTCAGGTTTGTTGGTTCAGAGCACCACCCAGATAGCGCATAACGTTCTAAGAACCATATTTTCTTAGAGTTGGTGAGAGCGTGGTTGTCCTATAGTTATTTTGCATACAACCTTCCCACAACTTTCTGGGAATGGTGCAGGATAGTTGCTTGGCTTTGGAACATTCTCAGCACATTTAAGGAACGACAGAATAACGTTATTTTCTTGGTATTTAATTACTTTAATAGAACGTTTCCTGAAAGTTTAAACATGGTTACATTTAATTTCAATTTTGGTAATGTTCTATTAATGTTCTCCAACTGGTTTGACATTGGGAATGTTCTCAAATAGTTCAGAGAATGTCAAGAAACAACATTGTTCTGTGGGAATTTCAGTACTTCAGCATAACGTTTCCTACAGGTTTCCTCATGGTTCTATTCATAGTCATGTTCTCACACTGTTCCGAGAACATTAATAAGAAACAACATTGTTCTTCCGTTCTCAGAATGTTAAAAAAAAGTTCAGTTTTAATGGTCAGGAAACGTATGACTTCGTTTCCAGAAGTAATGGGAAACCAAAAACGTGCGTTCCCACAACTTCCAAGGAACCAAATATGCTAGCTGGGTATGTCGTACATGGTGATAACCTGACTTCTCCTTGGCCATCCCTGTCACACTGAGTGTACAAAACATTAGAAACACCTTACTAATATTGAGTTGTACCCCCTTTTGCCCTTAGAACACCCTCAATTCGTCGGGGCATGGACTCTACAAGGTGTCGAAAGCGTTCCACAGCGATGCTGGCCCATGTTGACTCCAATGCTTCCCACAGTTGTGTCAAGTTGTCTAGATTTCCATTGGGTGGTGGACCATTCTTAATACACACGGGAAAATGTTGATGGTGAAAAACCCAGCAGCATTGCAGTTCTTGGCACACTCAAACCGGTGTGCCTGGCACCTTCTACCATACCCCGTTCAAAGGCACTTCCATCTTTTGTCTTGCCTATTCACCCTCTGAATGGCACACATACACAATCCATGTCTCATTTGTCTCAAGGCTTAAAAATCCTTCTTTAACCTGTCTCCTCCCTTTCATCTACACTGATTGAAGTGGATTTAACAGGTGAGTGACATCAATAAGGGATCATAGCTTTCACCTAGTCAGGTGTCATGGAAAGAGCAGGTGTTCCTAATGTTTTATGCACTCAGTGTATTTGAGAGAGAGCGAGCGAGAGAGAGAGAGCGAGAGAGAGAGAGAGAGAGAGAGAGAGAGAGAGAGAGCGAGAGAGAGAGAGAGCGAGAGAGAGAGAGAGAGAGACAGAGAGAGAGAGAGAGAGAGAGAGAGAGAGAGAGAGCGAGCGAGAGAGAGACAGAGAGAGAGAGCGAGCGAGAGAGAGACAGAGAGAGACAGAGAGAGAGAGAGAGAGAGAGAGAGAGAGAGAGAGGGAGAGAGAGAGAGAGAGAGAGAGAGAGACAGAGAGAGAGAGAGAGAGAGAGAGAGAGATAGAGAGAGAGAGAGAGAGAGAGAGAGAGAGAGAGAGAGAGAGAGAGAGAGAGAGAGAGAGAGAGAGAGAGAGAGAGAGAGAGAGAGAGAGAGAGAGAGAGAGAGATACTTCTGAAGGATCACTTGATTATGTTCAATTGAGAGCTTTCTCCCCTCAGACTTACTTATACAATGTAGAAAATAGTAAAAATAAAGAAAAACCCTTGAATGAGTAGGTGTGTCCAAACTTTTGACTGGAAGTGTAAATATATATAAATTTGCAAAAATTTAACCAAACCTGTTTTCGCTTTGTCATTTTGGGGTATTGTGCGTAGATTGATGAGATTTTTTATTTATTTCATCCATTTTAAAATAAGTATGTAACGTAAGAAAATGTGGAAAAACTGAAGGGGTGTGAATACTTTCCAAATGCACTGTATGTGTATTTTAACACAATAATAGTTTAACTGAAGACGTTTAAGCTGCCTATCAAGCATTGTTTTTGCGACCAGTGGACAGCCAGTAAAAAAATGCGCTCTTGCAACAGGTGCATAATGTGGACCTCAGCCTGTGGAATAAAAATTGGATGGAGTTCCTGGTATTGTGCTCCATACTGTCAAAAACTAGTTTAATTTAAGAAGACCACGAGTCACTGGTGTAGAGAGGAGTAGGCAGGAGGCAGTCGCAGGTTTAGAACTACTGAATTTATTTAAGCACCATAGATCAAAGCGGGACGAAACCCAAACACTGTTGTGCTCAAAATATATCTTCATGAACAAAAAGGCACAGGGCGAACCCAAAATGCAATAGTAGGTGAGATTCCTATCAGGAAACAAGTAACATCTACAATGACCGACAAAGACAAATGATCGTGGTCAAAAGTTTTGAGAATGACACAAATACTAATTTTCACGAAGTCTGCTGCCTCAGTTTTGATGACGGCAATTTTTATATACTCCAGAATGTCATGAAGAGTGATCAGATGAATTGCAATTAATTGCAAAGTCCCTCTTTGCCATGAAAATGAACTTAATCCCCCCAAAACATTTCCAATGCATTTCAGCCCTGCCACAAAAGGAGCAGCTGCCATCATGTCAGTGATTCTCTCGTTAACACAGGTGAGAGTGTTGACGAGGACAAGGCTGGAGATCACTCTGTCATGCTGATTGAGTTAGAATAACAGACTGGAAGCATTAAAAGGAGGGTGGTGCTTGAAATCATTGTTCTTCCTCTGTTAACCATGGTTACCTGCAAGGAAACACGTGCCGTCATCATTGCTTTGCACAAAAAGGGCTTCACTGGCAAGGATATTGCTGCTAGTAAGATTGCACCTAAATCAACCATTTATCGGATGATCAAGAACTTCAAGGAGAGAGGTTCAATTTTTGTGGAGAAGGCGTCAGGGCGCCCAAGAAAGTCTAGCAGGCACCAGGACCGTCTCCTAAAGTTGATTCAGCTGCAGGATCGGGGCACCACCAGTGCAGAGCTTGCTCAGGAATGGCAGCAGGCAGGTGTGAGTGCATCTGCACGCACAGTGAGGCGAATACTTTTGGAGGATGGCCTGGAGTCAAGAAGGACAGCAAAGAAACCACTTCTCTCCAGGAAAAACATCAGGGAGAGACTGATATTTTGCAAAAGGTACAGGGATTGGACTGCTGAGGACTAGGGTAAAGTCATTTTCTCTGATGAATCCCCTTTCCGATTGTTTGGGGCATCCTGAAAACACCTTGTCCGGAGAAGACAAGGTGAGCGCTACCATCAGTCCTGTGTCATGCCAACAGTAAAGCATCCTGAGACCATTCATGTGTGGGGTTGCTTCTCAGCCAAGGGAGTGGGCTCTCTCACAATTTTGCCTAAGAACACAGCCATGAATAAAGAATGGTAACAACACATCCTCCGAGAGCAACTTCTCCCAACAATCCAAGAACAGTTTGGTGACAACCAATGCCTTTTCTAGCATGATGGAGCACCTTGCCATAAAGCAAAAGTGATAACTAAGTGGCTCGGGGAACAAAAGATCGACATTTTGGGTCCATGGCCAGGAAACCCCCCAGACCTTAATCCCTTTGAGAACTTGTGGTCGATCCTCAAGAGGCAGGTGGACAAACAAAAACCCACAAATTCTGACAAACTCCAAGCATTGATTATGCAAGAATGGGCTGCCATCAGTCAGGATGTGGCCCAGAAGTTAATTGACAGCATGCCAGGGTGGATTGCAGAGGACTTGAAAAAGAAGGGTCAACACTGCAAATATTGACTCTTTGCATAAACTTAATGTAATTGTCAATAAAAGCCTTTGACACTTATGGAATGCTTGTAATTATACTTCAGTATACCATCTGACAAAAATATCTCATAACACTGAAGCAGCAAACTTTGTGAAGACCAATTCAAAACTTTTAACCACAACTGTATACAGTGATAGAGTAGGGATTGGAACCAGGTGTGTGTAATGATGACGAGACAAGTCCGGGGTTGATGAGTGAAGGGCGTTTGCCAGCAGTAAGTTTGGTAGCAGCTAGAACGCCGGAGATGCCGAATGCCTGAGCTGGACAGGAGGGGGAGCCAAAGAGAAGAATGGTGTGACACGAGTGGGATTTTATTGCTCAATCTAATTTGTGCTGATAAAAAATAAAAAAATCCATAGCTGTCAAGGCGTCAGTGTAATGCGGTAGGACGAAGTCAGGCGCAGGACACAGAGCTAATCGAAAAACTTACTTTACTCGTAGGTATCTTAAAGAACATACCTCCACACAGGGAGGAACAAACCCGCTCACAGACGACAACCAAAACATGGACAAACACGCACAACACACCGTGTGAGCCAGAGGGTTAAATAGGGAAGACCTAACTACATGATGGGAAACAGGTGAGACCAATACAGACAAAACAAGTTGAACATAGAAACATGGATCGGTAGCAGCTAGTACTCCGGTGACGGCGAACGCCGACGCCTGCCCGAGCAAGGATGAGGGGCAGCCTCGGATGAATTCGTGACAATAGCGCTAATGGACATATGCTCAAACTTGCACACTTTTAATAGACTTAAACAGCTGCAAATTATCGAGATATCAAAGTGTCACCAACAAAAACGTAAATCAATCAATCAATCAATTTTATTTTATATAGCCCTTCTTACATCAGCTAATATCTCGAAGTGCTGTACAGAAACCCAGCCTAAAACCCCAAACAGCTAGTAATGCAGGTGTAGAAGCACGGTGGCTAGGAAAAACTCCCTAGAAAGGCAAAACCTAGGAAGAAACCTAGAGAGGAACCAGGCTATGAGGGGTGGCCAGTCCTCTTCTGGCTGTGCCGGGTGGAGATTATAACAGAACCATGCCAAGATGTTCAAAAATGTTCATAAGTGACAAGCATGGTCAAATAATAATCAGGAATAAATCTCAGTTGGCTTTTCATAGCCGATCATTAAGAGTTGAAAACAGCAGGTCTGGGACAGGTAGGGGTTCCATAACCGCAGGCAGAACAGTTGAAACTGGAATAGCAGCAAGGCCAGGCGGACTGGGGACAGCAAGGTGTCATCATGCCCGGTAGTCCTGACGTATGGTCCTAGGGCTCAGGTTCTCAGAGAGAAAGAGAGAACGAGAGAATTAGAGAGAGCATACTTAAATTCACACAGGACACTGGATAAGACAGGAGAAGTACTCCAGGTATAACCAACTAACCCCAGCCCCCCGACACATAAACTACTGCAGCATAAATACTGGAGGCTGAGACAGGAGCGGTCCGGAGACACTGTGGCCCCATCTGAAGAAACCCCCGGACAGGGCCAAACAGGAAGGATATAACCCCACCCACTCCGCCAAAGCACAGCCCCCGCACCACTAGAGGGATATCCCCAACCACCAACTTACAATCCTGAGACAAGGCCGAGTATAGCCCACAGAGGTCTCCACCACAGCACAAACCAAGGGGGGGGGGGCGCCAACCCAGACAGGAAGATCACGTCAGTAACTCAACCCACTCAAGTGACGCACCCCTCCCAGGGACGGCATGAAAGAGCACCAGCAAGCCAGTGACTCAGCCCCTGCAACAGGGTTAGAGGCAGAGAACCCCAGTGGAGAGGGGAACCGGCCTGGCAGAGACAGCAAGGGCTGTTCGTTGCTCCAGCCTTTCCGTTCACCTTCACACTCCTGGGCCAGACTACACTCAATCATATGACCTACTGAAGAGATAAGTCTTCAGTAAAGACTTAAAGGTTGAGACCGAGTCTGCGTCTCTCACATGGGTAGGCAGACTGTTCCATAAAAATGGAGATCTATAGGAGAAAGCCCTGCCTCCCGCTGTTTGCTTAGAAATTCTAGGGACAATTAGGAGGCCTGCGTCTTGTGACCGTAGCGTACGTATTGGTATGTACGGCAGGACCAACTCGGAAAGATAGGTAGGAGCAAGCCCATGTAACGCTTTATAGGTTAACAGTAAAACCTTGAAATCAGCCCTTGCCTTAACAGGAAGCCAGTGTAGGGAAGCTAGCACTGGAGTAATATGATCAAATTTCTTGGTTCTAGTCAGGATTCTAGCAGCCGTATTTAGCACTAACTGAAGTTTATTTAGTGCTTTATCCGGGTAGCCGGAAAATAGAGCATTGCAGTAGTCTAACCTAGAAGTAACAAATGCATGGATTAATTTTTCTGCATCATTTTTGGACAGAAAATTTCTGATTTTTGCAATGTTACGTAGATGGAAAAAAGCTGTCCTTGAAACAGTAAACAATTGGCCTATAACAAATGCAGCATTTGGCATTCATTTTTCACATGCAAATAGCACTTTTCGGTAGTGCTCAAAGAATGCCATTCTATGAGAGCAGCATTTCTCGAAGCAATAAGTCCAATCTGTCGGCCATGACAACAAAATCATAAACAACAGAGTAGGCTAATAAGTCCATATTTTGGGGGTTATGCTCAGGTAAAACAATTTGGCTAATCTATATTTCCAAGTCCTATTCTTGAAGATCAATGGGTATTCAATTAATTGGAATGACTGGAAATCTGGCAGACTGTTTGTTTTATGTAAAGATATAGGCTATTATTATCTGTAGTAGAAAGCAATTGGTTAGAAGAAGCCTCCATAACCATCCCATAAGGTAAAATGCAACATCCATTTGCAACAGATGTTGTTCAATTGGTATTATAAATTTTTTGTCTTCTTCTAATGCAGTGTTTTCCCAAACTCGGTTCTCGAGACCCCAAGGTGTGCACGTTTAGATTTTTGCCCTAACACCACACAGCTGATTCAAATGATCAAAGCTTGATGAATAGTTTATTATTTGAATCAGCTGTGTAGTGCTTGGGCAAAAAACTAAATGTGCACCCCTAGGGTTCCCGAGGACAGTGTTTGGGAAACCCTGTCTAATGCCTCTCAAGGGGAAAGTAATCTGAAAGTAACTGAGAGTAATCAGATTACGTTACTGGTTTTGGGTAATTCAAAAGTTACGATACTGTTTACAATTTTGGACAGGTAACTAGTAACTGTAAATGATTACATTTAGAAAGTAACCTACCTAACCCTGCACACACATACACACGCACGCACGCACGCACGCACACGCGCATGCACGCACACACACACACACACACACACACACATCCTCAAATACACATCCTTTCTCACAAGTTTTCACTGTCTCATTCTTTTGCAGTGTCTTTCCCTCAGAAAGAGCTACAAAGAGAGAAAGACAAGAGGAGAGAGAGAGAGAGAGAGAGAGAGAGAGAGAGGGGGGGAGCGAGAGAGAGAAAGAGAGAGAGAATCTTGTTCAGGGTGAAGCTCATTGCAGCAATGAGGACAGCTGTGTGTCTTCTGTGCCGTGAGTACCAAACCTCTGTCGCTCTACTCTGAGTACCGAACCTCTCCCTCTCTGCTCTGAGTACTGAACCGCTCTCTCTCTACTCTGAGTACCGAACCTTTCTCTCTCTACTCTGAGTACCGAACCTCTCTATCTCTACTCTGAGTACCGAACCTCTCTCTTTCTACTCTGAGTACCGAACCTCTCTCTCTCTACTTTGAGTGCAGAACCTCTCTCTCTCTCCTCCCCTCTTTATTGTCTTCCTCTCTTTCTCTCCCCCCCCCCCTCTTTTCAGGTGGGTCTGTAGCAGCCAATGAGTGCATGATTCAGGTTGCCCGGAGTAACAGCTGTCACCCGGTTCCAGTGTAAATCTTGCTCTTTGTGCACCTCCGTTGGCACGGCGATCAGACTCAACAACAACACCGCCCGCCCGCTGGTTCACACACATGCACACACGTACACACACGCACACACATTACGTCACCTGACGACATGATTTTTCAGTAATTTGTAAAAGCTCTGGTTGTTCAGTCATTCACACAGAGAGAAGTTCTGAGGGATTCTGTACTAAATTAAAACGGACAGTGACACACCTGCATCTCTGAGACAGCAACGTTGTACATGATCAAAACGTACAGGGTCCAAAACAAAATGCAGAAATACAATGACAGTGTATACAGTAGCAGATCTCTCTCTCCAGTAGTTGAATCTTCAGACAAGGAGTAGATATTAGTATTTGGTATCAAAAACA
Organism: Coregonus ussuriensis; assembly: GCA_031479575.1. NCBI lineage: Eukaryota > Metazoa > Chordata > Actinopteri > Salmoniformes > Salmonidae > Coregonus > Coregonus ussuriensis. Next base: position 44,235,071 of record CM062503.1, on the reverse strand, counting down.
AAGAGGACACAATAGCTAACCCCCCAACCCCCCTCAGCAAACAGTGGTACAGTGAAAACCCAAAGCCATGCTGGTGCACAGACAGAGACAGAGAGACGATGGCTACTGGAGCCTCACAGACAATGGACTGCTAATCTGACTGTTCCCCTCGCGAGAGAGAGAGAGAGAGAGAGAGAGAGAGAGAGAGAGAGAGAGAGAGAGAGAGAGAGAGAGAGAGAGAGAGAGAGAGAGAGAGAGAGAGAGAGAGCTTATCCCACATAACGTTTGATGTGGGATTTCTGTGTGGGCTATCCTCTACCGTTCAACCTCTCCCTCCTTCTCTCTCTCTCTCTCTCTCTCTCTCTCTCTCTCTCTCTCGCTCTCTCTCTCTCTCTCCAGCTCTCAATCCATTTTTCCCCTCCTTCCCGCTCATTCACGTCTGTTTCGTCCTACCTCTCCACCACTTTCACCCTCAACCTATTTATTCTTCCTCTGCCCATCCTCTCCTCCACCTCTCTATCCATTTATCATTTGACTCCTTCACTCTCCATCCTCTTCACCACGCTATCCCCATCTACTCCCTCCTCCCCTCCCTCCATCCCCCTCTCTCCGCGGTCTGATTTGCGTCGCTCGGCGGCGGCAGCGGGCATTTGACAGGCCTGCTGTGGGAAGATAGCGCCATTGAATAAGAGCCCCCAGGGGGAGTGTAAAAACGGGTGAAGTGGTATTAGCTGGTGAAAGGGTTGGCACAGGCGACACTGAGGAGGAGCAGACTGAACCAGGCACACAGCTTATACCCGTCTGTTACAGTAATGCCAACCAGCCTGGTTTTACCACCCCGGACTGGACCGGACAGACGGACATAAGAGAGGAGGAGATAGGATAGGAGAGGCGAGGAGAAGGTAAAAGAGAGGATGAGAAGAGAATAGGAGAGAGGAGGAGAGGAGAGGAAAGAATACCTGTGAAAATATTCTACAACAAAGCAAACTGCTACAAAACAGAAGATCAATAGAACTCGTATTGATTCCTTTCATGGACACTAAACAATGTAGAGGGTATTGATATGTGTCCTGTTGAGAGGGCACAGTCTAGCTCCAGTCAGGACTATGACTCAGGGTCAGGGGTTGGAGGTCAGAGGTCAGGGTGTAAATGATTGGCCCCTGGCAGGTTGGCATCCTTCTGCGCGGCAGGTCCGGGGCCAGAGTCCCATCAGTCTTTGGTTGCGTACCAAATGGCACCCCATTCCCTATAGTGCACTACTTTTGACCAGGGTTGACCAAAAGTAGTGCACTATATAGGGTATAGGGTGACATTTGGGAAGCACTCGTTGGGAACTGCTAGGTGAAACGTTTGTTTGGGTGACAGCCACCTTCCTTCCCTCTGACATAATGTCCTGACCTAAAATCTCTGGAGGCAGAGAAAGTCACGAGGCCCAGCCACTCTGTTATACAATGCTAGAGCTATATATAGACTGGAGAGGAGGAGGGGAGAGGAGAGGAGAGAAAGATAGGAGGAGAGAGGAGAAAGGGGAGGAGACGGGGAGGAGAGAGGAGAGGAAGAAATGGGAAGGGGATGAGGGATGAGAGGAAAGGAGATAAGAGGACAGAAGGGTAGGGGAGGGAATGGCGTCGTCCAGGGTAGGGGAGGGAATGGCGTCGTCCAGGGTAGGGGAGGGAATGGCGTCGTCCAGGGTAGGGGAGGGAATGGCGTCGTCCAGGGTAGGGGAGGGAATGGCGTCGTCCAGGGCAGGGGAGGGAATGGCGTCGTCCAGGGTAGGGGAGGGAATGGCGTCGTCCAGGGTAGGGGAGGGAATGGCGTCGTCCAGGGTAGGGGAGGGAATGGCGTCGTCCAGGGCAGGGGAGGGAATGGCGTCGTCCAGGGTAGGGGAGGGAATGGCGTCGTCCAGGGTAGGGGAGGGAAGGGCGCCGTCCAGGGTAGGGGAGGGAAGGGCGTCATCCAGGGTAGGGGAGGGAATGGCGTCGTCCAGGGTAGGGGAGGGAATGGCGTCGTCCAGGGTAGGGGAAGAATGGCGTCGTCCAGGGTAGGGGAGGGAATGGCGTCGTCCAGGGTAGGGGAGGGAATGGCGTCGTCCAGGGTAGGGGAGGGAATGGCGTCGTCCAGGGTAGGAAAGGGAATGGCGTCGTCCAGGGTAGGGGAGGGAATGGCGTCGTCCAGGGTAGGGGAGGGAATGGCGTCGTCCAGGGTAGGGGAGGGAATGGCGTCGTCCAGGGCAGGGGAGGGAATGGCGTCGTCCAGGGTAGGGGAGGGAATGGCGTCGTCCAGGGTAGGGGAGGGAATGGCGTCGTCCAGGGTAGGGGAGGGAATGGCGTCGTCCAGGGTAGGGGAGGGAATGGCGTCGTCCAGGGTAGGGGAGGGAATGGCGTCGTCCAGGGTAGGGGAGGGAATGGCGTCGTCCAGGGTAGGGGAGGGAATGGCGTCGTCCAGGGTAGGGGAAGAATGGCGTCGTCCAGGGTAGGGGAGGGAATGGCGTCGTCCAGGGTAGGGGAGGGAATGGCGTCATCCAGGGTAGGGGAGGGAATGGCGTCGTCCAGGGTAGGGGAGGGAATGGCGTCGTCCAGGGTAGGGGAAGAATGGCGTCGTCCAGGGTAGGGGAGGGAATGGCGTCGTCCAGGGTAGGGGAGGGAATGGCGTCGTCCAGGGTAGGGGAGGGAATGGCGTCGTCCAGGGTAGGAAAGGGAATGGCGTCGTCCAGGGTAGGGGAGGGAATGGCGTCGTCCAGGGTAAGGGAGGGAATGGCGTCGTCCAGGGTAGGGGAGGGAATGGCGTCGTCCAGGGCAGGGGAGGGAATGGCGTCGTCCAGGGTAGGGGAGGGAATGGCGTCGTCCAGGGTAGGGGAGGATATGGCGTCATCCAGGGGAGGGGAGGGAATGGCGTCGTCCAGGGTAGGGGAGGGAATGGCGTCGTCCAGGGTAGGGGAGGGAATGGCGTCGTCCAGGGTAGGGGAGGGAATGGCGTCGTCCAGGGTAGGGGAGGGAATGGCCGGCAGGGATGTAGCTCAGTTGGAAGAGCATGGTGTTCGCAACGCCAGGGTTGTGGGTTCGATTCCTGAGGCCAGTATAAAAAATAAAAAATATATATATACAGTGGGGGAAAAAAGTATTTAGTCAGCCACCAATTGTGCAAGTTCTCCCACTTAAAAAGATGAGAGAGGCCTGTAATTTTCATCATAGGTACACGTCAACTATGACAGACAAATTGAGAAAAGAAAATCCAGAAAATCACATTGTAGGATTTTTAATGAATTTATTTGCAAATTATGGTGGAAAATAAGTATTTGGTCACCTACAAACAAGCAAGATTTCTGGCTCTCACAGACCTGTAACTTCTTCTTTAAGAGGCTCCTCTGTCCTCCACTCGTTACCTGTATTAATGGCACCTGTTTGAACCTGTTATCAGTATAAAAGACACCTGTCCACAACCTCAAACAGTCACACTCCAAACTCCACTATGGCCAAGACCAAAGAGCTGTCAAAGGACACCAGAAACAAAATTGTAGACCTGCACCAGGCTGGGAAGACTGAATCTGCAATAGGTAAGCAGCTTGGTTTGAAGAAATCAACTGTGGGAGCAATTATTAGGAAATGGAAGACATACAAGACCACTGATAATCTCCCTCGATCTGGGGCTCCACACAAGATCTCACACCGTGGGGTCAAAATGATCACAAGAACGGTGAGCAAAAATCCCAGAACCACATGGGGGGACCTAGTGAATGACCTGCAGAGAGCTGGGACCAAAGTAACAAAGCCTACCATCAGTAACACACTACGCCGCCAGGGACTCAAATCCTGCAGTGCCAGACGTGTCCCCCTGCTTAAGCCAGTACATGTCCAGGCCCGTCTGAAGTTTGCTAGAGTGCATTTGGATGATCCAGAAGAGGATTGGGAGAATGTCATATGGTCAGATGAATCCAAAATATTACTTTTTGGTCAAAACTCAACTCGTCGTGTTTGGAGGACAAAGAATGCTGAGTTGTATCCAAAGAACACCATACCTACTGTGAAGCATGGGGGTGGAAACATCATGCTTTGTGGCTGTTTTTCTGCAAAGGGACCAGGACGACTGATCCGTGTAAAGGAAAGAATGAATGGGGCCATGTATCGTGAGATTTTGAGTGAAAACCTCCTTCCATCAGCAAGGGCATTGAAGATGAAACATGGCTGGGTCTTTCAGCATGACAATGATCCCAAACACACCGCCCGGGCAACGAAGGAGTGGCTTCGTAAGAAGCATTTCAAGGTCCTGGAGTGGCCTAGCCAGTCTCCAGATCTCAACCCCATAGAAAATCTTTGGAGGTAGTTGAAAGTCCGTGTTGCCCAGCGACAGCCCCAAAACATCACTGCTCTAGAGGAGATCTGCATGGAGGAATGGGCCAAAATACCAGCAACAGTGTGTGAAAACCTTGTGAAGACTTACAGAAAGCATTTGACCTGTGTCATTGCCAACAAAGGGTATATAACAAAGTATTGAGAAACTTTTGTTATTGACCAAATACTTATTTTCCACCATGATTTGCAAATACATTTATAAAAAATCCTACAATGTGATCTTTTGGATTTTTTTTTCTCATTTTGTCTGTCATAGTTGACGTGTACTTATGATGAAAATTACAGGCCTCTCTCATCTTTTTAAGTGGGAGAACTTGCACAATTGGTGGCTGACTAAATACTTTGTTTCCCCACTGTATATAATAATATATGCACTCACTAACTGTAAGTCGCTCTGGATAAGAGCGTCTGCTAAATGACTAAAATATAAAATGTAAATGTGAAATTTCACGTGAACATGTGATCTTGTGTTAATGTTGATGTCTAGTTGTGGTGAAAATAAGGTAAATCTACAACTAGTTACTGTCTTTGTACAGCTAAATTCTGGATGATATGCTGATTACTTGGAACTCAACCTCACTTGAGATTTGAACTCACAACCTCTTCGTTGCTGGCTACCAGAAGTTTCTGCTGTGACACCAGGTCTATGGAGGTAATGGCGACTGGCAAGAATATATTTCTGCACTTTGCCTAAAGTTGCAGTAAAAAATAAACTAAATATATACAACAACTTAAACGTGTTATTCCTATTTAATGACAGTATGCTGCTGTATTCTGATATCAATTACTCTACAATCTTGAACTGTGACCACAATTGGGACTCAGCCTTAAATGGGAGCTGGAGGGTGAAAGAGACAGAGCCACAGACTTATTGTCTAGAATGCATTTCTGCACTTTGTTTAAAGCTGCCCAAAATCAAGTAAAATATTGTCCAGTTATCACCATCAACCAGTAGTGTTCATGGACACTTGACGTAGAGTATACATACATTATTTGGGGATTTGAACTTGGTTGGGAGTGCATCGATGTTTCTGCAGTGCCACCAGGTTCATGCTAATTGCTTGGAACATGTACTAACACACTCTCAACAAATAAGGGTATGGTTAGGGTACACTACAGTGTTGTTACCTGGGGTTCACAAAGGTCAAAGGTACACATATGAACTCACATTGTACAGTTTCGTACCTTGTAGGTATAATTGGAAATATATTTTGAATATAAGGAACGATCATCACCGCGCTTTGATAGGTGGGGACAATGTACTGGTGGGACTTATTAGCATACTTGGGGGCGTGATCAAATATAGGCATATTTGTGCCGACTGTCAGTGGAAGTGTTGTAGCAGTTTAAGTGTTTGATGGTTATGCCAACGCAAGTATAGCATGTCCTTTGACACTGTCTGTTCTGCAAACGTTGTAAGAGAATGTATCATAACAACTAATAACAACAAGATAACTAATGTAAAACATACTGTGTCCATAATAAGTAAATTGGTTATAGGTTGAGAACATTTGTGAAAGAGCACGTGTTGAATGATATGGCATATAGAAGCAAACCGGATGGATATCATGAAAATGACTGGAGAGGTTGAGGGTAGAGGAAGTTCAGGAGTAAAAACAAACAAAATAGAATTATTGTAAAATTGACTGTGTCCATAACACGTATATAGTAAGCTGGAAGTAGAGGCCTAAGCGTTGTTGTTCAGTAGTTTACTCCAATTAGGGGAGGGGTTGTAAAGTAATAAAGGAAAATATATATTTTTTAAAGGATATGTACAGTGGGGAGAACAAGTATTTTATACACTGCTGATTTTGCAGGTTTTCCTACTTACAAAGCATGTAGAGGTACACTTCAACTGTGAGAGACAGAATCTAAAACAAAAATCCAGAAAATCACATTGTATGATTTTTAAGTAATTAATTTGCATTTTATTGCATGACATAAGTCTTTGATACATCAGAAAAGCAGAACTTAATATTTTGTACAAAAACCTTTGCTTGCAATTACAGAGATCATACGTTTCCTGTAGGTCTTGACCAGGTTTGCACACACTGCAGCAGGGATTTTGGCCCACTCCTCCATACAGACCTTCTCCAGATCCTTCAGGTTTCGGGGCTGTCGCTGGGCAATACGGACTTTCAGCTCCCTCCAAATATGTTCTATTGGGTTCAGGTCTGGAGACTGGCTAGACCACTCCAGGACCTTGAGATGCTTCTTACGGAGCCACTCCTTAGTTGCTCTGGCTGTGTGTTTCGGGTCGTTGTCATGCTGGAAGACCCAGCCACGACCCATCTTCAATGCTCTTACTGAGGGAAGGAGGTTGTGGCCAAGATCTCGCGATACATGGCCCCATCCATCCTCCCCTCAATACGGTGCAGTCGTCCTGTCCCCTTTGCAGAAAAGCATCCCCAAAAATGATGTTTCCACCTCCATGCTTCACGGTTGGGATGGTGTTCTTGGGGTTGTACTTATCCTTCTTCTTCCTCCAAACACAGCGAGTGGAGTTTAGACCAAAAAGCTCTATTTCTGTCTCATCAGACCACATGACTTTCTCCCATTCCTCCTCTGGATCATCCAGATGGTCATTGGCAAACTTCAGACGGGCCTGGACATGTGCTGGCTTGAGCAGGAGGACCTTGCGTGCGCTGCAGGATTTTAATCCATGACGGCGTAGTGTGTTACTAATGGTTTTCTTTGAGACTGTGGTCCCAGCTCTCTTCAGGTCATTGACCAGGTCCTGCCGTGTAGTTCTGGGCTGATCCCTCACCTTCCTCATGATCATTGATGCCCCACGAGGTGAGATCTTGCATGGAGCCCCAGACCGAGGGTGATTGACCGTTATCTTGAACTTCTTCCATATTCTAATAATTGCGCCAACAGTTGTTGCCTTCTCACCAAGCTGCTTGCCTATTGTCCTGTAGCCCATCCCAGCCTTGTGCAGGTCTACAATTTTATCCCTGATGTCCTTACACAGCTCTCTGGTCTTGGCCATTGTGGAGAGGTTGGAGTCTGTTTGATTGAGTGTGTGGACAGGTGTCTTTTATACAGGTAACGAGTTCAAACAGGTGCAGTTAATACAGGTAATGAGTGGAGAACAGAAGGGCTTCTTAAAGAAAAACTAACAGGTCTGTGAGAGACGGAATTCTTACTGGTTGGTAGGTGATCAAATACTTATGTCATGCAATAAAATGCAAATTAATTACTTAAAAATCATACAATGTGATTTTCTGGATTTTTGTTTTAGATTCCGTCTCTCACAGTTGAAGTGTACCTGTGATAAAAATTTACAAACCTCTACATGCTTTGTAAGTAGGAAAACCTGCAAAATCGGCAGTGTATCAAATACTTGTTCTCCCAGTACAAGTAAAACGTTTGGATACTCCTACTCATTCCAGGGTTTTTCTTTATTTTTACTATTTTCTACATTGTAGAATAATAGTGGAAATGCATCAAAACTATGAAATAACACATATGGAATCATTTAGAAACCAAAAACGTTTTAAACAAATCAAAATATATTTTATTCAAACAGCCACCCATTGCCTTGATGACAGCTTTGCACACTCTTGGTATTATCTCAACCAGATTCATGAGGTAGTCACCTGGAATGCATGCCAATTAACAGGTGTACCTTGTTAAAAGTTAATTTGTGGAATTTCTTTCCTTCTTAATGCGTTTGAGCCAATCAGTTGTGTTGTGACAAGGTAGGAGGGGTATAGAGAAGATAGGCGTATTCAGGTATTTTATGGAAACGATAAATGAGCCCCATTGAACATAAATTAAGGCCGGTCTACACACCACACGAGGGACAGAGTTTTACGGTTTGTGTGTTGCAAATGTACTTCTTTAACTTGATGCATGTGGACTGTGTCTTCCTGTCCTTCTTGGGTCCACACACATCACAGTGCTTCTTCTTGTTGCAATCTAGAATGATGAAAACACTTAGTTCAGGAATTTTGCTAACATCTCACTCACTCACCCCCTCACTCACTCACTCACTCACTCACTCACTCACTCACTCACTCACTCACTCACTCACTCACTCACTCACTCACTCACTCACTCACTCACTCACTCACTCACTCACTCACTCACATATATAGTTACAGCAGGCCAATGTAGGAGAGTCAGACACACACACATGCAACAACATCACTCACACTTACTTCCGGTATTAGAGTTGTTGGTTCTGTGGGTCAGGCGGATGGGGCACCAGCATCCTCCTCCTGAATCCTCTTCACGATGGCTGCAGAAGCTGGGGTCCTTGGGATATGTTGCCTCCTCTGGATTTGAGGTCTTACCAATGCCTTGCCCAGCTCCTCGAGAAAGAGCCGTCTCCTCTGGAGCTTCCACCTGTTCCAATCTGGGTTCAGCGCCATCCAGATGACAAACGCCTTGTACGCCGAGATGTCTAAGATGTTCAAGAATATCACAAGTGGCCAGCGTAGGGTTCTTATTTTGCAGCTGCAGCCAGTTACCAGCTTGTCTAAATTGTCCACCCCTCCTTTTGTGGCATTTTAATCCATGATGATTTCTGGTTTTTGATGTTCCTGGCCATAGATTATCCCATCCCTATGCAGCGTACTCACGAGTACCACAGTGGCCCCTAAATGGCATAAGCTGCTCATCAACAGTAACGTTGGGCCCAGGGTTGTAAAACAGGGGAATGCATTCCAGAGATATGATCCTCATATTCGGAAAATTCTTCATCTTCCGAAGTAGAAGACGCTCCTTCCACACTAGCTTCTCTCTCTGCAAAATAAAATTCTAAGGCCCTCTGAGTTGAGATTATTTTTGCCATACTTATTGATTGTGTTAAAGAGCCACACATGCAAAGCTATTTATTTGTTGTGTCCCTCCCCCAATTTGCACCTGGCTGGGGTAGAGTGTGGGAAAATTCTGCATTTTTTACAATGTATCGAAATAATGAATTGAAATAATGTATTGTAATAACATTGTGGAGGTTCCCGCAAGACATTGTGAGGTTTCACACACTACAAAGGGTAAAGAGTGCGAGAAAAGTGGGAGACAGGCAGACAGGCAGGGAGACAGACAGACAGACAGGCAGGGAGCCAGGCAGACAGGCAGGGAGACAGGCAGACAGGCAGGGAGACAGACAGGAAGGCAGGGAGACAGACAGGGAGACAGGCAGACAGGCAGGGAGACGGACAGACAGGCAGGGAGACGGGCAGACAGGCAGGGAGACAGGCAGACAGGCAGGGAGACAGGCAGACAGGCAGGGATACAGACAGGCAGGGAGACAGGCAGACAGGCAGGGAGACAGACAGAAAGAGGCAGGGAGACAGGCAGACAGGCAGGGAGACAGACAGACAGGCAGGGAGACAGGCAGACAGGCAGGGAGACAGACAGACAGGCAGGGAGACAGGCAGACAGGCAGGGAGACGGACAGACAGGCAGGGAGACAGACAGACAGGCAGGGAGACAGACAGACAGGTTATTGGTGCTATGTTGAAACAGCAGGGAGGAGGAAGACAGAGTGAAGGCACACAGCAAACCTTTTTGTTTAATTTTTACTTGTTTTCACCTACACACACACTTTTCCACACTTTTATTACCCTCGGGTCCAGTGGACATATGTAATATAAATGTATAGAAGTGGGAAGTGGGAATTTATGACAGTTAACTAGGAAAAATCCAATTGAATGGCTCTCCTACTGGTAATTACTAGTGGGAACAGAGTATTTCTCTTACATGTATTTGAAATACATGTTTTAATTACTTCTGAGTATTTTCTATGTTGTATTACACTGGGCTGAACCACACTCCAATGTATTTTGTAACAAGATATTTTCGAAAGCTGTAATTTATATTTTGAAAATGCTAAATGCTTTTCTATACAGTTTCTTTATAGTGGTTCACCATTTTGTGGCCCCCTTTCACCCTAGATTGGTATCAGAAGTCTGATGGCACTATGGTGTGATAAGAGCGTCTGCTAAATAAACTAAATATAAATGGATATGTTAATGAACCAATTGCAAAGCATGCTGAGTATCACTCTAATGAGCTCTGCACCGTATCAAGGCCAATGACAATACCCAGTGTGCTCGCTGTTGTTCATTTTCACATATACATTTAGTTGTAATTTGTAATTGATGCCTATCCCTGAGTGAGAAACGCATCTAACATCACTGAGCTCCGATTTCCCCCACATGCTGATCTCTGACGTCACCAACTAAGGAAATGACCTCAATAACAGCTTTTTCGGCAGTTAAATGTAACAACAAAACATTTATAAAAAGCAATCTATTCATATGGTTTTTGAACTCTATAATTTGTTTACAAGCATGATAGCTGTACTTTTAGCTTATGGTTGACACAGCGTGTAGTCCATTAGCAAATTGCCGTTTCCCAACGATTTCAAAGCACGTGAATGCATCCAACTGGTATTTACGACTGAAATGTGCATATACCTGGGATTTTGAACACAAAACCTCTATATCAAATCAAATCATATCAAATTGTATTTGCCACATGCGCCGAATACAACAGCTGTAGACATTATCGTGAAATGCTTACTTACCTTAACCAACAATGCATTTATTTTTTAATAAAAAACTAAAATAAAACAACAACAACAAAAAAAGTGTTGGGAAAAAAAGAGCAGAAGTAAAATAAAATAACAGTAGGGAGGCTATATACGAGGGGTACCGGTGCAGAGTCAATGTCAACCGGCTAGTTGAGGTAATATGTCCATGTGGGTAGAGTTGAAGAGACTATGCATAAATAATTAACAGAGTATCAGCAGCGTAAAAAGATGGGGTGGGGGTGGGGGGTGGGGGGTGGCTGTGCAAATAGGGGGGCAGTACAAATAGTTTGGGTAGCCTATGATTAGCTGTTCAGGAGTCTTATGGCTTGGAGGTAGAAGCTGTTGAGAAGCCTTTTGGACGTAGACTTGGTGCTATGGTACCGCTTGCCGTGCGGTAGCAGAGAGAACAGTCTATGACTAGGGTGGCTGGAGTGTTTGACAATTTTGAGGGCCTTCCTCTGACACCGCCTGGTATAGAGGTCCTGAATGGCAGGAAGCTTGGCCCCAGTGATGTACTGGGCCGTACGCACTACCCTCTGTAGTGCCTTGAGGTCGGAGGCCGAGCAGTTGCCATACCAGGCGGTGATGCAACCAGTCAGGTACTCTCGATGGTCCAGCTGTATAACTTTTTGAGGATCTGAGGACCCATGCCAAATCTTTTCAGTCTCCTGAGGGGGAATAGGCTTTGTCGTGCCCTCTTCACGACTGTCTTGGTGTGTTTGGACCATGATAGTTTGTTGGTGATGTGGACATCAAGGAACTTGAAGCTCTCAACCTGTTCCACTACAGCCCCGTCGATGAGAATGGGGCGTGCTCAGTCCTCTTTTTTTTCCTGTAGTCCACAATCATCTCCTTTGTCTTGGTCACGTTGAGGGAGAGGCCAGGTCTCTGACCTCCTCCCTATAGGCTGTCTCATCGTTGTCGGTGATCAGGCCTACCACTGTTGTGTCGTCGGCAAACTTAATGATGGTGTTGGAGTCGTGTCTGGCCATGCAGTCATGTGTGAACAGGGAGTACAGGAGGGGAGTGAGCACACACCCCTGAGGGGCCCCAGTGTTGAGGATCAGCGTGGCAGATGTGTTTTTACCTACCCTTACCACCTGGGGGCGGCCCGTCAGGAAGTCCAGGATCCAGTTGCAGAGGGAGGTGTTTAGTCCCAGGATCCTTAGCTTAGTGATGAGCTTTGAGGGCACTATGGTGTTGAAAGCTGAGCTGTAGTCAATGAATAGCATTCTCACGTAGGTGTCCCTCTTGTCCAGGTTTGAAAGGGCAGTGTGGAGTGCAATAGAGATTGCATCATCTGTGGATCTGTTGGGGCAGTATGCAAATTGGAGTGGGTCTAGGGTTTCTGGGATAATGGTGTTGATGTGAGCCATGACCAGCCTTTCAAAGCACTTCATGGCTACAGACGTCAGTGCTACGGGTCTGTAGTCATTTAGGCAGGTTATCTTAGTGTCCTTGGGCACGGGGACTATGGTGGTCTGCTTGAAACATGTTGGTATTACAGACTCAGTCAGGGACATGTTGAAAATGTCAGTGAAGACACTTGCCAGTTGGTCAAAACATGCTCAGAGTACACGTCCTGGTAATCCGTCTGGCCCTGCGGCATTGTGAATGTTGACCTGCTTAAAAGTCTTATTCACATCGGCTACGGAGAGCGTGATCACATAGTCATCTGGAACACCTGGTGCTCTCATGCATGCTTCAGTGTTGCTTGCCTCAAAGCGAACATAGAAGTGGTTTAGCTCGTCTGGTAGGCTTGTGTCACTGGGCAGCTTGCGGCTGTGCTTCCCTTTGTAGTCTGTAATAGTTTTCAAGCCCTGCCACATCCGACAGGCATCAGAGCCGGTGTAGTACGATTCAATCTTAGTCTTGTATTGACTCTTTGCCTGTTTGATGGTTCGTCGGAGTGCATAGCGGGATTTCTTATAAGCTCCTTGAAAGCGCAAGCTCCACCCTTTAGCTCAGTGCAGATGTTGCCTGTAATCCATGGCTTCTGGTTGGGGTATGTACGTACGGTCACTGTGGGGACGACGTCATCGATGCACTTATTGATGAAGCCAGTGACTGATGTGGTGTACTCCTCAATGCTATCTGAAGAATCCCGGAACATATTCCAGTCTGTGCTAGCAAAACAGTCCTGTAGCTTAGCATCTGCGTCATCTGACCACTTTTTTATTAACCGAGTTACTGGTGCTTCCTGCTTTAGTTTTTGCTTATAAGCAGGAATCAGGAGGATTGAGTTATGTTCAAATTTGCCAAATAGAGGGCGAGGGAGAGCTTTGTATGCGTCTCTGTGTGTGGAGTAAAGGTGGTCAATAATTTGTTTTCCTCTTGTTGCACATTTAACATGCTGGTAGAAATTAGGTAAAACAGATTTAAGTTTCCCTGCATTAAAGTCCCCGGCCACTAGGAGTGCTGCCTCTGGATGCATTTTCCTGTTTACTTATGGCGTTATACAGCTCATTGAGTGCAATCTTAATGCCAGCATTGGTTTGTGGTGGTAAATAGACAGCTATGAAAAATATAGATGAAAACTCTCTTGGTAAATAGTGTGGTCTACAGCTTACCATAAGATACTCTACCTCAGGGAGGCAAAACCTCGAGACTTCCTTAGTATTTGATTTTGTGCACAAGCTGTTGTTTACAAATATACACAGACCGCCACCCCTTGTCTTACCGGAGTCAGCCGTTCTATCCTGCCGATGTAGCGTATATCCCGTCAGCTGTATGTTGTCCATGTCGTCGTTCAGCCATGACTCGGTGAAACATAAGATATTACAGTTTTTAATGTCCCATTGGTAGGATAACCGTAATCTTAGGTCATCTAATTTATTTTCAAATGATTGAACATTGGCTAATAGGATTGATGGAAGAGGCAGTTTACTCGCTCGCCGTCGGATCCTTACAAGGCACCCCGACCTACGTCCACGATATCTCTGTCTCTTTCTCCTGCGAATGACGGGGATTTGGGCCTTGTTGGGTGTCTGTAGGATATCCTTTGCGTCCGACTCATTGAAGAAGAAATGTTCATCCAATACGAGGTGAGTAATCGCTGTCCTGATATCCAGAAGCTCTTTTTGGTTATAAGAGATGATGGCAGAAACATTATGTACAGAATAAATTACAAATAATTCGAAAAAACACACTTAATAGTACAATTGGTTAGAGGGCTGTAAAACGGCAGCCATCTTCTCCGGCACCAGATTTCAGGTACGCTGATCTTTCTGCTGTGCCACAAAGTATGTAGCATTCTCAGAAGTCCCCTACACATTCATTACCTATAATACATCTCTGCACTTAGTAAAATAGTACCATCTCCAAAGTTATTTCAGTTATCAGTTAATCTGACTATTCTCTCATTATTTATTTAATTTACTTATTTCAGCAATTTGAGGGTTTTCTGTAAAGTTGTCTAATGTTGGTGGGGCATTTTATTCCGTTTTAATGTTACTCCTGACTACGATAAATATAAACGTTTTTCTTGAGTGTATAAATACAGGTGAAATCAGTTACTGACACAGACATGGTGGCATAGCAGGTAGATCGGAATGCCGTGAACCAAGATTGATGGTTGTGATTTCAAATTACATTTACATTTACATTTTAGTCATTTAGCAGACGCTCTTATCCAGAGCGACTTACAGGAGCAATTAGGGTTAAGTGCCTTGCTCAAGGGCACATTTACGTCATTTAGCAGACGCTCTTATCCAGAGCGACTCACAAATTGGTGCATTCACCCTATAGCCAGTGGGATAACCACTTTACATTTTTTTTTTTTGGGGGGGGGGGGGGGGGGGGGGGGGGGGGTAGAAGGATTACTTTATCCTATCCCAGGTATTCCTTAAAGAGGTGGGGTTTCAAATGTCTCCGGAAGGTGGTGAGTGACTCCGCTGTCCTGGCGTCGTGAGGGAGCTTGTTCCACCATTGGGGTGCCAGAGCAGCGAACAGTTTTGACTGGGCTGAGCGGGAACTATGCTTCCGCAGAGGAAGGGGAGCCAGCAGGCCAGAGGTGGATGAACGCAATGCCCTCGTTTGGGTGTAGGGACTGATCAGAGCCCGAAGGTACAGAGGTGCCGTTCCCCTCACTGCTCCATAGGCAATCACCATGGTCTTGTAACGGATGCGAGCTTCAACTGGAAGCCAGTGGAGTGTGCGGAGGAGGGGGGTGACGTGAGAGAACTTGGGAAGGTTGAACACCAGACGGGCTGCGGCGTTCTGGATGAGTTGTAGGGGTTTAATGGCACAGGCAGGGAGGCCAGCCAACAGCGAGTTGCAGTAATCCAGACGGGAGATGACAAGTGACTGGATTAGGACCTGTGCCGCTTCCTGTGTAAGGCAGGGTCGTACTCTCCGAATGTTGTAGAGCATGAACCTGCAGGAGCGGGTCACCGCCTTGATGTTAGCGGAGAACGACAGGGTGTTGTCCAGGGTCACGCCAAGGCTCTTCGCACTCTGGGAGGAGGACACAACGGAGTTGTCAACCGTGATGGCGAGATCATGGAACGGGCAGTCCTTCCCCGGGAGGAAGAGCAGCTCCGTCTTGCCAGGGTTCAGCTTGAGGTGGTGATCCGTCATCCATACTGATATGTCTGCCAGACATGCAGAGATGCGATTCGCCACCTGGTTATCAGAAGGGGGAAAGGAGAAGATTAGTTGTGTATCGTCAGCGTAGCAATGATAGGAGAGGCCATGTGAGGATATGACAGAGCCAAGTGACTTGGTGTATAGGGAGAAAAGGAGAGGGCCTAGAACTGAGCCCTGGGGGACACCAGTGGTGAGAGCACGTGGTGCGGAGACAGCTTCTCGCCACGCCACTTGGTAGGAGCGACCGGTCAGGTAGGACGCAATCCAGGAGTGAGCCGCGCTGGAGATGCCCAGCTCGGAGAGGGTGGAGAGGAGGATCTGATGGTTCACAGTATCAAAGGCAGCAGACAGGTCTAGAAGGACAAGAGCAGAGGAGAGAGAGTTAGCTTTAGCAGTGCGGAGAGCCTCCGTGACACAGAGAAGAGCAGTCTCAGTTGAATGACCAGTCCTGAAACCTGACTGGTTTGGATCAAGAAGGTCATTCTGAGAGAGATAGCAAGAGAGTTGGCTAAAGACAGCACGCTCAATAGTTTTGGAAAGAAAAGAAAGAAGGGATACTGGTCTGTAGTTGTTGACATCAGTGGGATCGAGTGTTGGTTTTTTGAGAAGGGGAGCAACTCTCGCTCTCTTGAAGACGGAAGGGACATGGCCAGCGGTCAAGGATGAGTTGATCAGCGAGGTGAGGTTGGGGAGAAGGTCACCGGAGATGGTCTGGAGAAGAGAGGAGGGGATGGGGTCAAGCGGGCAGGTTGTTGGGCGGCCTGCAGTCACAAGTCGCAAGATTTTATCTGGAGAGAGAGGGGAGAAAGAAGTCAAAGCATAGGGTAGGGCAGTGTGAGCAGGACCAGCAGTGTCATTAGACATAACAAACGAGGATCGGATGTCGTCAACCTTCTTTTCAAAGTGGTTGACGAAGTCATCCACAGAGAGAGAGGAGGGGGGGGGGGGGGGGGATTCAGGAGGGAGGAAAATGTGGCAAAGAGCTTCCTAGGGTTAGAGGCAGATGCTTGGAATTTAGA
>CM062503.1:44168590-44213590 GCA_031479575.1 Coregonus ussuriensis | reverse complement strand
TAAAAATAGCAAAAAAAAAATAAGGATTGAGTGATAGGTTGGCACAAAATCTGTATCTCTGCTGTGCTGTGTCAACGCAATGGACAGAGCGCGCCACGCTGTGTGTAGGGTGGCTTTGGAAAGCCACGGCTGCTTCACTCAACTCTGCCTCACGGCCCACCACTCCAGAGTTTAGTTAGCTTCTTAGCTAACTGTAAAAAAGTGTTAGTGTTATTAGCCTTAGCCTATTTAGCTAGCTCGAACCAGCTAATCTGCCACGATGGATATCAGAAATAGGCTTCGCCAAAGTACCCAAACAAAGCAAAAGGAGAAAGGGACACCTGACTACTGTGTCAGTGGTTGTTAAAAGTTGTGACAGCATTGCGAAGTTCCTCTCTGACATCAAATGCACGTGTTCGTACAACACAGAAGACGCGAGGCTACAGGGCTGCTGAAGATGGTGTCGGACCCCGGCTTTACGTTAACAGCCAGCATGGTGCACAGAACCCTCAGTCTTCTCAATCCTCCAAACAAATTAATCCAGGCAAAAGCAACAGATCTTTACACTGGAGTCAAACTCGACCACAGTGCGTTGGAGTGCGTCGAGAAGCTGAGGTGTGACAGCGAGTTCGAAGCCGCTTGTCGCACCACCAGCTCCAAGCAAACGATAACGTTATGTAAGTACACATTTCCAGCAATACGTGGTGGCCGGGACAGTATGCCAGCAGGACAGAGGAGAAGAGACTGAGTGTAAAAGACTGTTCTTGGATGCTGTCATTGGTGAAATGTCAGAACGATTCAGCGAAAGCAACAGCCGACTGGTGGAGACCCTGTGTGCCCTTGACCCAGAGAGTGAAAAAGGTGAAACCACTGCCAGTTTTCGCAGATTGAAATCGCGCGCTCTGGCTCCAATGAGGACAAATGGACCCAACTTGATATCCTGCAACGATTCTCTGGGCCTCTCTCCGCTATGTCGACCGTGCTTACTGACACATGGATTGACTTTTGGGGCATCCACAGCTACATGCTAGAACTCATTTTTCCACTTTGACAAACGTGTTCAGTCAGCACAGAATAAGCATGCTACACCCGAGGATAGCTCAACTAATCCAACTGGCATTTGAGGGGCATCTTACAAGAAGATTTCGGGGAGAATGGAATGATTGATTACTCAGGAAGTTCCACAGAGCATCAAGGAGGCTGCAACTCTTCTGAAAGTTAAGAAACAATCACTTCTTGGTCAAAAGCACTCAATGGTCTCCGCATTAGAAATTGTATGTTTATTGTGGTATAACGTGATATAAGCAGAATGCAATATAATTCCAATGCATGAACCCAAATGATGCCCCATGGGTACAGCTGCATATCGGTATGTTTCATCATAGAAATAGATACATTATATTATGGTTAGCCTATTCGTTTTCATGGTTGTAAATGAGCTCCTGAGTGGCGCAGTGGTCTAAGGCACTGCATCGCAGTGCTAACTGTGCCACTAGCGATCCTGGTTCGAATCCAGGCTCTGTCGCAGCCGGCCGCGACTGGGCGGCGCACAATTGGCCCAGTGTCGTCCAGGGTAGGGGAGGGAATGGCCGGCAGGGATGTAGCTCAGTTGATAGAGCATGGCGTTTGCAACGCCAGGGTTGTGGGTTCGTTTCCCATGGGGGGCCAGTATAAAAAAAAGAAAAAAAATGTATTCAATAACTGTAAGTCGCTCTGGATAAGAGCATCTGCTAAATGACAAAAATGTAAATGGACCTGTATATATTGGAAACATATTTATGGTAGGCTGGCATTGATTATGTGGGTCGAATTCTATCCACATAAGTGTATAGTGCCATATCACAACGTGTTGCTGAACTCACGGCCGCCGTGATTTCCCATGTTTGAAGCATTCCTATAGACCTATTTATTTGTCAAGACAGCTGTGCATGGCTGCATCTCACTGTAGTAGGCTATGTTTTGGTTATTTGGATCTCCATTAACCTTTTGTTTACTATGTATTTTTTTTACTGTTAATTTAACTACCCTAAATATAGATTGTGTCATGCCTTTATCATACTGATATTTTTATTACTAGGCCTACTTGGCACTGCTGTTTTGTTCTGTTCACGTTCATTTATTCACATTCTCAGTTATTCTAAACCAAAATGCTATTCAGCATGAATAACTAGGCTAATACTTTCAGCATTTAGTTCGCATATTTTGGTAAGGGCTGCATTCACTTAGGCTTTTTCCTTAGTAGGTGAATTACCCTATCTATCTTGCAGCCTATATTCATTACTTTTAGTGTGTAGGATGCTGTCCATTGTGCTGATACAGCGCAGCCAACCTGTCACTTCAAAAGTATTCAATCCAATGGTCTCGGAGCCTCAGCATTTGAACATGTTGATTGTGATATAGCGTGAAATATGAAGAATTAAATATATTTCCAAAGCAAAGAACCGCCCTAAAATTCTGCCCCCCTCACCGATTTCAACTTCCCCCTTGGTCACTTTATCCTGGCGTCGGGTCTAAGCCACAGGAAGGGTGCTGGAAGTGCTGCAGCACCCCTGATGAATTGAAATACATTTGCCAAAGTTATAGACTTATTGCTGTCTGTTCAGAAAGAAATTAAATCATTCTGAAAAGCCTACTACACTATGGGTAGGTATGTAATTTAGCCACGGGGGGATGAATAGCTTCTTTTAGAAAATAGCCCAGCTGTGGATTGTGTATAGCCCAATAAATACCAAGGCATAGCGTACAGTCGGAAAATCTGTCAGTGAACAGCATGCAGACAAAAAACAGGCCTTTTGCAATATCGCGGGAAAACACCGGTTGGAAAGGAAATGGCTCCTGCTGAAAAGTGATTATTCAGCATGAAGACCGTGAGGACAAGAACTAATACCACACACACACACATACACACACACACACACACACACATACACACACACACAAATACACACACACACACACACACACACACACACACACACACAGGGGTCAACATGCCCAGGGCCCGAGGAGACAATAGAGGATTGAATGACAAGGCGAAGGGACCAATAAAATGTCACCTTTAAGTAGTCGTATGCTCCGTGCCCTGTTCCATGTAATAACCACATCCTGTACAGAACGCATCAGACCCAGGCTTTCATAGGAAACACACACACACACACACACACACACACACACACACACACACACACACACACACATGTAAACAAGTCATGCATGCATATAAACATAAAGAGATGTGGTTGAAACGGTTCAATTGAATGCACTTTTTATAGCATACAGTGGGGAAAAAAAGTATTTAGTCAGCCACCAATTGTGCAAGTTCTCCCACTTAAAAAGATGAGAGAGGCCTGTAATTTTCATCATAGGTACACGTCAACTATGACAGACAAATTGAGCATTTTTTTTCCAGAAAATCACATTGTAGGATTTTTCATGAATTTATTTGCAAATTATGGTGGAAAATAAGTATTTGGTGACCTACAAACAAGCAAGATTTCTGGCTCTCACAGACCTGTAACTTCTTCTTTAAGATGCTCCTCTGTCCTCCACTCATTACATGTATTAATGGCACCTGTTTGAACTTGTTATCAGTATAAAAGACACCTGTCCACAACCTCAAACAGTCACACTCCAAACTCCACTATGGCCAAGACCAAAGAGCTGTCAAAGGACACCAGAAACAAAATTGTAGACCTGCACCAGGCTGGGAAGACTGAATCTGCAATAGGTAAGCAGCTTGGTTTGAAGAAATCAACTGTGGGAGCAATTATTAGGAAATGGAAGACATACAAGACCACTGATAATCTCCCTCGATCTGGGGCTCCACGCAAGATCTCACCCCGTGGGGTCAAAATGATCACAAGAACGGTGAGCAAAAATCCCAGAACCACACGGGGGGACCTAGTGAATGACCTGCAGAGAGCTGGGACCAAAGTAACAAAGCCTACCATCAGTAACACACTACGCCGCCAGGGACTCAAATCCTGCAGTGCCAGACCTGTCCCCCTGCTTAAGCCAGTACATGTCCAGGCCCGTCTGAAGTTTGCTACAGTGCATTTGGATGATCCAGAAGAGGATTGGGAGAATGTCATATGGTCAGATGAAACCAAAATATAACTTTTTGTGTTTGGAGGACAACGAATGCTGAGTTGCATCCAAAGAACACCATACCTACTGTGAAACATGGGGGTGGAAACATCATGCTTTGGGGCTGTTTTTCTGCAAAGGGACCAGGACGACTGATCTGTGTAAAGGAAAGAATGAATGGGGCCATGTATCGTGAGATTTTGAGTGAAAACATCCTTCCATCAGCAAGGGCTTTCCCCCTCTCTCTCTCTCTCTCTCTCTCTCTCTCTCTCTCTCTCTCTCTCTTATCTCTCTCTCTCTCTCTCTCTCTCTCTCCATCTGTTTCTCTCTCTCTACCATTCTCAAATACCAAGAGCGTGTCATCTTTCGACGAGGTTCAGTAATAGGCCACTGGCTCTGTGGAATGACACGTTGCCTAGCTACACTTGAAAAATAAAATTACAAAAATAGAACGGGATTTAGAAGACCCTGCTTTTTCCTAAATCCAATTTCTAATAACTGAAATGAATAACCAATTACATACAATGTCTCACACTGTGTTACATTTCCATTCCATTAAAATCATGTTGTATATGTGTACATACACCACATGCTGCTAATTTATCCTGTTGAGCTGTGATTGCCTATAGAGAACATAATAACAACAGAGACTATAGCTGCATCTTAAATGTTACACCATTCCTTATATAGCGCACTACTTTTGACCACGGTCAACATCTAAGTAGTACACTATGTAGGGAATAGGGTGTCATTTGGAATGCAAACTTTACACAACCTGCCTTAATCAATGCTTAATGGCCAAAGGTGCCCCAAAACACAGATCTAGGATCAGCCTAAATCATCCTTAATCATAACCATAAACAATGGGAGGTACACTTTAAAACTGACCTCAAATCAATTAAAAGAGCTACATCTTTTCAATGCTTTGTGGCGCATGATTCAGTCACAACGGGGCCGGGAGACATCTTGGAAGAGCAGGGAGGGTTTGTGTGGAGTGTGTGTGTGTGGAGTGCTTGTGTGTAGAGTGTGAAGACGCACTGGGAGGGGGTGTGTGGAGTGTGTGTGTGGGTGTGTGTGTGTGTGTGGAGTGTGTGTGTGTGTGGAGTGTGTGTGTGTGTAGGGTGTGTGTGTGTGTGGAGTGTGTGTGTGTGTGGAGTGTGTGTGTGTGTGTGTGTGTGTGTGTGTGTGTGTGTGTGTGTGTGTGTGTGTGTGTGTGGAGTGTGTGTGTGAGTGGGTGGGTGTGTGTGGAGTGTGTGTGTGTGTGTGTGTGTGTGTGTGTGTGTGTGGAGAGCGTGTGTGTGTGGGTGTGTGGGTGTGTGTGTGGAGTGTGTGTGTGTGTGTGTAGGTGTGTGTGTGTGTGTGGAGTGTGTGGGGATTTGGGAAAGGAACACAGATAAGGGAAGCGTCTGTTCCAAGGAAAGACGTTAATCCAGCTCTCACATGGAGACAGCCACCAGAGAGGGGTCTCTCCTCCTCCAACTCTTCCTCTCCCCTCTCCTCCCTCCATCCTCCCCCATAGTTCCAGTACATGGTATCAGTTTAAAGGCAGTGAGGGGAGACTGAGCTGTCCGTAAACTCAGAGAGACAATGCATTATTTTTAATTAAGCAATTAATATAACTTGACAACTTTGTTGGGCACATTAGTTATTCTAATGTGTCTCAGAGACGTTCACTTTGGTAAATGAGTCGTGAGGAGGAGAGGAGAGTGCTATCTGACTGCAGCTCAGTTTCCACTTAAAGGATCTTCTCTCTTTCTCTCTCTCTCTCTCTCTCTCTCTCTCTCTCTCTCTCTCTCTCTCTCTCTCTCTCTCTCTCTCTCTCTCTCTCTCTCTCTCTCTCTCTCTCTCTCTCTCTATTCAATTACATTCAAAGGTCTTTATTGGCATGGGAAACATATGTTTACATTGCCAAAGCAAGTGAAATAGATAATAAACAAAAGTGAAATAAACAATCAAAATGTAACGGTAATCATTACACTCACAAAAGTTTCAAAGGAACAGAGACATTTCAAAAGTGATTGTATGGCTATGTACAGTGTTGTAACAATGTACAAATAGTTAAAGTACAAAACTCTCCCTCGCTCGCTCTCTCTCTCTGCTATCACACATGGAGACAGAAGGAGGGGACATATAGAAAACTAAATGGTAATGTAAAGGCAGTAAAAGCATCAACACCTGGCTCTGTCGTAGCCGGCCGCGACCGGGAGACCCATGGGGCGGTGCACAATTGGCCCAGCGTCGTCCAGGCTAGGGGAGGGAATGGCTGGCAGGGGATGTAGCTCAGTTGGTATGCACTCACTGACTGTAAGTCGCTCTGGATAAGAGCGTCTGCTAAATGACTAAAATGTAAATGTAAATGTAAACACAGTGTCATATACATTGAGGGAAGAAAGTATTTGAACCCCTGCTGATTTTGTACGTTTGCCCACTGGCAAAGACATGATCAGTCCTTAATTTTAATGGTAGGTTTATTTGAACAGTGAGAGACAGAATAACAACAACAAAATCCTGAAAAACGCATGTAAAAAAAAAAAAAGAATTGTTTTGCATTTTAATGAGGGAAATAAGTATTTGACCCCTCTGCTAAACATGACTTAGTACTTGGTGGCAAAACCCTTGTTGGCAATCACAGAGGTCAGAAGTTTCTTGTAGTTGGCCACCAGGTTTGCACACATCTCAGGAGGGATTTTGTCCCACTCCTCTTTGCAGATCTTCTCCAAGTCATTAAGGTTTCGAGGCTGACTTTTGGCATCTCGAACCTTCAGCTCCCTCCACATATTTTCTATGGGATTAAGGTCTGGAGACTGGCTAGGCCACTACAGGACCTTAATGTGCTTCTTCTTGAGCCACTCCTTTGTTGCGTTGGCCGTGTGTTTTGGGTCATTGTCATGCTGGAATACCCATTCACGACCCATTTTCAATGCCCTGGCTGAGGGAAGGAGGTTCTCACCCAAGATTTGACGGTAAATGGCCCCGTCCATCGTCCCTTTGATGCGGTGAAGTTGTCCTGTCCCCTTAGCAGAAAAACACCCCCAAAGCATAATGTTTCCACCTCCATGTTTGACGGTGGGGATGGTGTTCTTGGGGTCATGGGCAGCATTCCTCCTCCAAACACGGCGAGTTGAGTTGATGCCAAAGAGCTCGATTTTGGTCTCATCTGACCACAACACTTTCACCTAGTTCTCCTCTGAATCATTCAGATGTTCATTGGCAAACTTCAGACGGCCCTGTATACGTGCTTTCTTGAGCAGGGGAACCTTGCGGGCGCTGCAGGATTTCAGTCCTTCACGGTGTAGTGTGTTACCAATTGTTTTCTTGGTGACTATGGTCCCAGCTGCCTTGAGATCATTGACAAGATCCTCCCGTGTAGTTCTGGGCTGATTCCTCACCGTTCTCATGATCATTGCAACTCCACGAGGTGAGATATTGCATGGAGCCCCAGGCCGAGGGAGATTGACAGTTCTTTTGTGTTTCTTCCATTTGCGAATAATCGCACCAACTGTTGTCACCTTCTCACCAAGCTGCTAGGCAATGGTCTTGTAGCACATTCCAGCCTTGTGTAGGTCTACAATCTTGTCCCTGACATCCTTGGAGAGCTCTTTGGTCTTGGCCATGGTGGAGAGTTTGGAATCTGATTGATTGATTGCTTCTGTGGAAAGGTGTCTTTTATACAGGTAACAAGCTGAAATTAGGAGCACTCCCTTTAAGAGTGTGCTCCTAATCTCAGCTCGTTACCTGTATAAAAGACACCTGGGAGACAGAAATCTTTCTGATTGAGAGGGGGTCAAATACTTATTTCCCTCATTAAAATGGAAATCAATTTATAACATTTTTGACATGCGTTTTCAGGATTTTTTGTTGTTATTCTGTCTCTCACTGTTCAAATAAACCTACCATTAAAATTATAGACTGATCATTTCTTCGTCAGTGGGCAAACGTACAAAATCAGCAGGGGATCAATGACTTTTTTCCTTCACTGTCACGGTTTCGGCCGAGGCTGCTCCTTCTCCTTGTTCGGGCAGGCTTCGGCGGTCGTCGTCTCCGGAGTACTAGCTGCCACCGTTCTTTGTT
Source organism: Coregonus ussuriensis (assembly GCA_031479575.1). Lineage (NCBI taxonomy): Eukaryota > Metazoa > Chordata > Actinopteri > Salmoniformes > Salmonidae > Coregonus > Coregonus ussuriensis. The sequence continues at coordinate 44,205,454 of CM062503.1, read as the reverse complement.
TTCGATGTTTGTTTGGTTTGGTCTGTTTGGTACACCTGTTCTCGTTTAGAGTTGATTATGTGTCCTTTAAGTTCTTGTTGTTTCTGTCATGTGTTTGTGTGTAGTTGTTCTTTTGTCAGCTGGAGCAGTCAGTACATTTTTCTCTATTTGTTGTGTTTATAGAGAGTCCGCACTTGTTGTGCGCGTTGGTTGCATTTAGCTCGTTTACGCAGTGTGCGTAATTTTCTCGTGCCTCCGGCTCTGTTTTGTAGCCTTGTCATTTTGTCTTTACTAAAGACTTTTGGACTAAGCCTCTGTGTCCTGCGATTGATTCCTACACCACATCCACGCCTTCTGACATTCACTGTAGACTATGAAAAAACAACGCAAATTATGACAACGTCATAATAAAATAGAAAGCTATACATCCAATGTACTTATCCAGAAATGGAAAGCTATACATCAAAATGTACTTATCCAGAAATAGAAAGCTATACATCAAAATGTACTTATCCAGAAATAGAAAGCTGTTATCCCGTTTGTAGTTTGTATGGACTTTGAGCTCTTAGCAAAGTAGTGGAAGGTCCATTACATGTAGCCAGAAGAGTAAATGTAAACACACACACACACACACAACACACATACTTAACACACACACATAACACACACACACACACAACACACATTCTTAACACACACACATAACACACACACACAACACACACATACTTAACACACACACACACAACACAAACACATAATTAACACACACACACACACACACACACACACACACACAACACACACACATAACACACACACAACACACACACATACTTAACACACACAACACACATTCTTAACACACCCATATAACACACACACAACAAACACACATACTTAACACACGCACATACACAACACACACACACACTTAACACACACACATACACAACACACACACATTCTTAACACACACACACACATTACACACACACACACACAACACACACACATTCTTAACACACACACAACACACACACATAACACACACACAATACACACAGATACTTAACACACACACACAACACGCACACATACTTAACACACACACACACACACAACACACACACATTACACACACAACACACATACTTAACACACACACACCTAACACACACACATACGTCTCAGGCGTTTAGTTTACGTTACTGCTATCTGGACGTTGTCACTCACCCTCTCTACCATGAAGCCGCCATGTTTTTGCAAGTAAAATGAAGGACGCAGGGCACAAACCATTTATTTTGTCTGACATGGGACATTTGTGTCAGGGAGGGAATATGAGACACACACCGTTTACCCGTAGCTCATTGTGGGCTTTACGGGGACGCTGATGGGGTCTGACCGGCTGGAAACGGCCGCTCGCTTCTCCACAACAAGGCATGGCAAGACATTGTGGGTGAAAGAAAGGGCTGATGTCAGAGTTTAGGGAGCAAAATTGTCGCAATGGTAGCCGGGCTGGGTTTCACTGTAGTGCAGAGGGGCTCACCAGGATGCACATACAGTGGGGAGAACAAGTATTTGATACACTGCCGATTTTGCAGGTTTTGCTACTTACAAAGTATGTAGAGGTCTGTAATTTTTATCATAGGTACACTTCAACTGTGCGAGACGGAATCTAAAACAAAAATCCAGAAAATCACATTGTATGATTTTTAAGTAATTCATTTGCATTTTATTGCATGACATAAGTATTTGATCACCTACCAACCAGTAAGAATTCCGACTCTCACAGACCTGTTAGTTTTTCTTTAAGAAGCCCTCCTGTTCTCCACTCATTACCTGTATTAACTGCACCTGTTTGAACTCGTTACCTGTATAAAAGACACCTGTCCACACACTCAATCAAACAGACTCCAACCTCTCCACAAAGGCCAAGACCAGAGAGCTGTGTAAGGACATCAGAGATACAATTGTAGACCTGCACAAGGCTGGGATGGGCTACAGGACAATAGGCAAGCAGCTTGGTGAGAAGGCAACAACTTTTGGTGCAATTATTAGAAAATGGAAGAAGTTCAAGATGACGGTCAATCACCCTCGGTCTGGGGCTCCATGCAAGATCTCACCTCGTGGGGCATCAATGATCATGAGGAAGGTGAGGGATCAGCCCAGAACTATACGGCAGGACCTGGTCAATGACCTGAAGAGAGCTGGGACCACAGTCTCAAAGAAAACCATTAGTAACACACTACGCCGTCATGGATTAAAATCCTGCAGCGCACACAAGGTCCCCCTGCTCAAGCCAGCGCATGTCCAGGCCCGTCTGAAGTTTGCCAATGACCATCTGGATGATCCAGAGGAGGAATGGGAGAAGGTCATGTGGTCTGATGAGACAGAAATAGAGCTTTTTGGTCTAAACTCCACTCGCCGTGTTTGGAGGAAGAAGAAGGATGAGTACAACCCCAAGAACACCATCCCAGCCGTGAAGCATGGAGGTGGAAACATCATTCTTTGGGGATGCTTTTCTGCAAAGGGGGCAGGACGACTGCACCGTATTGAGGGGAGGATGGATGGGGCCATGTATCGCGAGATCTTTGTCCAACAACCTCCTTCCCTCAGTAAGAGCATTGAAGATGGGTTGTGGCTGGGTCTTCCAGCATGACAATGACCCGAAACACACAGCCAGGGCAACTAAGCAGTGGCTCCGTAAGAAGCATCTCAAGGTCCTGGAGTGGCCTAGCCAGTCTCCAGACCTGAACCCAATAGAAAATCTTTGGAGGGAGCTGAAAGTCCGTATTGCCCAGCGACAGCCCCGAAACCTGAAGGATCTGGAGAAGGTCTGTATGGAGGAGTGGGCCAAAATCCCTGCTGCAGTGTGTGCAAACCTGGTCAAGACCTACAGGAAACGTATGATCTCTGTAATTGCAAACAAAGGTTTCTGTACCAAATATTAAGTTCTGCTTTTCTGATGTATCAAATACTTATGTCATGCAATAAAATGCAAATTAATTACTTAAAAATAATACAATGTGATTTTCTGGATTTTTAGATTCCGTCTCTCACAGTTGAAGTGTACCTATGATAAAAATTACAGACCTCTACATGCTTTGTAAGTAGGAAAACCTGCAAAATCGGCAGTGTATCAAATACTTGTTCTCCCCACTGTATTTTTTTCCCATCTCAACATTAACATCCCTGATTCAAGGTCTACTCAAAGGCTTGTGTTTGAGTGTGTGTGTGTGTTCACTCTTTTTACCCAACTACACTGGACCTCTAGAGAGGCATTCCCAATAACGGTCATTTATCACTTTCCTTTCTTTATAGTTAATAGAGTAATGAATAATAAATGTATAGTAAATTAAATCTTCATTATAATTTCAAATAAAAAGCATATTATACCATCTGCAGCATGTACAGATGTAGGATCTTAATTTGATCACCCTGTTGCAGTACAATCTTCCTGCAATGCAGGACATTTAAAACTTGTAATGTATTTTAGGTTTAAAAAAGTTTCTGACTTTTTAAATTCCACTTAGAAATTTCAGACTTAATTTTCCCTTAGGAAAAATGTATCAACCCCTGCAAAAATGTCCATGAACTATAATCCATATTTCCTGTTGCTGCAGGATTATTTTCCTGCTATAGAAAACTGGCTCAAATCAAGATCCCACATCCCTATGTAGCCTTCACCTGCTGGTCCTGGCCTTCCTCCCCCACCTCACCCCTTTAGCCCTCCTCCCCCACCTCACCCCTTTAGCCCTCCTCCCCCACCTCACCCCTTTAGCCCTCCTCCCCCACCTCACCCCTTTTGCCCTTCTCCCCCTTTAGCCCTCCTCCCCCACCTCACCCCTTTAGCCCTCCTCCCCCACCTCACCCCTTTAGCCTTCTTCCCCCACCTCACCCCTTCAGCCTTTCTCCCCTACCTCAACCCTTTAGCCCTCCTCCCCCACCTCACCCATTTAGCCTTCCTCCCCTACCTCAACCCTTTAGCCCTCCTCCCCCACCTCACCCATTTAGCCCTCCTCCCCTACCTCACCCCTTTAGCCCTCCTTCCCTACCTCACCCCTTTAGCCCTCTTACCCCACCTCACCCCTTTAGCCCTCTTACCCCACCTCACCCCTTTAGCCCTCCTCCCCCACCTCACCCATTTAGCCTTCCTCCCCTACCTCAACCCTTTAGCCCTCCTCCCCCACCTCACCCATTTAGCCCTCCTCCCCTACCTCACCCCTTTAGCCCTCTTACCCCACCTCACCCCTTTAGCCCTCTTACCCCACCTCACCCCTTTAGCCCTCCTCCCCCACCTCACCACTTTAGCCCTCCTCCCCCACCTCACCCCTTTAGCCTTCCTCCCCCACCTCACCCCTTTAGCCCTCCTCCCCCACCTCACCCCTTTATCCCTCCTACCCCACATCACCCCTTTAGCCCTCCTCCCCCACTTCACCCCTTTAGCCCTCCTCCCCCACCTCACCCCTTTAGCCCTCCTCCCCCACCTCACCCCTTTAGCCCTCCTCCCCCACCTCACCCCTTTAGCCCTCCTCCCCTACCTCACCCCTTTAGCCCTCCTCCCCTCATCACCCCTTTAGCCCTCCTCCCCCACCTCACCCCTTTAGGCCTCCTCCCCCACCTCACCCCTTTAGCCCTCCTCCCCCACCTCACCCCTTTAGCCCTCCTCCTCACTAACCCAGTCTCACCTCACCCCCTCTCTCCTCCTCACTAATCCAGTCTCACCTCATCACCTCTCTCCTCCTCACTAACCCAGTCTCACCTCACCCCCTCTCTCCTCCTCACTAATCCAGTCTCACCTCACCCCCTCTCTCATCCTCACTAACCCAGTCTCACCTCACCCTCTCTCTCATCCTCACTAACCCAGTCTCACCTCACCCTCTCTCTCCTCCTCATGAACCCAGTCTCACCTCATCCCCACTCTCCTCCTCACTAACCCAGTCTCACCTCATCACCTCTCTCCTCCTCACTAACCCAGTCTCACCTCATCACCTCTCTCCTCCTCACTAACCCAGTCTCACCTCACCCCCTCTGTCCTCCTCACTAACCCAGTCTCACCTCACCCCCTCTCTACTCCTCACTAACCCAGTCTCACCTCATCATCTCTCTCCTCCTCACTAACCCAGTCTCACCTCATCACCTCTCTCCTTCTCACTAACCCAGTCTCACCTCATCATCTCTCTCCTCCTCACTAACCCAGTCTCACCTCATCCCCTCTCTCCTCCTCACTAACCCAGTCTCACCTCATCACCTCTCTCCTTCTCACTAACCCAGTCTCACCTCATCACCTCTCTCCTCCTCACTAACCCAGTCTCACCTCATCCCCTCTCTCCTCCTCACTAACCCAGTCTCACCTCATCACCTCTCTCCTTCTCACTAACCCAGTCTCACCTCAGCACCGCTCTCCTCCTCACTAACCCAGTCTCACCTCATCATCTCTCTCCTCCTCACTAACCCAGTCTCACCTCATCACCTCTCTCCTCCTCACTAACCCAGTCTCACCTCACCCCCTCTCTCATCCTCACTAACCCAGTCTCACCTCACCCTCTCTCTCATCCTCACTAACCCAGTCTCACCTCACCCTCTCTCTCATCCTCACTAACCCAGTCTCACCTCACCCTCTCTCTCCTCCTCACGAACCCAGTCTCACCTCATCCCCACTCTCCTCCTCACTAACCCAGTCTCACCTCATCACCTCTCTCCTCCTCACTAACCCAGTCTCACCTCATCACCTCTCTCCTCCTCACTAACCCAGTCTCACCTCACCCCCTCTGTCCTCCTCACTAACCCAGTCTCACCTCACCCCCTCTCTACTCCTCACTAACCCAGTCTCACCTCATCATCTCTCTCCTCCTCACTAACCCAGTCTCACCTCATCACCTCTCTCCTTCTCACTAACCCAGTCTCACCTCATCATCTCTCTCCTCCTCACTAACCCAGTCTCACCTCATCCCCTCTCTCCTCCTCACTAACCCAGTCTCACCTCATCACCTCTCTCCTTCTCACTAACCCAGTCTCACCTCAGCACCGCTCTCCTCCTCACTAACCCAGTCTCACCTCATCCCCTCTCTCCTCCTCACTAACCCAGTCTCACCTCATCACCTCTCTCCTTCTCACTAACCCAGTCTCACCTCAGCACCGCTCTCCTCCTCACTAACCCAGTCTCACCTCATCATCTCTCTCCTCCTCACTAACCCAGTCTCACCTCATCACCTCTCTCCTCCTCACTAACCCAGTCTCACCTCACCCCCTCTGTCCTCCTCACTAACCCAGTCTCACCTCACCCCCTCTGTCCTCCTCACTAACCCAGTCTCACCTCACCCCCTCTCTACTCCTCACTAACCCAGTCTCACCTCATCACCTCTCTCCTCCTCACTAACCCAGTCTCACCTCAGCACCGCTCTCCTCCTCACTAACCCAGTCTCACCTCATCATCTCTCTCCTCCTCACTAACCCAGTCTCAACTCATCCCCTCTCTCCTCCTCACTAACCCAGTCTCAACTCATCACCTCTCTCCTTCTCACTAACCCAGTCTCACCTCAGCACCGCTCTCCTCCTCACTAACCCAGTCTCACCTCATCATCTCTCTCCTCCTCACTAACCCAGTCTCACCTCACCCCCTCTCTCCTCCTCACTAACCCAGTCTCAACTCTCCTCCTCTCTTCTTCTCATCCTTCACTTCCTTATAAATCAGTGGCGTGGACAGACAGACATTGTAGATTGCTATAGCGAGCTGCAGACCAGATTACCACAGCATTACAGTCAACCGTACACACACACACAAAGCATTAGTCAATCACACACAGACCTTCAATTTGACCATTTTAATTAGAAAGGGCTTCTCCTTAGCTCCTCCAAGTGCGTGCATGTGTGTGTGTGTAAGTGTATGTGTGTGTATGTGTGTGTGTGTGTGTGTGTGTGTCAGTCTAGGTTCCCTTTTCTTCATTTTAATAGCTTTGTTGGACAGTAAATGGATTTGCCAGGGTTTGACCCAGTCCATTTTACTGCCTCTGTTTTCTCTCTGTTCCACTTTGCAGTCACTTCATAATGAAGTAGAGGCTAAACATGCACCAGGAAAAGTGGTAATCTTTCTCTCTCTTTCTCTCACTCTCTCTCTCTCTCTCTCTCTCTCTCTCTCTCTCTCTCTCTCTCTCTCTCTCTCTCTCTCTCTCTCTCTCTCTCTCTCCCTCTCTCTCTTTCCCTCCCTCTCCCTACCCCCTCTCTCCCCTCCACTTTCTCTTTCCTTACCCTTCTCTCGACCTCTCTCTGTTTCTCCATCTCTCTACTCAGTGGGTGAGTGATCTAATTGAATTCTTATTACAGAATGACAGTTCATGATAATTGCTGCAGTCCTAATGTACTCCATAACATGTGACCATAGTGGTTCAGAAACGTTCATTTCCTCCCTGTGGAGAGAAAGAGAAACATAGAGAGAGAGAGAGAGACAGAGAGAGACCATTAGACCTGAACACGGTCCAAGGCGTGGACAAGGCGGGTGACATGGACATTCGGGTGACACGGACAAGAGCAGGAAGTTATCACTAACACTGGTGCTATTGTAGGGGGTGCAATGAATGTTAGATCTTCATTACATTTTACATTACATTTTAGTCATTTAGCAGACGCTCTTATCCAGTGCGACTTCCAATTAGTGAGTGCATACATTTTTTATACTGGCCCCCGTGAGAATCGAACTCACAACCCTTGCAAGCGCCATGCTCTACCAACTGAGCTACAGGAGCCATGTGAAACAATGGCTTTAACATCTGATTAAAAGTTTATATTTTCCACTTGTGTGTGTTTAGTCTATTTTGTAAATTATTCACAGCTGAACTGTACGCCTATATTTGTAATAGCACTACATAAACAATGACTACTATTTGAATTACTCATACTCCTCTTCCATCGGGATCTGAGGGACACCTGGTTGTTATCCCATACAAGAAAGTGAGTCTGCGATGCTCTATTTAGCCTCATCCATGTCTAATAGTGAGACTAAGAACATACTCTAGAACAGGGTTCCCCAACTGGCGGCCCGCGGGTGGTTTTACTTGGCCCCTCAAGTTTTCTGAGCAAAAATTAAATTATAATATATATATATATATATATATATACAGAACCAGTCAAAGGTTTGAACACACCTACTCATTCAAGGGTTTTTCTTTATTTTTACTATTTTCTACATTGTAGAATAATAGTGAAGACATACAAACTATGAAATAACACATATGGAATCATGTAGTAAACAAAAAAGTGTTAAACAAATCAAAATGTATTTTATATTTGAGATTATTCATACAGCCACCCTTTGCCTTGACGACAGCTTTGCACACTCTTGGCATTCTCTCAACCAGCTTCATGAGGAATGCTTTTCCAACAGTCTTGAAGGAGTTCCCACATATGCTGAGCACTTGTTGGCTGCTTTTCCTTCACTCTGCCGACCGACTCATCCCAAACCATCTCGATTGGGTTGAGGTCGGGGGATTGTGGAGGCCAGATCATCTGATGCAGCACTCCATCACTCTCCTTCTTGGTAAAATAGCCCTTACACAGCATGGAGGTGTGTTGGGTCATTGTCCTGTTGAAAAACAAATTATAGTCCCACTAAGCCCAAACCAGATTGGATGGTGTATCGCTGTAGAATGCTGTGGTAGCCATGCTGGTTAAGTGTGCCTTGAATTCTAAATAAATCACAGACAGTGTCACCAGTAAAGCACCCCCACACCATAACACCTCCTCTTTGATGCTTTACGGTGGGAACTACACATGCGGCGATCATCCGTTCACCCACACCGCGTCTCATAAAGACACAGCGGTTGGAACCACAAATCTCCAATTTGGACTCCAGACCAAAGAAAAAATTTCCACCGGTCTAATGTCCATTGCTCATGTTTCTTGGCCCAAGCAAGTCTCTTCTTCTTATTGGTGTCCTTTAGTAGTGGTTTCTTTGCAGCAATTCAACCATGGAGGCCTGATTCACACAGTCCCCTCTGAACAGTTGATTTTGAGATGTGTCTGTGACTTGAATTCTGTGAAGCATTTATTTGGGCTGCAATTTCTGAGGCTGGTAACTCTAATGAACATCCTCTGCAGCAGAGGTAACTCTGGCTCTTCCATTCCAGTGGTGATCCTCATGAGCACTTGATGGTTTTTACGACTGCACTTGAAGACACTTAATATTATATCTGTTTGGGCTTCTTGACCATCCACTCAATAAAAAATCGGCCCTACTCTAGAAGCCTTATCCATGTCTAAGAGTGACACTAAGATATACTCTAGAAGCCCCTTTTACCCCCTCTCCACCCCTCCTACCTCCCTCTCAACCCCCAACCCCCCCCGTCTTCACACCTCTGCACCCCCCTCTACCTCCCTCTCCAACACCGCTCCACCCCTTCTACCCCTCTCCACCCCTTCAACCCCCACTCCACCCCCCTCCACCCCATCTACCTCCCTCTCCTCCCCTTCGACCCCCACTCCACTCCCCTCTCCACCCCTTCTAAACCCCTCTCCACCCCCACTCCACTCCCCTCTCCACCCCTTCTAAACCCCTCTCCACCCCCTCTCCACCCCCACTCCACCCCCCTCTCCACCCCCCTCTCCACCCCTTCTACTCCCCTTCTACCCCCTCTCTAACCCCATCTCCACCACACGCTCCACTCCTTCTACCCCCTTTCCACCCCTTCCATTCCCCTTCTACCCTCTCAACCCCTTCTACCTCCATCTCAACCCCCTCTACCCCCCGCACCACCCCTTCTACCCCCTCTCCACCCCTTCGACCCCCAGTCCACCCCCCCCTCAACCTCCTCTACCCCCCTTTCCTCCCCTTCTACCCTCTCTCCACCCTCCTCCCACCCACTCTCCGCCTCCCTATCCACTCCTTCTCCAATCCCTCTCCACCCCTTCTCCACCCCTTCTACCCCCTTCTACCCCCTCTCCACCCCTCGTACCTCCCTCTCAACCCCCTCTACCCCCGTTCCACCCCTCTACCCCCTCTCCACCCCTTCAACCCCCACTCCACCCCCCCTCCACCCCATCTACCTCCCTCTCCTCCCCTTCTACCCCCTCTCCACCCCCTCTCCACCCCCACTCCACCCCCCTCTCCACCCCTTCTACTCCCCTTCTACCCCCTCTCTACCCCCATCTCCACCACACGCTCCACTCCTTCTACCCCCTTTCCACCCCTTCCATTCCCCTTCTACCCTCTCCACCCCTTCTACCTCCCTCTCAACCCCCTCTACCCCCCACACCACCCCTTCTACCCCCTCTCCACCCCTTCGACCCCCAGTCCACCCCCCCCTCAACCCCCTCTACCCCCCTTTCCTCCCCTTCAACCCTCTCCACCCTCCTCCCACCCACTCTCCGCCTCCCTATCCACCTCCTTCTCCAATCCCTCTCCATCCCTTCCATCCCCCTCTACACCCCCTCTCCACCTCCGTCCAAACCCCCCCTCCCCCATGGCTCCCTACAGATTTCCATCTCTCCCAGTGTAGCTGTGAAATCTCATTGAGACTTTAGAGACAGTACAGAGAAGCTACAGGCCCTGCTCTGCTTTGGCTAAAGCCTGAGGGACTACGAAAGCCATGAGCTGAATTCTATCAGTCTGTTATACACACCACAGAGTCCGCGTCCCAAATAGGGTGCTGGGGAAAAGTTGTGTGCTATGTAGGGAATAGGGTGACATTTGGGACACATCCATATACACCAGAGACTGCGTTTCTCGCTTCACAGTCTAAGCAAGATGCATGAAATGAAGAACAAACTAGCTACATATACAAAATATGTTCAGCCGCTATGTCTTGGGAGTGGAATATATGTTGGATAAAAAGCTTTTTTTGTGATGTTTCATCATAAAAGCCATCAGGTTTCGCCACGCACTTTTAGCGCCAAACGTTTTCTAGTTATTGTTGAAGTGAATCACAATGCGCAATATAAGGTTCTCCATTTCGGTTGTTTTTACAGTAGTTCTTTACGGTAGTTTTCTACTTAAGTTAGGAATACATACAACAATGGAACATTCTAGAATGAGAACACTTCTGAAATCGCTTCCAAAATCGCTTCTCGCACAGTTAATGATGCAGCAAGGAGGACTTAACTTTACTGCGTGGCGGAAATCCAAGTCTCATGGTATGATTGTATAACACCATTTAAACCATCTACACCATTTACATCCGACAGCTTGTCCGGCTTTGGCTTGTCTTGGGCTGACGTGATCACGTATTATTATTGTATCTGATCTGCTTAATCTTTTCCAAGGCTTCTCCATGTCTTTCTATCCTAGTCTCCATCCCATCTACTCTCCATCGCTCCCCCCTCTCGCTCACCCCCCTCCCTCTCTCCCATCTCTCTCTTTCTTCTACTCTCTCTCCTTTTCTCTCTTTCTCTATCTATGAGATGATATTGTTTATTGTTTTCTCTCGCTCATCGGCTTACCACGTAAGATTTGACAAGAATCAGCTCAGTGGTTTTAAACAGATAAGGAGGCTTAGTGCCAAAGCAGTGTTTTCCCTTCCGAGGCTTCCCTCCTTCTTTTAAACCTCCATCTATCTATATTCAGTATTGAGAGAGGGAGAGAGAGAGAGAGAGAGAGAGAGAGAGAGAGAGAGAGAGAGAGAGAGAGAGAGAGAGAGAGAGAGAGAGAGAGAGAGAGAGAGGGAAGAGAGAGAGAGAGAGAGGGAAGAGAGGAAAGAGAGAGGGAAGAGAGAGAGAGGGAGAGGGAAGAGAGAGAGAGAGAGAGGGAAGAGAGAGAGAGAGGGAGAGGGACGAGAGAGAGAGAGGGAAGAGAGTGAGAGGGAAGAGAGAGAGAGACAGAGAGAGAGAGAGAGAGAGAGGGGGGGGAAGAGAGAGAGAGAGAGAGGGAAGAGAGAGAGAGAGAGAGAGAGAGAGAGAGAGAGAGGGGGGGGGGGGGAAGAGAGAGAGAGAGAGAGGGAAGAGAGAGAGAGAGAGGGAAGAGAGAGAGAGAGAGAGAGGGAAGAGAGAGAGAGAGAGAGAGAGAGAGAGAGAGATGGAACATGCCTTTATTTTCTCTTAGTTTCATCTGTTCCTGTGCTCGGTACTGCTCTATCTATCTTCAGTATTGACAGAGAGGGAGGGAAAGGGGGAGAGAGGGGGAGAGAGAAGGAAAACAGAAAGAGGGAAATGGTTGCTGCTCTCTCTATCTCCCATTAGTATCGACTCTGACCCACACACACACACACACAAAACCAACCAACAGTCAGTGTGCTGTGCTTGATCGCCCCGAGACCTGGCTGTGTTGTCATTTTGAACTAGTTTAGCGATCTCCATCTCGCCACTGCGACGGCGAGTGCTCGAAGAATGCCAGCAGGCGACAACAACTCCTCAGCTCGGCGCTGCTCTGACTTTTAATCAGCAGATTTTATTTTAATAATTCAAACATGAAAACAAACCTTGTTGTGGAGTCTCTGTGTGCCCTGTGGGCCCTGGTCAAAAGTAGTGCACTATAAAGGGAATAAGGTGCTATTCAGAATACAGCATCTGTGTGCCCTGTGGGCCCTGGTCAAAAGTAGTGCACTATAAAGGGAATAGGGTGCTATTTGGGATACACTCTCTGTGTGTATCGCGCCACGTTACAGGACGTTAGCAGTGCTAACTTAGCACTAATTAATTGTGTGCTTATTGTTGCAAATGGAGGAGATGCTTTGGAAAGGGAATAGCTAGCTTGTTTGAGAAAGCAGATGCGTTGATGTTTAAGATGCCCACGATAAGAAAGCCCAATGTGAATATAGTGTGAGTAAAAGCATGGTTACACTGTTGTTCCTTGGTCCCAAAGGGAAAACTGTTCCCAAGTGCTCAGAAAATATGAGCGAACCGGAAACGTTTAAGCGTACGAATAAAAAACGATGCTCAGGGATTCAATGCAGAAGGAAAGGTTTCTATACCTCCGTAAATCAGCTTCATATCATTGTTCTCATGGGGTCATTTTACAGTCTTAATCTTATTGCTACAATGACTCCTAAAGGAGCTGTTCTAAGAGGTTTGACGCGTACCAGTCCAGGTATGGAGAGGCAAATTTCACAGGAGAGACGAGTAGCGTAGCCATAGTCACCCTCACTACAGTAGAGAGAGAGAGAGAGAGATAGATAGAGAGAGAGCGAGAGAGAGAGAGAGAGAGAGAGAGAGAGAGAGAGAGAGAGAGAGAGAGAGAGAGAGAGAGAGAGAGAGAGAGAGAGAGAGAGAGAGAGAGAGAGAGAGAGAGAGAGAGAGAGCGATGCAGTGTTCCAGTGTGCCGACACCTCCCTTAGTGCGTTTCATTCATCAACCAGACTCTGGCTGCAGCTCTGTATAAATCACTACAGAAAAAAAAACGTGCAAACAGGGATTGAATTCTGAGGGAGACTCTGTAACACATACACACATACATATAGACGCACACAAACGTGCATATACACACACAAATCCATACACAAACATCACACACACACACACACACACACACACACACACACACACACACACACACACACACACACACACACACACACACACCCTGCCTCCAGCCCAGATGATCCTTGATAAACAGTGAAGGGACTTTTGACTGTGTGTGAAGGTGCGAAGAGCAAGGTTAAATTTGTCTTGAACACACCTAACGGGGCTAATATCTTCAATTATCTATTATCTCCGCTGCAGGGTCTGAGGCAGCAGTGGGATAAGGGGGCTGGGGTCTAGTTAGTAGAATAGTGGGATAAGGGGGCTGGGGTCTAGTTAGTAGAATAGTGGGATAAGGGGGCTGGGTCTAGTTAGTAGAATAGTGGGATAAGGGGGCTGGGTCTAGTTAGTAGAATAGTGGGATAAGGGGGCTGGGTCTAGTTAGTAGAATAGTGGGATAAGGGGGCTAGGATATAGTTAGTAGAATAGTGGGATAAGGGGGCTAGGATATAGTTAGTAGAATAGTGGGATAAGGGGGCTGGGGTCTAGTTAGTAGAATAGTGGGATAAGGGGGCCCAGGATCTAGTTAGTAGAATAGTGGGATAAGGGGGGTGGGTCTAGTTAGTAGAATAGTGGGATAAGGGGGCTAGGGTCTAGTTAGTAGAATAGTGGGATAAGGGGCTAGGGTCTAGTTAGTAGAATAGTAGGATAAGGGGGCTGGGTCTAGTTAGTAGAATAGTGGGATAAGGGGGCTAGGGTCTAGTTAGTAGAATAGTGGGATAAGGGGGCCCAGGATCTAGTCAGTAGAATAGTGGGATAAGGGGGGTGGGTCTAGTTAGTAGAATAGTGGGATAAGGGGGCTAGGGTCTAGTTAGTAGAATAGTGGGATAAGGGGGCTAGGGTCTAGTTAGTAGAATAGTGGGATAAGGGGTATGGGGTCTAGTTAGTAGAATAGTAGGATAAGGGGTATGGGGTCTAGTCAGTAGAATAGTAGGATAATGGGGCTGGATATAGTTAGTAGAATAGTGGGATAAGGGGGCTGGGTCTAGTTAGTAGAATAGTGGGATAAGGGGGCTGGGGTCTAGTTAGTAGAATAGTGGGATAAGGGGGCTGGGGTCTAGTTAGTAGAATAGTGGGATAAGGGGTATGGGGTCTAGTTAGTAGAATAGTGGGATAAGGGGGCTAGGGTCTAGTTAGTAGAATAGTGGGATAAGGGGGCTGGGTCTAGTTAGTAGAATAGTAGGATAAGGGGGCTAGGGTCTAGTTAGTAGAATAGTGGGATAAGGGGGCTAGGATCTAGTTAGTAGAATAGTGGGATAAGGGGGCTGGGTCTAGTTAGTAGAATAGTGGGATAAGGGGGCTGGGTCTAGTTAGTAGAATAGTAGGATAAGGGGGCTGGGTCTAGTTAGTAGAATAGTAGGATAAGGGGGCTAGGGTCTAGTTAGTAGAATAGTGGGATAAGGGGGCTAGGGTCTAGTTAGTAGAATAGTGGGATAAGGGGGCTGGGTCTAGTTAGTAGAATAGTGGGATAAGGGGGCTGGGGTCTAGTTAGTAGAATAGTGGGATAAGGGGGCTGGGTCTAGTTAGTAGAATAGTAGGATAAGGGGGCTAGGGTCTAGTTAGTAGACTAGTGGGATAAGGGGGCTGGGGTCTAGTTAGTAGAATAGTGGGATAAGGGGGCTGGGTCTAGTTAGTAGACTAGTGGGATAAGGGGGCTGGGTCTAGTTAGTAGAATAGTGGGATAAGGGGGCTAGGGTCTAGTTAGTAGAATAGTAGGATAAGGGGGCTAGGGTCTAGTTAGTAGAATAGTGGGATAAGGGGGCTAGGGTCTAGTTAGTAGAATAGTGGGATAAGGGGGCTGGGTCTAGTTAGTAGAATAGTGGGATAAGGGGGCTGGGGTCTAGTTAGTAGAATAGTGGGATAAGGGGGCTAGGGTCTAGTTAGTAGAATAGTGGGATAAGGGGGCTGGGGTCTAGTTAGTAGAATAGTGGGATAAGGGGGCTGGGGTCTAGTTAGTAGAATAGTAGGATAAGGGGGCTGGGTCTAGTTAGTAGATAGTGGGATAAGGAGGCTGGGTCTAGTTAGTAGAATAGTGGGATAAGGGGGCTGGGTCTAGTTAGTAGAATAGTGGGATAAGGGGGCTGGGTCTAGTTAGTAGAATAGTGGGATAAGGGGGCTGGGTCTAGTTAGTAGAATAGTGGGATAAGGGGGCTGGGGTCTAGTTAGTAGAATAGTGGGATAAGGGGGCTGGGTCTAGTTAGTATAATAGTGGAATAAGGGGGCTGGGTCTAGTTAGTAGAATAGTGGAATAAGGGGGCTAGGGTCTAGTTAGTAGAATAGTGGGATAAGGGGGCTGGGTCTAGTTAGTAGAATAGTGGGATAAGGGGGCTAGGGTCTAGTTAGTAGAATAGTAGGATAAGGGGTATGGGGTCTAGTTAGTAGAATAGTGGGATAAGGGGGCTAGGATCTAGTTAGTAGAATAGTGGGATAAGTGGGCTAGGATATAGTTAGTAGAATAGTGGGATAAGGGGGCCCAGGATCTAGTTAGTAGAATAGTGGGATAAGTGGGCTAGGATATAGTTAGTAGAAAAGTGGGATAAAGGGGCTAGGGTCTAGTTAGTAGAATAGTGGGATAAGGGGGCTGGGTCTAGTTAGTAGAATAGTGGGATAAGGGGTATGGGGTCTAGTTAGTAGAATAGTGGGATAAGGGGGCCCAGGATCTAGTTAGTAGAATAGTGGGATAAGTGGGCTAGGATATAGTTAGTAGAAAAGTGGGATAAAGGGGCTAGGGTCTAGTTAGTAGAATAGTGGGATAAGGGGGCTGGGTCTAGTTAGTAGAATAGTGGGATAAGGGGTATGGGGTCTAGTTAGTAGAATAGTGGGATAAGGGGGCTGGGGTCTAGTTAGTAGAATAGTGGGATAAGGGGGCTAGGGTCTAGTTAGTAGAATAGTGGGATAAGGGGGCTAGGGTCTAGTTAGTAGAATAGTGGGATAAGGGGGCTAGGGTCTAGTTAGTAGAATAGTGGGATAAGGGGGCTAGGGTCTAGTTAGTAGAATAGTGGGATAAGGGGGCTGGTCTAGTTAGTAGAATAGTGGGATAAGGGGGCTAGGATATAGTTAGTAGAATAGTGGGATAAGGGGGCTAGGATATAGTTAGTAGAATAGTGGGATAAGGGGGGCTAGGATATAGTTAGTAGAATAGTGGGATAAGGGGGCTGGTCTAGTTAGTAGAATAGTGGGATAAGGGGGCTAGGATATAGTTAGTAGAATAGTGGGATAAGGGGGCTGGGTCTAGTTAGTAGAATAGTGGGATAAGGGGGCTGGGTCTAGTTAGTAGAATAGTGGGATAAGGGGGCTGGGTCTAGTTAGTAGAATAGTGGGATAAGGGGGCTGGGTCTAGTTAGTAGAATAGTGGGATAAGGGGGCTAGGATATAGTTAGTAGAATAGTGGGATAAGGGGGCTAGGATATAGTTAGTAGAATAGTGGGATAAGGGGGCTGGGTCTAGTTAGTAGAATAGTAGGATAAGGGGGCTGGGGTCTAGTCAGAAGAATAGTGGGATAAGATGGGAAAACAGGGGAAAGAAAAAAAGCTCTTTATTTCTGTCTGCAGTATTACTTTAACTGGCAATAACAATCTGGCATTTTCCTTCAAGAAAACCTTTCATTGGATCATCCCTTATTAACTGGATTTTGCCTTTTAAGGGTGACAGTAAATTATTAGAGATAAAAGTCAGGACATTGGATCGCTCTCTCTCTCTTTCCCCTCTCTCTCTCTTTCTCTGGGTTGTACTGTCCAGTATAATTTACTCTCTCTCTCTATAATTGAACTTTATGAGATATCAGTGGACTCTAACAGTTCTCTGCAGTTCGTTATTAATATTTTACAGAGCGGTTTTATCAGACTTTTACAGCGAGTCTCTGCTACCCTCAGAGGACAAAAGTCAAGGAGGAGAAATGTGAAGAAAGTAGAGGAAGAGAGAAGTGTCGATTTCTTTCTTCCGTTGTTTGGGAGACACTGGTGACCAGGCTCGTTTGGGAGACACTGGTGACCAGGCTCGTTTGGGAGACACTGGTGACCAGGCTCGTTTTGGAGACACTGGTGACCAGGCTCGTTTGGGAGACACTGGTGACCAGGCTCATTTGGGAGACACTGGTGACCAGGCTCGTTTGGGAGACACTGGTGACCAGGCTCGTTTGGGAGACACTGGTGACCAGGCTCGTTTGGGAGACACTGGTGACCAGGCTCGTTTGGGAGACACTGGTGACAAGGCTCGTTTGGGAGACACTGGTGACCAGGCTCGTTTGGGAGACACTGGTGACCAGGCTCGTTTGGGAGACACTGGTGACTAGTCTCGTTTGGGAGACACTTCTCGAGAAGGTAAATATTTGTAGTAGCGGTGAGCTCCTCGGAACCCACAGCAAAATGAGACGAGACGAGACTGCTGAAACCAAGTGAGGCATGGACCAGAAAACCAATCCATGTAGATTTAAAGAGGTTGAGAGGGAGAGTGGAGAAATAAAGAAATGGGAAACAGGAGGAGCACCCCCATCCCGCCCTCTCCTCCTCGACACCGTTATCTCGCTCCTCTGCTCCGTTAGGAAACAACTATATTTTTCCATGACATCCTTCTCTGCATATACTGTACGAAGTGTCTGGCTTGGCGAGCGTCGCCATGGCAGCAAGCTAACACCCTGATGTTCCATTCATTGTCAGGGTCAGGGAGCCAGAGGACCACAGGACATCAAGAATAAGGGAGGAAAATATATCAACATTCTGTTTTTTATCCCGTTACTTCCGTCTTTTTTTCCCTCTATGTCTGGGAATGAAAAGAGGAGGATAGAGGAGAAACAGAGAAGTGGAGGGAGCAAGAGAGAAAGAGGATGAAAAGAACCAGAAGTAGAGATGGATAGAAGGGAGAGAAAGGGAAAAGAGTGTGATAGAGAGAAAATGGGAAAGATTAATGAAAGAGGTGGAGATGGACATTATTCTAGTGAAAGTCAGAGAGGAGTCAGAGAGGAGTGAACAGGTTCTTTGGTATGACAGAGGTCGTCCTCTCTGTTTGCCTGTCTGCTTGGGGACACCGAGGGACATGAGTGTGTGTGACGTGTGTGTGTGTGCACGCCATCACTCTGTCAAGCTCGCGTTAATAATCAGTGCTTGATTAAACAGCCATTCAGAGAGGCAGGATTAGGGAAGTCCCCTCAGACCTGATGGGATGGGTTGGAAACAACCTTATGTGTTTCTGTGTGACCATGTAAAGTGTCACTTATAAGCCTGACATCCCAGTGGGAAAAACTGTCTGGAAGGACGTCATTTCAACGGCACAACTCCCGGTTTTGCGGCCTGGGATTGTTTTATTTTGTGCAGACACATAGGAATGCTCCATTCCTCCCCCATAAATAAACACTCAGTGACCCAAACACACACACACACACACACACACACACACACACACACACACACACACACACACACACACACACACACTACAGCTGGGTAATATGTATATCATGATAAATTGATGAATTATCACAATAACAATAAATTGAACGATACATTTATAACATGAATGTGCATGCACCACAGTAATTATTTTGTTTAAATATTAGCCTTAAAACGACTATCTACTAGCTTGAATGTTGTAGCTATCAATTGTCCCATTAACAATCACCCGTATTAGGAAACTTATTTCATTTAAAACCTTAAGGTTATTTATTGTAATGAACGATATCAGCAAATTTTCCACGATAAGTGGTCGGTGCTGATCATTTTTAGTTTATAGTCCCAGCTCTAACACACACACACACACACACGCACACACACATACATCTACACACACACACACACACACACACACACACACACACACACACCCTATAGCCCTCACCCCTCACCCAGTGCGAAGACTGACTTGAATGACCTTTTAGTGAAGTGAGAGAGAGAGAGAGCGAGAGAGAGAGAGAGAGAGAGAGAGAGAGAGAGAGAGAGAGAGAGAGAGAGAGATGTTCCTCTCTCTCCTTGATATGTTAAGGTAATTAGTTATACTCTTTGACAGAGAGTTCCTAAAAGCAAGAAATGAATTTTACTTACTGTCAAACCCTGAGAGTTTAAAATGTGATTAACTCAAAGTGCTAAAAGGCAGCAGATTAATTGAGGATCTATCACAGTAATTGTTTATGTCGGTCTGTTTTCGTGTCTCCTCCATGTGGGGCTGTTTCCCAAGTGGAACCCTATTCCCTACATAGTGCATTACTTTTGACCAGAGCTCTATGGGTCCTATTGCCATTAAGGATGCAGACAGTCACTAGAATAACTACAGGCATATATCTAGAATTGATAGAGAACCAATTGGGACAAATCCTTGAATTGGATGAGTTAAGAGCATTCTGTGAGCGGTCGGTGCGGTTCAGAGAATATCACGTTGGTTTTTCTGACATGGGCTCAAATGCAGCCTCAGGCAGAGTCATCCCCAAACACTCTGCGGATACCACAGAAGGCCTTCCTAATGATCCACTAAAACATGTCTGTTGTTCTGAGTGAATTCAATTTCCTGACAACTAATGTAACACAAAACGCTGCGGTGTAGAATAACAATGATCGTAAAAAAACAATGGCAGGGGATGGGAGAGGATGGTGGCGGGTGTTTGGCCCTCTCAGCGTGAGAGGGAGAATGTTGTTTTATGCAATTTTGAAGAGAAATCGTTTGTGCTCACAGCAAGGGGTGGGAATTGTTTTGCCTCATCCCGAGAGTTTCCTGATGCAGGTTTTGATTGAATGAGACCTATTGGACTGAATGCGGAAGATGTCTCCCAATAGACTTCACAGAAGTGTTCTCAGTGAGGCTGTCCCAAATGGTACCCTATTCCCTTTGTAGTGCACTACTTTTAACCAGAGCCCAATGGAGCCTATATTGCCATTTAGGATACAGACAGACACTAGAATAACTACAGGAATATATCTATAATTGATTGAGAACCAGACACCGACGTTCACATAAACAATAACAATTTCTCAACTGACTGTGAATTGGTCTTAATTATTTAAAACCACATCTACATAAAAAGGAGACAGTCCTTCTTCAATCTTAAATTGGGGCATTTCTGAGAAGTTGCTACAGCTGAATGTGATGCTCTGAGTCTCTGAGGTTTGGGAGGGGAGAAGCCAGTGAAATTCTGGTATGACACTTACACGAGTCCCAGATGGCACCCTATCCCCTATGTAGTGCACTAATTACATGGTGCATTTTGGAACGCACAGACATTGACGCCGTCCTCAAATGCCGTCCCAGCCCCGTTGACGATATTCGGCACAGTGCTTTTTCTGTGTTTGCTATGGGAATGTTACATCTTGAATGGAGCCAAGGGCACAATCCTTAGTTTGACTGTTCAAGGATCTTTTCTCTGAGATCAAAGTCAAAGGCTGCCAGTCAGTCACATAGTGTATACACTGTTGAGATGACAACAAGGACTGAACGCTGTAAGATATTCATTATACACACCTATATATGGTAAAATGGTAGTTTCCTTCTACTTCTTTATATGTATGAGGACTGCCAGGAAATATTTTGGGTATCTCAGATTGTTCTGGCAATTCTCACATAGAAAACTTAATTGGGAGGAAGGATGTTTGACGTGCTTTTTACAAATACAGTGGGGGAAAAAAGTATTTGATCCCCTGCTGATTTTGTACGTTTGCCCACTGACAAAGTCATGATCAGTCTATAATTTTAATGGTAGGTTTATTTGAACAGTGAGAGACAGAATAACAACAAAGAAATCCAGAAAAACGCATGTCAAAAATGTTATGAATTGATTTGCATTTTAATGGAGGGAAATAAGTATTTGACCCCTCTGCAAAACATGACTTAGTACTTGGTGGCAAAACTCTTGTTGGCAATCACATAGGTCAGATGTTTCTTGTAGTTGGCCACCAGGTTTGCACTCATCTCAGGAGGGATTTTGTTCCACTCCTCTTTGCAGATCTTCTCCAAGTCATTAAGGTTTTGAGGCTGACGTTTGGCAACGCAAACCTTCAGCTCCCTCCACAAATGTTCTATGGGATTAAGGTCTGGAAACTGGCTAGGCTACTCCAGGACTTTAATGTGCTTCTTCTTGAGCTACTCCTTTGTTGCCTGGCTATGTGTTTTGGGTCATTGTCATGCTGGAATACCCATTCACGACCCATTTTCAATGCCCTGGCTGAGGGAAGGAGGTTCTCACCCAAGATTTGATGGTACATGGCCCCGTCCATCGTCCCTTTGATGCGGTGAAGTTGTCCTGTCCCCTTAGGAGAAAAACACCCCCAAAGCACAATGTTTCCACCTCTATGTTTGACAGTGAGGATGGTGTTCTTGGGGTCATGGGCAGCATTCCTCCTCCTCCAAACACGGCGAGTTGAGTTAATGCCAAAGAGCTCGATTTTGGTCTCATCTGACCACGACACTTTTACCCAGTTCTCCTCTGAATCATTCAGATGTTCATTGGCAAACTTCAGACGGCCCTTTATATGTGCTTTCTTGAGCAGGGGGACCTTGCGGGCGCTGCAGGATTTCAGTTCTTCACGGCGTAGTCTGTTACCAATTGTTTTCTTGGTGACTATGGTCCCAGCTGCCTTGAGATCATTGACAAGATCCTCCCGTGTAGTTCTGGGCTGATTCCTCAAAGTTCTCATGATCATTGCAACTCCACAAGGTGAGATCTTGCATGGAGCTGCAGGTTGAGGGAGATTGACAGTTTCTTCCATTTGCGAATAATCACACCAACTGTTGTCACCTTCTCACCAAGCTGCTTGGCGATGGTCTTGTAGCCCATTCCAGCCTTGTGTAGGTCTGCAATCTTGTCCCTGACATCCTTGGAGAGCTCTTTGGTCTTGGCCATGGTGGAGAGTTTGGAATCTGATTGATTGATTGCTTCTGTGGACAGGTGTATTTATACGTAACAAACTGAGATTAGGAGCACTCCCTTTAAGAGTGTGCTCCTAATCTCAGCTCGTTACCCGTATAAAAGACACCTGGGAGCCAGAAATCTTTCTGATTGAGAGGGGGTCAAATACTTATTTCCCTCATTAAAATGCAAATCAATTTATTACATTTTTGACATGCGTTTTTCTGGATTCTTTTGTTGTTATTCTGTCTCTCACTGTTCAAATAAACCTACCATTCAAATTATAGACTGATCATTTCTTTGTCAGTGGGCAAACGTACAAATTCAGCAGGGGATAAAATACTTTTTTTCCTCACTGTATATCACAAACAATTTTTGAGAAAATCATAATGAAAGTGGCTATTTTAGGCCCTTTTTAGAACTATACATGCCTCCTGTAAGACCCTATGATCCATGAACCGTACATGATACAGACAACATATTGGTGTCATTATATTCCTTATAGTGTGCTCTAACCTAGATTCTGAAATACAAGTTTTCACATACATTTATTCAACATTAAACATATTGACATTAATATCTCAAAGTACACTTTTTGATTTTGCTTATTTTGAGACATCTTTTGGAACAATACATTCTTTAAACATGTCACATGGTACTCTTGAAAATATTACCCGTTTTATATAGAAATTGATATTAAAGGTCATTTACCAATCACAGCCCTCCTTTAGTATTGTACATTAAGCAAATCGCCAGAAGAGGGAGTTGCCTTTGAATCAATTTTCCCATTCACTGTGTTGGTGGTGCTCATTCATTTAATCATAACTTTAAAATTAAAAGAGAGGCCACTGGAGTACATTGTTCAAAACAATAGGTCTTAAAATGAAGTGTACTTTTGAGATTTTCATAATATTGATGTGATTATTATTATTTTATTTTTTCTCTAGACATACTCCTTATGTTAGAGCACACCAGTGTTGTAGTACTCGAGTCCAGGACTCGAACTCAACCAGTTGTCATTTTGTTGTCAGAAAATCAATTGCTTTTGCATAATTCAACATACTAGCTGCAACAACAATTGTTAGATAGCTGTATTGTCTATTTAGCCTCACAAATGTGCAACACTATTAATTAGCAATTTAGCTTTAAAAATGGTTGGATGGCTACTTTTAGCACTACCAAGGGACTCGTGACTTGACTCGAGATTCCAGTAGAAAGGACTCAAACACTTTAGACATAGGACTCGACTTGGACTTTAGTTTCAGTGACTTGACTAAATCACTGGAGTACGGAAGCCCTGACGCCGAAGGCAAAAAAAAAAGTAGACTCTTGAAATGATCTAGTGTTGCACATTGTATCTTGTTCAAATGACTTAATATCTCATTTGAAGACTTATAAAAAAACAACATTTTACTAAGTCGTTCAAACAAGATACTATAGTCATTAGAACGACTTATTATCTTGTTTGAATTACTTATTATTGTATCTACCTAGGCCTCATTTGTTGTGTAGCTTGTCAGACCGTGTAATGGTTGCTGTAGCCATTCATTCACTGATTCCATCCATTGATATGATTATTCATTGACAATTCTTTGATAGCCTAAAGCAGGGCTGCTTTTGAAGGCCAGAGCATTTAAGTGGGCAAGTGTGGAGTGAGGAGCAGAGCATAATTTGATCTATGGGCATGCTCTGCCTAGCATTTTTCATTTCCTTTATCACTATTATTTTCATTAGGCCTATTTGGTTGTAATTATTTAGCCTACCCCACCCACTATAGCCTTCATGTAGCTTATTTTCTACTTTCTAACATTAGGATATGTGGTTTGTATTTTGAATAACTTCCAATGTATTAACATATGTTTAAGGTAGGCAATACATAGGCTACTGTAAAATGTATTTTTGTTTTTCTTGGAATAGAAACTCCACAATATAAATTAGGGGCATCAAACTCATTCCATGGAGGGCCTAGTGTCTGCTGGTTTTAGGTTTTTCGTTTAAATTAAGACGTAGACAACCAGGTGAGGGGAGTTCCTTACTAATCAGTGACCTTCATTCATCAATCAAGTACAAGGGAAGAGCGAAAACCCGCAGACACTCGGCCCTCCGTGGAATGAGTTTGCCACGTGATATAAATCAATTTAATTCATCTAAAATATCAGAAATACATTTTCAATAATAAAGGCCAGTATCAGCTTCTTTTCATAAATAAAAGAGAATCAATGATCTCAAACTGCAGCGGTCAAATGATTTGCAGAAGCAAGCACCAACAAGCTTTACATGTGCATTGATCATGGGAAATGCGCTCTACAAATGAAATATTATTATTATTATTATTATTGTTATTATAAAGACAGAAAAATACACATATAAAAGCTAAATGACATAAAGGAATATTAGTGGGAATATAGCCATAAAATAAACAAGAGAAAGGAGAATGGAAAATATTTGGATGAATGGAATCAGTGAATGAATGGCTGCAGCAACCATTACATGGTCTGGCAAGCTGCACAACAAATGAGGCCTAATTAGACAAAATAACAATTAAGTAATTCAAACGAGTAAATAAGAATACTGAACAAAAATATAAACGCAACATGCAACAATCTTACTGAGTTACAGTTCAAATAAGGAAATCAGTCACTTGAAATATATTAATTGGACCCTAATCTATGGATTTCACATGAATTGGCAGCCCACTGGGGAGCCAGGCCCAGCCTGTCAGAATTTGTTTTTTTCCCCACGAAAGGGCTTTAATACAGACAGAAATACTACTCAGTGTCATCAGCTGTCCGGGTGGCTGGTCTCAGATGATCTCACAGGTGAAAAAGCTGGATGTGGAGGTTCTGGGTTGGCATGGTAACACATGGTCTGCTGTTGTGAGGCCGGTTGGACGTACTTCCAACTTCTCTTGAACATTAAATTATCCGGCAACAGCTCTGGTGGACATTCCTGCAGTCAGCATGCCAATTGCATGCTCCCTCAAAACTTGAGACATCTGTGGCATTTTGTGTGCGACAAAACTGCACATTTTTGAGTGGCCTTTTATTGTCCCCAGCACAAGGTGCACCTGTGTAATGATCATGCAGCTTAATCAGCTTCTTGATATGCCACACCTGCTAGATGTTTGGATTATCTTGGCAGAGGAGAAACGCTCACTAACAGGGATGTAAACAAATGTGTGCTCAAAATTTGAGAGAAATAAGCTTTTTGTGCGTATGGAACATTTCTGGGATGTTTTATTTCAGCTCATAAAAACATGGGACCAACATTTTACATGTTGCATTCATATTTTTGTTCAGTGTAGGTCAAACACTTTAAGTGGTTCAAACAAGATACTAAGTCATTCAAACGAGACACTACGTCGTTTAAACAAAATCATTCCAAGAATCTACTATTTTTTTGCCTTCGGCTTCTGGCCTTCCGTACTGGAGCACACTATAAGGAGTACAATGACACCGAGATGTATCTGTATCCTGTATGGTTCACTGATCATAGGGTCTTACAGAAGGAATGTATAGGTCTAAAAGGGCAAAAATTAGCCACTTTCTTCATGATTTTCTTGTGTTTGTGTGTGAGTGGTGTCTCTGTGTGTGTATCTTTTGTGAGTGAGTGTCTGACTGTGTGTGTGTGTGTGTGTGTGTGTTTGTCTGTGTGTGCGGAGTGTGTGTGTATCTGTGTGTGTCTGTGTGTGTGGGTCTTTTGTGAGTGTGTGTCTGACTGTGTGTGTCTGACTGTGTGTGTGTGTGTGTGTGTGTGTGTGTTTCTGTTTGTGAGAGTGTGAGCATCTCTCTGTTGGCTTTTAGCCCTGATGAGTTTGAGGTTCTTTATATCATTCTGTTACGCTGTTAAACAATTTTATTTACCCAGCATACACACACAGACACATACAGACACATACAGACACACACACACACCACTCTCCTCTCCTCTCTGTCGGACACAAGGGAAACATAATGAAATAGCGTATAAATGCTCTCTCTCGCCCAGGAATCTAATTAATTTATCCTGTTTATTATGGAGTGTGTGTGTGTGTGTGTGTGTGTGCCGGCGTGGGGTCCTTTAGGTTGATGATGGGGGCCTGATTTTCTTTGGGGCTAGTTAGTGTGCACAGAGAGATTGGTTGGTAATTGACAGGGATGGGTCCCAATACTAATACAGACCAACAGAGCCATGACAGGCTTTGGGACCAGTGGAGAAGAGAGGAGGAGGAGAGGAGGGGAGAGGAGGGTAGAGAAGAGGAAAGGAAGGGAGAGGAGGTGAGGAGAGATGAGATGAGATGAGATGAGAGGAGAGGAGAGGAGAGGAGAGGAGAGGAGAGGAGAGGAGAGGAGAGGAGAGGAGAGGAGAGGAGAGGAGAGAGTATTTTCAGTATCATCTGACACACAGCTTCCACAACCTTGACCTACGTACGTGTGTGTGTGTGTGTGTGTGTGTGTGTGTGTGTGTGTGTGTGTGTGTGTGTGTGTGTGTGTGTGTGTGTGTGTGTGTGTGTGTGCGCAGGTCATGGCTGGGACTTAGTGCTGGCTGAGAGCTGCCACCTGATGATACACAGACCTGCTGAATAGGCAAGGTTCAGGTGTGTGTGTGTGTGTGTGTGTGTGTGTGTGTGTGTGTGTGTGTGGTTATGTCCAACGCCAACATAGAGGTGCAGTCACTCTCCCCGAGGGTCATACACAGGTTAGAGTCTTTCTAAGTCATATAAGTGTTTGTTTGTGTGTGTGTGTGTTTGTGTGTGTGTGTGTGTTTGTGTGTGTGTGTGCGTGTGTGTGTGTGTGTGTGTGTGCGTCTGTGTGTGTTTCAGAGTGAAGGTGATACAGGAGTCAGTGTGGGCAGTGCTGAGTTGGCATGGTTGTCATGGAGACCTGGCATGAACCCCAACCAAGACAGGAGTCGCAGCCTGTCTTACGAGGCCAGGAGAGTGTGTGTGTTTGTGTGTGGGTGCTTGTGTGTTGTGTGTGTGCGTGTCTATGTGTGTATGAGTGCATATTATGTGTGTGTGTGTGTGTTTGTGTGTGTGTGTGTGTGTTTGTGTGTGTGTGTGTGTGTGTGTGTGTGTGTGCGTGCGTGCGTGCGGGCATTCGTGTGTCTCTGCATTTCTTTGTCCATGTATTGGTTAGTGTGTATGGGTGTATTTGTGTGTGTGTGTATTTGTGTGTGTGTGTGTGTGTGTGTGTGTGTGTGTGTGTGTGTGTGTGTGTGTGTGTGTGTGTGCGTGCGTGCGTGTGTGTGTGTGTTAGGCTGACACAGTGACAGTGAGAACAGAGAGTGTGTTGATTCAATCGATGAAGCTCTGAAGTGGCTTAACGGTGACAGTTATGTGTCAATATCATCACGGGTCCTGTTAGCCCAACGATAAACAGTATATCATGGAGGTTCAGCTGCACCAATGTATGTTGGATTTGTTCTTTATATCAAGGATTTCTTAGTGACATATTTGTAGTATTCATTGATCACATATATAGAAACAGAATCTTATTCAAGTTCTGTGATCATATAAGCTGTAGAATGCTTTGCAGCTTGAGAACCTATGGAATTCTCTCTGATTCCGACTCAAAGCATTCTAGAATGTCTACACTGTAGAATGTTTGTGTTGCCACTCAGGCCACAATGCACTCCCTTCTGAAATGTACTGCATTTTTTATTTTATTTTATTTAACCTTTATTTAACCAGGTAGGCCAGTTGAGAACAAGTTCTCATTTACAACTGCGACCTGGCCAAGATAAAGCAAAGCAGTTCGATAAAAACAACAACAACACAGAGTTACATATGGGGTAAAACAAAAACGTACAGTCAATAACACAATAGAAAAATAGAAAATCTATATATACAGTGTGTGCAAATGTAGTAAGTTATGGAGGTAAGGCAATAAATAGGCCATAGTGCAAAATAATTACAATGTAGTATTAACACTGGAGTGATAGATGTGCAGAAGATAATGTGCAAATAGAGATACTGGGGTGCAAATGAGCAAAATAAATAGCAATATGGGGATGAGGTAGTTGGGTGGGATAATTACAGATGGGCTGTGTACAGGTGCAGTGATCGGTAAGCTGCTCTGACAACTGATGCTTAAAGTTAGTGAAGGAGATAAGAGTCTCCAGCTTCAGAGATTTTTGCAGTTCGTTCCAGTCATTGGCAGCAGAGAACTGGAAGGAATGGCAGCCAAATGAGGTGTTGGCTTTGGGGATGACCAGTGAGATATACCTGCTGGAGCGCATACTACGAGTGGGTGTGAAAGGGTAGAGCTGCCGCTTTCAAGGAACGGGACTCTAACCCGGACGCTTATAAGAAATGCCGCTATGACCTCCGACGAACCATCAAACAGGCAAAGAGTCAATACAGGTCTAAGATTGAATCATACTACACTGGCTCTGACGCTCGTCGGATGTGGCAGGGCTTGAAAACTATTACAGACTACAAAGGGAAGCACAGCCGCGAGCTGCCCAGTGACACAAGCCTACCAGACGAGCTAAACCACTTCTATGCTCGCTTCGAGGCAAGCAACACTGAAGCATGCATGAGAGCACCAGCTGTTCCGGACGACTATGTGATCACGCTCTCCGTAGCCGATGTGAGTAAGACTTTTAAGCAGGTCAACATTCACAAGGCCGCAGGGCCAGACGGATTACCAGGACGTGTACTCCGAGCATGTGCTGACCAACTGGCAAGTGTCTTCACTGACATTTTCAACATGTCCCTGACTGAGTCTGTAATACCAACATGTTTCAAGCAGACCACCATAGTCCCCGTGCCCAAGAACTCTAAGATAACCTGCCTAAATGACTACCGACCCGTGGCACTGACGTCTGTAGCCATGAAGTGCTTTGAAAGACTGGTCATGGCTCACATCAACAGCATAATCCCAGAAACCCTAGACCCACTCCAATTTGCATACCGCCCCAACAGATCCACAGATGATGCAATCTCTATCGCACTCCACACTGCCCTTTCCCACCTGGACAAGAGGAACACCTACGTGAGAATGCTATTCATTGACTACAGCTCAGCATTCAACACCATAGTGCCCTCAAAGCTCATCACTAAGCTAAGGATCCTGGGACTAAACACCTCCCTCTGCAACTGGATCCTGGACTTCCTGACGGGCCGCCCCCAGGTGGTAAGGGTAGGTAACAACACATCTGCCACACTGATCCTCAACACGGGGGCCCCTCAGGGGTGCGTGCTCAGTCCCCTCCTGTACTCTCTGTTCACCCATGACTGCATGGCCAGGCACGACTCCAACACCATCATTAAGTTTGCCGACGACACAACAGTGGTAGGCCTGATCACCGACAACGATGAGACAGCCTATAGGGAGGAGGTCAGAGATCTGGCCGTGTGGTGCCAGGACAACAACCTCTCCCTCAACGTGACCAAGACAAAGGAGATGATTGTGGACTACAGGAAAAAAAAGAGGACTGAGCACGCCCCCATTCTCATCGACGGGGCTGTAGTGGAACAGGTTGAGAGCTTCAAGTTCCTTGGTGTCCACATCACCAACGAACTATCATGGTCCAAACACACCAAGACAGTCGTGAAGAGGGCACGACAAAGCCTATTCCCCCTCAGGAGACTAAAAAGATTTGGCATGGGTCCTCAGATCCTCAAAAAATTCTACAGCTGCACCATCGAGAGCATCCTGACTGGTTGCATCACCGCCTGGTATGGCAACTGCTTGGCCTCTGACCGCAAGGCACTACAGAGGGTAGTGCGTACGGCCCAGTACATCACAGGGGCAAAGCTCCCTGCCATCCAGGACCTCTATACCAGGCGGTGTCAGAGGAAGGCCCTCAAAATTGTCAAAGACTCCAGTCACCCTAGTCATAGACTGTTCTCTCTGCTACCGCACGGCAAGCGGTACCGGAGTGCCAAGTCTAGGTCCAAAAGACTTCTCAACAGCTTCTACCCCCAAGCCATAAGACTCCTGAACAGCTAATCATGGCTACCCGGACTATTTTCACTGCCCCCCCCACCCCCATACTTTTTACGCTGCTGCTACTCTGTTAAGTATTTATGCATAGTCACTTTAACTCTACCCACATGTACATATTACCTCAACTACCTCAACTAGCCGGTGCCCCCGCACATTGACTATGCAACGGTACCCCCCTGTATATATAGCCTCCCTACTGTCACTTTATTCTATTGTATATATAGCCTCCCTACTGTCACTTTATTTTTACTTCTGCTCTTTTTTTCTCAACACTTTTTTGTTGTTGTTTTATTCTTACTTTTTTGTTTAAAATAAATGCACTGTTGGTTAAGGGCTGTAAGTAAGCATTTCACTGTAATGTCTGCACCTGTTGTATTCGGCGCATGTGACCAATAAAATTTGATTTGATTTGATTTGATTTGATTTGTTGCTATGGTGACCAATGAGCTAAGATAAGGCGGGGATTTGCCTAGGAATGATTTATAGATGACCTGGAGCCAGTGGGTTTGGCGACGAATATGTAGTGAGGGCCAGCCAACGAGAGCGTACAGGTCACAATGGTGGGTAGTATATGTGGCTTTGGTGACAAAACGGATGGCACTGTGATAGACTACATCCAATTTGCTGAGTAGAGTGTTGGAGGCTATTTTGTAAATGACATCGCCGAAGTCAAGGAACGGTAGGATAGTCAGTTGTACGAGGGCATGTTTGGCAGCATGAGTGAAGAAGGCTTTGTTGCGAAATAAGAAGCCGATTCAAGATTTAACTTTGTTAATGTGAGTCTGGAAGCACAGTTTACGGTCTAACTAGACACCTAGGTATTTGTAGTTGTCCACATATTGTAAGTCAGACCCACCGAGAGTAGTGATTCTAGTCGGGCGGGCGGGTGCAAGCAGCGTTCGATTGAAGAGCATGCATTTAGTTTTACTAGTGTTTAAGAGCAATTGGAGGCTACGGAAGGAGTGTTGTATGGCATTGAAGCTCGTTTGGAGGTTTGTTAACACAGTGTCCAATGAAGGGCCAGATATATACAAAATGGTGTCGTCTGCGTAGAGGTGGATCTGAGAGTCACCAGCAGCAAGAGCGACATCATTGATATACACAGAGAATAGAGTCGGCCCGAGAATTGAACCCTGTGGCACCCCCATAGAGACTGCCAGAGGTCCAGACAACAGGCCCTCCGATTTGACACTTTGAACTCTATCTGAGAAGTAGTTGGTGAACCAGGCGAGGCAGTCATTTGAGAAACCCAGGCTAATTAGTCTGCCCATAAGAATGCGGTGATTGACAGAGTTGAAAGCCTTGGCCAGGTCGATGAAGACGGCTGCACAGTACTGTCTTTTATCGATCGCGGTTATAATATCGTTTAGGACCTTGAGTGTGGCTGAGGTGTACCCATGACCAGCTCGGAAACCAGATTGCATAGTGGAGAAGGTACGGTGGGATTCTAAATGGTCGGTGATCTGTTTGTTAACTTGGCTTTCAAATACTTTTGAAAGGCAGGGCAGGATGGATATAGGTCTGTAACAGTTTGGATCTAGAGTGTCACCCCATTTGAAGTAGGGGATGACTGCGGCAGCTATCCAATCTCTGGGGATCTCAGACGATACGAAAGAGAGGTTGAACAGGCTAGTTATAGGGGTTGCGACAATTTCGGTGGCTAACTTTAGAAAGAAAGTGTCCAGATTGTCTAGCCCAGCTGATTTGTAGGGGTCCAGATTTTGCAGCTCTTTCAGAACATCAGCTATCTGAATTTGGGTGAAGGAGAAGCGGGTGGGGGGGCATGGGCAAGTTGCAGCGGAGGGTGCAGAGCTGGTGGCCGGGGTAGGGGTTGCCAGGTGGAAAGCATGGCCAGCCGTAGCAAAATGCTTGTTGAAATTCTCGATGATCGTAGATTTATCGGTGGTGACAGTGTTTCTTAGCCTCAGTGCAGTGGGCAGCTGGGAGGAGGTGCTCTTATTCTCCATGGACTTTACAGTGTCCCAAATTTTTTTGGAGTTAGTGCTACAGGATGCACATTTCTGTTTGAAAAAGCTAGCCTTTGCTTTCCTAACTGATTGTGTATATTGGTTCCTGACTTCCCTAAAGAGTTGCATATCGCGGGGGCTGTTCGATGCTAATGCAGTACGCCACAGGACGTTTTTGTGCTGGTTAAGGGCAGTCAAGTCTGGGGTGAACCAGGGGCTATATCTGTTCTTAGTTCTGCATTTTTTGAATGGGGCATGCTTATTTAAGATGGAGAGGAAAGCACTTTTAAAGAACATCCAGGCATCCTCTACTGACGGAATGTGGTCAATATCCATCCAGGATACCCGGGCCAGGTCAATTAGAAAGGCCTGCTCGCAGAAGTGTTTTAGGGAGCGTTTGACAGTGATGAGGGGTGGTCGTTTGACCGCAGACCCATTACAGACGAAGGCAATGAGGCAGTGATCGCTGAGATCCAGGTTGAAGACAGCGGAGGTGTATTTACAGGGTAAATTAGTCAGGATGATGTCTATAAGGGTGCCCATGTTTATGGATTTAGGGTTGTACCTGGTTGGTTCCTTGATAATTTGTGTAAGATTGAGGGCATCTAGTTTAGATTGTAGGACGGAAAATGTTGTAGTTGGGGATGGACATTTCTGAATTTTTGGTGGCCTTCCTAAGCCAGGATTCAGACACTGCTAGAACATCAGGGTTGGCGGAGTGTGCTAATGCAGTGAATAACTCAAACTTAGGGAGGAGGCTTCGGATGTTAACATGCAAGAAACCAAGGCTTTTACGGTTACAGAAGTCAACAAATTATAGCGCCTGGAGAGTAGGAGTGATACTGGGGGCTACAGGGCCTGGGTTAACCTCTACATCACCAGAGGAACAGAGGAGGAATAGAATAAGTATATGACTAAAGGCTTTAAGAACTGGTCTTCTAGTGCGTTGGGTACAGAGAATAAATGGGGCAGATTTCTGGGCATTGTAGAAGAGATTCAGGGCATTATGTACATACAAGGATATGGAAGGATATTAGTACAGTGGAGGTAAACCTAAGCGTTGGGTAACGTTGAAAGAGATAGCATCACTGGAGGCACCGAATGAGCCGGTCTCCGCGTGTACGGGGGGTGGGACAAAGGAGCTATCTGAGGCAGGTTTAGCGGGACTGGGGGCTCTACAGTGAAATAGTACAATAAGAACTAACCGAAACAGCAATAGGCAAGGCATATTGACATGGGAGAGAGGCATAAAGCAATCACAGGTGTTACTTGAGAGAGCTAAGACAACAGCTGGTAATGGCGATGAAAGTTTGGGCTGAGGCTAAACAGATAAACAGGATGGGTTACCGTATAAAGGACCAGTCCAGCAGGCATCAGCTGTGTAGTTGAGTGATCATAAGGTCCAGTGAACAGCAATAGGTGAGTCCGGGAGCAGTTCGGTGGCTGCTACGGCACAGGCGAGCAGGAGGCACGGCTGTTGATTGCGTGTGCTAGCGGGCTGGGGCTAGTAGCTGGATCCTCGTGGTCGTCGCAACGGGAAGCCTGTTGAAACCACATCATGTTGATTACGTCGGCAGACCAGTCGTGATGGATTGGCGGGGCTCCGTGTCAACACTAGGAGGTCCCGTCCGGTTGACAGAGAGATACATAGCCGGGAGATGGGCTCGAGGCTAGCTCAAGACTAACTGGTGTTTGCTTCGGGACAGTGGTGATTAGCCAACAACAACAACAGCCATTCGGTTGCAGCTAGCTAGTTGCGATGATCCGATGTTAAGGTCCAGTGATTCAGTGATTCCGGCAGAAAATCTGATATGCTCTGGGTCGATAGCAGCGCTGTTCAGACTGTGCAGACTGGCAGATAATTGTCCAGGCTAGAGCTGGCTGGTAGGTAGTGCAGGCCACGGACAATGGTGAAGACCGCTAACGGTGGCTAATAGCAAGTAGCTAGTTAGCCGGCTAGCTGGCTAGCTGGCTAGTTTCAGCCGGAGGTTCTAGATAAAAAGGTATAAGGAGATAATAGAATCCATTCCACATTGGGTGAGGCGGGTTGCAGGAAAATATATTTAGTTAAAGGATGGAAAGTGAGATTTAGAAATATATATGAAAAATACAAAAAAACAGGCTATTTACACGAGGACACTACAGAATACACGACCGCACTGCTACGTCATGCATGTCTCCTTACATCAGGGATGGGCAACTCCAGTCCTCGGGGGCCAGAGTGGTGTCACAGTTTTTACCCATCCCTAGCAAACACAGCTGATTAAACTAATTGCATTCTAAACTGAAGATCATGATTAGTTGATTATTGGAGTCAGGTGTGTTAGCTGGAGCTCGGGCAAAAGTGTGTCCTCTAGGGATTGTCAAGAGTTCACTAGGCTTCAAGGGAGGGTATACCCTAGGGATTGTCAAGAGTTCACTAGGCTTCGAGGGAGGGTGTACTCTAGGGAGTGCCAAGAGTTCACTAGGCTTCGAGGGAGGGTGTAGCCTAGGGAGTGGGAAGAGTTCATTAGGCTTCCGACATAACGCATTGACAAGCTCTGTTTCTGACATCCACAAAAACGTCATACAACCTTCACACAACCCTCGCGCCAACCAGGAAATGTGTATCAGAAGAGGCTGGTGGGAGGAGCTATAAGAGGACGGGGTCATTGTAATGGCTGGAATGGAATAATTGGAATGGTATCAAACACATCAAACGTGGAAATCACATATTTGACTCCGTTCCATGGATTCCAGTCCATGTATTACAATGAGCCCGTCCTCCTATAGCTCCTCCCACCAGCCTCCTCTGGTGTGTATATCACCGAGACATTTTAGAATCAAACCCACCAAACTCACAGCGGAGGAGGAAATTGAACCAATGATCCATCAAAATGTTTTCCCTAAAAAGTCTAAACCCCATACGAGTTTGCATAAGATTGTTCTAAATAGTGGGCTTTTATGTAAGGTTTCTTTTTCTCTCCTGATAGTTTACCGAAGGGGGGTATTTCACAATCTGTTTGTGAAAGCCTGCATTGTATAAAGCTTAATGTAGTGTGAAATTAAAAAAGCAGTCCGAAAGTGTCAAAGCAGCATGTTAGCCACTTATGATATTCATGCTTGGCTACTAAAAAAATAAAGACTATCCATTTCAGAGGGGCTGGTGGTGACAAGGGCACTCACACAGGAATGGTCATCACCATGGGAAACACAAACACATGAACGGGGTCTCCCACATGGTTCTGCAGGGGCGGAACCCTATACCCACTAGATCCAGAAAAAAAAAGATTAAGAACCAGGGGGTGCAGAAAACTAATCTTCCAAGTCAGAAATGTATTCTGGACTTTAATCATCCCTGTCAATCAATGAACCAATCAGTGACAATAATTGATCAATTAAAATCAGGGAGAAAGTAAAAAACAGTAAGATTCGAGGACAGAAGTTGTGCACTGCACCCCTCTGCTATAAAACTTATCTCATGGAGATCTTTCTTCAACCTCCAGCCAACTCCTCCCGTCTTCTGCCCAGGAACGAGAGCTGTTTCCTGGGTGTACTGTGTGCCGAGCTGCCCTGAGGGAGTCCCCTGGATGGATGATATAATGATGTAGCTGAACTGGCCTCCACTTAGCATCAGGGAGAGAGAGAGAGAGAGATAGAGGGAGGGGGGAGAGAGGGTGGGGGAGAGAAGGGGGAGAGAGAGAGAGAGAGAGAGAGAGAGAGAGAGAGAGAGAGAGATTGTTCAGGGCCAGCGCTCTGTCATCTAGACTGATGCTGCTATAAC
Source organism: Coregonus ussuriensis (assembly GCA_031479575.1). Classification (NCBI taxonomy): domain Eukaryota; kingdom Metazoa; phylum Chordata; class Actinopteri; order Salmoniformes; family Salmonidae; genus Coregonus; species Coregonus ussuriensis. The sequence continues at coordinate 44,169,541 of CM062503.1, read as the reverse complement.
GGAGAGAGAGAGAGAGAGAGAGAGAGAGAGAGAGAGAGAGAGAGAGAGAGAGAGAGAGAGAGAGAGAGAGAGAGAGAGAGAGAGAGAGAGAGAGAGAGAGAGAGAGAGAGAGAGATTGTTCTGGGCCCTACAGACAGACCTTGGGACTGTAGCTTTGTAGGGGGGGGGTACGTTCAGGAGGCACACCGTTCATCGTGTGCATCATTATAGCCTCCAGAGCTGCATTAAAGGACACCACTGCGGACACTGCAGGATAGTGTCGGGGTAGTTTATGAAGTTTGATGCATTTGTTGCGGTGTGTTCTCCATCGGGCCTGTTGCTTTTCTGGACAATTTGAGATACTCTGTAACGCTACAGCTGACCAGTTGTGTTCCCTTCAGGCCTCTGATGGCCAGTTGTGTCCAGTTCGCTGTGTGTGTGTGTGTCACTGACAACAGGGAGGGTAGATCAAGTAGTTAAAGGTGACATTCTAAAAAAACAGTCATCCATAAAAGGTAAACGTGTTGAAGTTGTACTTCCTGTAAACATATGGTAAAAGCGGATCATTTTATGTGTCCCATCACCAACCGTAAATATAATATAAACTCCTGTATAACCTGCAACACTAACCATGTCGTTTATATGTTCATGTGTCCCTACAAACATACATGTAACATTGGTCAGACATCAGGGAATTTGAAAATCAAGCTTTAATGAACACCGCAGTGACATTAAGAGCTGTGATATCCTGTAGTCAGACATGTTATGGAAGTGGGCCATAGAACTGATGACTTGCAGTGTATTGGTATAGAAAAGGTTTTGGCTAAACGTGGACGTGGCAACATTGAAAGAACAGCAGAGAGAGTCCTTTTGGATGTTCACATTACACACACTATACACAGCTGGACTTAACGAGGAGTTGGATTTGGTGCCCTTTCTGTGATTGGGGGGGGGGGGGGGGGGGGGGGGGGG
>CM062503.1:44066382-44166382 GCA_031479575.1 Coregonus ussuriensis | reverse complement strand
ACTTTGACCTTTGACCTAATCCCAGGACAGAACTAATATGTTACCCTTTAGAACTGAGCAGAACTGTCTAGTACCTATACTTGTCCAGGTAGGCTATTGAAAACACATTATCTTGTATAAGAACGACGTTCTATTGTTAACATTCCATCTTTAGCAGTTCATTGATTAGAGCCCAGATTAATAATAGATATTGGTACTCAGGTCACTAAAATGGCTTTTAAAACATTAAACTTGACATTTAAAGATAATTCATTTTATTTCTGAACAGGCTTTAGACTAAATGTCTTGGCAAGATGTATTTATTTTAATTATAAGCCTTTTCAAATTAACATCTTTCAGAAGGACCCCTGCCACCTTACAAAAAGCAAAGCTTAAAAAAAAAACACTATTACCACGGATCAAAAACCCAACTTTTACAATTAATTTAGTTCAATAGTCATATAATGCTGCAGTTAAAATACGTCCCTTTAGTGATAAGGGGCTGCATGAGTTAAAATACGTCCCTTTAGTGATAAGGGGCAGCATGAGTTACAATTTATTCCTGCTTGGTTGTTCCTATATTTCAGTAGAGAGGTGGCAGAAGTGGTGGTGGTGCGTGTGTGTGTGCATGCGGAGGTGGCTGTGTAGGAAACAGCTTGGTTTTCGTAGGTAATTTATTTTCTATTTAAAAGTGAGATTCAGATGGGCCCAGCAGGGCTGGTTGGTCTCGGCCACTGGGGAAGAACAGAGGTTAATTGCAGTAGATTGCCTTATCTCCTTGTAATTATTCCTGTCTCTTTGGACTTCCTTGGCTCCAAATGGCCAATCGATACTATCAGACCACAGAGACAAGAAGGGTAGGAAGAAAGAGATGCGAAAGTCAAGTCGGACTTTCAGTGTAGAGGATTGAGGTTTTGGCCTGGATGCTATCTCATCAGAGGACTAAGAGAGAAATGAGTCGGTAGGAGGTATAGTCAGATTTAAATGCAGACCGGATGGTTTGGTACACTCTTAGAAAAAAGATGCTATCTAGAACCTTAAAGGGTTTTTAGGCTGTCCCCATAGGAGAGCCCTTTGAAGAACCCTTTTTGGTTACAGGTAGAACCCTTTTTGTTCCATGTAGAACCCTTTCTACATAGGGTTCTACATGGAACCCAAAAGGGTTCTACATGGAACTAAAAAAGGGTTCTCCTATGGGGACAGCTGAAAAACCCTTTTGGGAACCTTTTTTCTAAGAGTGTAGTGTTCGTTTGAGGATGTGTTGTTTTAAAGGGGAAATCTGTTGGGGTTCTGATGGGGGTACGACAGTCAAACTATGCTCATACATGAGGCATTTGTAAGTTATATTCTTCAAGAATCAATGAGTACATATCATTAATTTAAAAGTCCAAAATGCATGTCCCATTAGCAGATTGCCCCTTTATAGACATCATGTATTCCTTCAGTCAATTCCCACATCATTTATATGGACACACCAGTCTCCAACCACCCATCTCTCATGGTGACATTCGAAAAATAGGACAGACTGACATAGAAACCATTACATTGTTTTCTCTCGAATGCCATGTATTTGTAAGGTCTTCAAATCAAATAACTTTTCTGTTAACCCTATCCAACTCATTTTCGAACGCTTTTAAAACACGGAAGCCAAACGCGGAAACTATGGATACAACTTCCTCTGGGCTAGCTTATTATCATAATTAATATGCGTGCCACTGAAATCCCTGCATTAGCATTTTTCTGTTAGCTGATACATCATGACAAAATACACCATATTACTTACTTACTAATGTGCCTGGACTTTGTAGGCTAAATTGCCAAGAAAAAACCCCATAACTGATCCAAATGGTTGCCCAGTAAGGCAGGCTAGATGCATTAGTTTCAAAATGAATATGCATTCAAAACGCCAGGCTTTTGAGCGGTTATTCAAATGACATAGGCTATTCACTGCAGTTTACAGCCTAGACTACAGTTTTGTACTCACTTGAAAACAATAACATTCTTCATTACATTGTATTGTAGCCTAGGCAGGTTAATATCTTGTCCCTAAAAAACTGAAACAATAGGGTAGCTTTTCGAGCTGCATGCCCGTGGACTTGGATGGAGCGCACTCGGCGCAGACTAGGGATCCCACATACTGTAGGCTACCTATGATTTCGTTATCTGATCAACTTTTTTTGTATTTCGCTGTGTAAATTGACTGGATATATTCACTGCAGTATTAAGCCTAACATTGAGTTTATGAAATATGGGCTAATATCAGTGGCGGCTGGTGAAAAATATTCTCGGTGGGGCTGTGCCATACTTTTTTTTTCCTGTAACCATCGCGATATATTTTAACACAAACTGCAGGACAGCAGTGCTCAGTGAAACATTCAGTAATTATTTAATGCCAATATTAAAAAGTTGAGGCATTCTTACACAAAAACATATTACACAAACCCAAGCCTTTCATTTGCATTTAAAGTGAACTTTTCACCATTGGTAGTAAACAGGCAACGCAACAGGCATGCTGTCAGAACAGAGTGGAAAGTGGACAATAACATGAAATTATTATAAAGTTTATAGGAAATCTTACACTGTATAAAAGGATGTATAATATAGAAATGGATATCAAGTGGATGAACTCAAACCTTTGACTGGAAGAATAGCATACAGTATTTTATGATCATACTAAATGTGACTAATTGTTAATGTGCTCCAGAACTGCAACAATTAATTGATACAAACAACATATATACAGTAATATTAGCAAAGACACTATTAAGACTTTCTAGAGTACCATATATAACTGGATTTTTTATGCTAAGGTCAACTATATACAAAGAAACATGCGGCCAGAGCTGCTCTGTGTGTGTGTGTCTGTCATCTTTTTGTACAGGAATTTTGCCCGTCTGTCCTTCTGAGTGGCAAACCTCTCAATGACCCTTTGATTAAAGTCAGGAATGTCCCTGACAAGTTTCTTCTCCATGGAGAGCATGGCCAGAGCGTTCAGGCGATCCTGTGTCATGCTGTTTCTCAGGAAGGTCTTGATCCTTTTCAGTGTAGAGAAGCACCTTTCTGACTCAGCAGTTGTCATGGGTGTGGTGATGAGGATCTTGAGGAGGCTGGCAGTCTCTGTGAAAGTGCTCTGAAGGTTGTTCTCCATGAAGAACTGGTACAGGGGCACTGCACCACTACAAGCCTTGAACTCACTGTTCTCATAGATGAGGGACAGTTCGGTTTTGAGCTTGGCCTTGTTCAACATGGGGTACGCCTCCACGGTTGTTTCAAGCGCTGTATCGGGGAACTTCACACTGTGTTGTGGGAACAACTCTCCGTGCAATAGTGTTGCGCTGATGAGGTGCTGGGTGAAGGAGAACCTCTCTTTGGCATGACTCAGGATGGTATCACATACCTGTAAAAGATACATCATCAGCTTTAATTTGCAATTAAGCTATTTTGATGCAAGTGATCCTGACTGACACATGCCTATGTCCAACTCAAGTATATGATTACCAAGGTGCTGATTGTTCAGGGTTTTGGCTACATACTACCAGGCCTGAAAATAGTTCTAGGGGGAAACACTGACAATTACATCACAACTTACCTCTATAGCCAACCTCTGTTGTTCTCCTGGTCCCAGCATCCTCCGTCGCTTGATGGGCTGTTGCTGCTCGTCAGATGCGCTGTCCCCACACAAAGAGGGAATTGAGGCCCTGGGTCCAAAAAATAAAGTTTAATTTGATAACTTGCAATCAGACTTCTTAACTCACTGTAATTCCCCCTCAACACACAACCAGTGACTTTTATATATATATATATATATATATATATATATATATATATATATATATATATATATATATATATATATATATATAGACAGACAGACAGACAGACAGACAGATAGTGTGTATATACACACAAACTATGTCTAGTAACTGCTTTTAACCTGTGATGTACATAATTAACTGATGTTATTACGTTTTAAAGCCTTTTTCTATTACATTTGTGAGAGGGATGCAACATCATTTTGTTCTGCTGTGCACTTAGCAATAAAGTTAATCTTCAATAACAACTAGGCCTCTTCTAGAAATTGACCTGGTGGACACCTGAATAATTATTACAAACTGTGTAGTACTTTCCTGCATTATTATCAACGTCTGATTGTGTCTTCTCTTTCCTTTTAAAATATTAAAACAAATATAATTGTGACGGCTCTATGATAATCACTCACTTTGATGACCAGACACATTTAGGCTTTTAAACTGTTGTAAGTGAACTATTCATCTTTCTAACAACATCTTTATCAGCCAATAGTAAATATAGTTATTTACCTGATTGTTAGCATGCTGTCTGTGAACCTCTGGACAAGTGCTTTAATGAAGACAGGGTCGATGTTCCTCTTCTGCAGCTGGCTGAAAAGCATGTCCACATTTGGCATGATCTTGTGGAACAGTGCCAGGAAAAAACAGAAAGCCTCGTCTTCGAGCATCCTCACAAAGCCCCCCGCCTCTCTGACAGTCGGGGCATCAAAGTTCCCAGAGTCTCTGATGGTCTGGAAACACGTTAGGAGGTCATCCCTGTACTCGTACACAGTGTTTACAGCGCGACTGTGGAAGTTCCACCGTGTTGTAGAGGCTCTGGGGAGTCTATGCGCAACCACTTCGTCAAGCACGGTGGTTCGCTTGGGAGACCTGGAGAAGAAAGCAGAAAATCCTGCAAGGTCGGAAAAGAAAGTGCCGATCCTGGGGATGCGTGAAGTAGCCTGCTGCATGATGAGGTTCAGCTGATGTGCATAGCAGTGGACGTAGTGCGCATTTTCGTACACATCCACTATTTTACGCTGCACTCCGCCGGTGGCTCCCCTCATCACACTTGCTCCGTCGTAAGCCTGGGCAATAAGTTTGGCCTTTTGTCCATGTGAGAGTATGGTGCTGAGCCTCTCCAGCAGCGCTGTAGCGATGGTGTCGGCGGTTGCGTTCTCGGTCAAAATGAACTCGAAAAAACGCTCTTGGACGTTACTTTTAGCATCGATGTAGCGTATCACAAGCACCAACTGGCAGTGGGTGGAAACGTCAGTCGTCTCGTCAGCTTGAATGGCGATAAAATCAGCACTCTTTACTTCCTCCAGGATGTAATCCTTAAGCACTGACAGCATACAGTCCAACAGCTCGTTCTGTATCGTCTTTGACGTGCCCTTAAAAACGGTAGCTGTCTTCAGGTGCTCCTCCAGCACACTGTCGAGGGAGGCAACAAAATCCACTAAGCCCCGGAAAATGCCGGGGTTGTCCGAGGAGTCAGTCTCCTCGTGCCCACGCAAGGCCAACTCAAAAGCCCCACAGAACTTCACACAATCGATAATTTTGGATAGAATGTGCCTGTTTTTATCCACCTCCTCATTGTGTTTCCTTACCGCAATCCTGTGGCCGTCATCCAGCTGCGTAGCAATGTTCACCCTTCCTAATACAGCTAGCTTTACAGAGTTGTCCATGTGTGCCCTGGTGTTCTCATGTTTCTTTACCTTCTCTGACAGGTGCTTCATATCCCTCACTCCGGTACCTGTCCATGCTGAATCTGACCCCGTCGTTTTAAAAAGCAAGCACGGAAAGCAAAATAAAGCATTAGCATCAGTGCACCCAGCTAGCCAAGCCTTCCTGGTGTACCAGCTACGGGAGAAGCCGCGCATATACTGCTTCCCTTTCTCGCTAGCCTGCTGTCTGATTGAGAGGTCAGGTTGATCTGGGCCCAGCTCTTTCACCCGAACTTTCTCTGACAAAGTTCTCCTCTCAAACGGATCTTGGAGGAGAGATTTCACCGAGTTAGGGTTGGGTCTTGGAGGAGTAACGTTTGCGCTCGCCATTGTCGTCTAGTAAAAATGGCGCCACTGGAGCCCGGTCCTTATTTTATCAGGGGCGAGCTTGGGGCGATAAAATAATCGCCCTCCTTGGATTCGAATTAAAATCGCTGATTAGCTACATTTTATGTCATACATTCATATCTTAAATTAGCAATTGGCTTAACTGCTACGTAGACCCGCCTCCTCGGGGCACTTTCTGTATCGCCCAGAGCTGACGAGGCGTTTGACAGGCAGAGGAAAGGTTGCGAATATGATTTTCTATCATATCTTACACATATTACTGTGTGCATTCCATATTTCAAACACACAAATATTGACATACTGATGTTTTTATTATTATTATTATTATTTTTATTTATTTTTTATTTTATTTTTTAAAATAATTTTATTTAAGGGGGCGGCGCCCTAGCGCCCTCTATCGGCCAGCCGCCACTGGCTAATATGCATACGCTTCTAACTTAGGCTATAGGCTATATCTCGAGCCTGTCTGTCTTTCATTGATCTGTTGCGCAATTACGCACCTGGCCTCTTTGCTGCCACGGCTATTCCTTTTAAATATTGTGGAGTCCCAGGAAAAGACAGACTACAAAAGCTTGTTGGACAATTATTTAGACTTATTTTATTTAGCCTACAAAGCTTATTGGAGGAGAGACGCATGCTTGTTGAATGTAAAATAGGCTACAGCGTTAACCGGAAGGGAGTTGGAAGGAGAAGGCCATATTTTCCTATAGTAGGTCTATCTTAACACCGGGCTGCATTCTGACAAAATAGGCCTACACCATATGAGTGGCCTGCTAATGTACCTTTCTGGACCTTCTAAATTGTCGTGAATAGACCCAAATTGATCCAAATGGTTGCATAATCAGGCCTAGGCTGTTATTTCGGCATGAAACAAAACAGGATGTATGAGCGGTTATTCAAATTAGCCTATATCACTGCAGTTTCCAATAATTGTGTATTCACTTGATAACAATAATACATTCCTCGTTGCGCTGTGTTGTAGCCCAATTATAATATTTTTTTGGTCTAAAAACGTAGGCCTATGCTTGATCAATAGTGGTGCTTTGCGCGCCCGGGGACCACAGAGCGCAGCCTGGAGGAATGCACTACAGATCCGCCATTTCATAATCTGTTTACCAATTATTCTTGGACTTTGACAGGAAATATTTTGACTATGGCCCTGATATTTAACTAATGAATGGCCTAATATCTAGCTAATATGTAGCTTCCTACTTCGGCTACGCATCACTAGCCTCGCTCTCTCTCTCTTCCGGCTGTTCGTGTGCGCAACAGGCCATAGGTTACGCAAGCCTCTCCGTAATAGGAATGAATTCCTCTTCTCTGAAATCCCAGGAAAAGCAATAGGCTACAAAAGCTATAGGACATTTTTTTTATATAAATAATTAAAAAAATACGCCTAATAGCCTATTCGGGGAAAGAAGCAGGCTTGCTCCTGCGAATTGCTGAATGTAAAACTAGGTCTACAGCATACAAAATGCACGTCGGGGAAAGTTGAGGAGAGAAAGTGCACTTTTGGGCGGTTATCATAACGTTGTTGCACTGATGCGTTGCAAATAATCCAGGGGTGCAACTTTGGTTTTAGAAGTGGATGGGGGGGGGGGGGGGGGTTATAATAATAATAATAATAATGTTTTTATCCAGTCAGATTAACACTACAAACAGTCTACCCACCACTGGGAGGCGTCCACATGGTCCTAAAGCACCCCGTTGCCTCGTTTTGTATCACATTCCAATGATAAAACTGAGGGGGGACAAAAATGCAATTTCAGAATATGGGGGGGGGGGGGACGACGACATGTCCCCCAAGTTCCCAGTGAAAGTTGTGTACCTGAAATAATCAGTCAATTGAAATAAATAGATTTCAAATGACTGGGAATACAGATTTTATCTGTTGGTCACAGATACCTTAAAATAAATGGGCCTTACAATGGGCTTCAGGATCTTGACACAGTATTTCTGATACAATTCAATTGTGTTCATTGTCCGTAACTTATGCCTGCCTGCCTGCCTGCCTGCCTGCCTGCCCATACCATAACCCCACCACCACCATGGGGCACTCTGTTCACCACGTTGACATCAGCAAACCGCTCGCCCACATGACGCCATACAAGTGGTCTGCGGATTTGAGGCCGGTTGCACATACTGCCAAATTCTGCAAACTAAGTAAAAACACATTTATTGAGTGAATGAAGCCGCATGACATAGAATGTCCATGGGGGAGAGTAGCAGGGGGAATGTCCATAGGTGGAGTAGCAGGGGGGATGGGGGAGCAGGTAGCTGGCTAGTGGTGGCTATTCAGCAGCCTGATGGCCTGAGGGTAGAAACTATTGGCCTTTTTCAGTTTTTCCCATGATGCTCCTGTACTGCCCTCATCTGAGTGATTGAAGCAGGGAGATCAGGGCGTGGCTGGGGTCCCTGATGATCTTCTTGGCCTTAATACGACACCTGGTGTTTTTTAAATGTATTTTTATTCAAGCTTTATTTAACCAGGTAAGCCAGTTGAGAACAAGTTCTCATTTACAACTGTGACCTGGCCAAGATAAAGCAAAGCAGTGCAATAAAAACAACAACACAGAGTTACATATAGGGTAAAACAAAACATAAAGTCAAAAATACAACAGAAAATATATATACAGTGTGTGCAAATGTAGCAAGTTATGGAGGTAAGGCAATAAATAGGCCATAGAGCAAAATAATTACAATTAGTATTAACACTGGAATGATAGATGTGCAAGAGATGATGTGCAAATAGAGATACTGGGGTGCAAATGAGCAAAATAAATAACAATATGGGGATGAGGTAGTTGGGTGAGCTAATTTCAGATCGCCTGTGTACAGGTGCAGTGATCGGTAAAGTGCGCTGACAACTGATGCTTAAAGTTAGTGAGGGAGATAAGAGTCTCCAGCTTCAGAGATATTTGCAGTTCGTTCCAGTCATTGGCAGCAGAGAACTGGAAGGAATGGCGGCCAAAGGAGGTGTTGGCTTTGGGGATGACCAGTGAGATATACCTGCTGGAGCGCATACTACGAGTGGGTGTTGCTATGGTGACCAATGAGCTAAGATAAGGCGGGGATTTGCCTAGCAGTGATTTATAGATGGCCTGGAGCCAGTGGATTTGGCGACGAATATGTAGTGAGGACCAGCCAACAAGAGCGTACAGGTCACAGTGGTTGGTAGTATATGGGGATTTGGTGACAAAACGGATGGCACTGTGATAGACTACATCCAATTTGCTGAGTAGAGTGTTGGAGGCTATTTTGTAAATGACATCGCCGAAGTCAAGGATCGGTAGGATAGTCAGTTTTACGAGGGCATGTTTGGCAGCATGTGTGAAGGAGGCTTTGTTGCGAAATAGGAAGCCGATTCTAGATTTAACTTTGGATTGGAGATGCTTAATGTGAGTCTGGAAGGAGAGTTTACAGTCTAACCAGACACTTAGGTATTTATAGTAGTCCACATACTCTAGGTCAGACCCGTCGAGAGTAGTGATTCTAGTCGGCTGGGCGGGTGGCAGCAGCGTTCGATTGAAGAGCATGCATTTAGTTTTACTAGTGTTTAAGAGCAGTCAGAGGCTACGGAAGGAGTGTTGTATGGCATTGAAGCTCATTTGGAGGTTTGTTAACACAGTGTCCAATGAAGGGCCAGATGTATACAAAATGGTGTCGTCTGCGTAGAGGTGGATCTGAGAATCACCAGCAGCAAGAGCGACATCATTGATATACACAGAGAAAAGAGTCGGCCCAAGAATTGAACCCTGTGGCACCCCCATAGAGTCTGCCATAGGTCCAGACAACAGGCCCTCCGATTTGACACATTGAACTCTGAGAAGTAGTTGGTGAACCAGGTGAGTCAATCATTTGAGAAACCAAGGCTATTTAGTCTGCCAATAAGAATGCGGTGGTTGACAGAGTCGAAAGCCTTGGCCAGGTCGATGAAGACGGCTGCACAGTACTGTCTATTATCGATCGCGGTTATAATATCGTTTAGGACCTTGAGCGTGGCTGAGGTGCACCCATGACCAGCTCAGAAACCGGATTGCATAGCAGAGAAGGTACGGTGTGATTCGAAATGGTCGGTGATCTGTTTGTTAACTTGGCTTTCAACAACTTTGGAAAGGCAGGGCAGGATGGATATAGGTCTGTAACAGTTTGGATCTAGAGTGTCACCTCCTTTGAAGAGGGGGATGACCACGGCAGCTTTCCAATCTCTGGGGATCTCAGACGTTACGAAAGAGAGGTTGAACAGGCTAGTAATAGGGGTTGCGACAATTTCAGCGGCTAATTTTAGAAAGAAAGGGTCCAGATTGTCTAGTCCAGATGATTTGTAGGGGTCCAGCTTTTGCAGCTCTTTCAGAGCATCAGCTGTCTGAATTTGTGTGAAGGAGAAGGGGGGGGGGGGGGGGGGGGGGGGGGGGGGGGGGGGGGGGGCATGGGCAAGTTGCAGCGGAGGGTGCAGAGCTGGTGGCCGGGGTAGTGGTAGCCAGGTGGAAAGCATGGCCAAAATGCTTGTTGAAATTCTCGATTATTGTAGATTTATCGGTGGTGATAGTGTTTCCTAGCCTCAGTGCAGTGGGCAGCTGGGAGGAGGTGCTCTTATTCTCCATGGACTTTACAGTGTCCCAAAACTTTTTGGAGTTAGTGCTACAGGATGCACATTTCTGTTTGAAAAAGCTAGCCTTTGCTTTCCTAACTGCTTGTGTATATTGGTTTCTAACTTCCCTGAAAAGTTGCATATCGCAGGGGCTATTCGATACTAATGCAGTACGTCACAGGATGTTTTTGTGCTGGTCAAGGGCAGTCAAGTCTGAGGAGAACCAAGGGCTATATCTGTTCTTAGTTCTGAATTTTTTGAATGGGGCATGCTTATTTAAGATTGAGAGGAAAGCACTTTTAAAGAACAACCAGGCATCCTCTACTGACGGAATGAGATCGTTATCCATCCAGGATACCTGGGCCAGGTCAATTAGGAAGGCCTGCTCGCTAAAGTGTTTTAGGGAGCGTTTGACAGTGATGATGTATGGTCGTTTGACCGCGGACCTGTTACGGACACAGGCAATAAGGAAGTGATCGCTGAGATCCTGGTTGAAGACAGTGGAGGTGTATTTAGAGGGTAAGTTAGTCAGGATGATATCTATGAGGGTGCCCATGTTTACAGATTTAGGCTTGTACCTGGTAGGTTCCTTGATAATTTGTGTGAGATTGAGGGCATCTAGTTTGGATTGTAGAATGGCCGGGGTGTTAAGCATATCCCAGTTTAGGTCACCAAGCAGTACGAACTCTGAGGATAGATGGGGGGCAATCAATTCACATATTGTGTCCAGGGCACAGCTGGAGGCTGAGGGGGGTCTGTAGCAAGCGACAACAGTGAGATACTTATTTCTGGAAAGGTGGATTTTTAGAAGTAGGACCTCAAACTGTTTGGGCACAGACCTGGATAGTATGATAGAGCTCTGCAGGCTATCTCTACAGTAGATTGCAACTCCACACCCGTTGGCAGTTCTATCTAGACGGAAAATGTTGTAGTTGGGGATGGACATTTCTGAATTTTTGGTGGCCTTCTTAAGCCAGGATTCAGACACTGCTAGAACATCAGGGTTGGCGGAGTGTGCTAATGCAGTGAATAACTCAAACTTAGGGAGGAGGCTTCTGATGTTAACATGCAAAAAACCAAGGCTTTTACGGTTACAGAAGTAAACAAATGATAGCTCCTGGGGAGAAGGAGTGATACTGGGGGCTGCAGGGCCTGGGTTAACCTCTTCATCACCAGAGGAACAGAGGAGGACTAGAATAAGGATACGGCTAAAGGCTTTAAGAACTGGTCTTCTAGTGCGTTGGGTACAGAGAATAAAGGGGGCAGATTTCCGGGCGTTGTAGAATAGATTCAGGGCATTATGTATAGACAAGGATATGGAAAGATATGAGTACAGTGGAGGTAAACATAAGCATTGGGTAACAATGAAAGAGATAGCATCACTGGAGGCACCGATTGAGCCGGTCTCCGCGTGCATGGGGGGTGGAACAAAGGAGCTATTTGAGGCAGTTTGAGAGGGACTTGGGGTTCTACAGTGAAATTGTATAATAAGAACTAACTGGAACAGCAATAGGCAAGGCATATTGACATGGGAGAGAGGCATAAATTAATCACAGGTGTTATTCGAGAGAGCTAAGACAACAACTGGTAATGGCGATGAAAGTTTGGGCTGAGGCTAAACAGATAAACAGGACAGGGTACCGTGTAAAGGAACAGTCCAGCAGGCATCAGCTGTGCAGCTGTGTGATCATAAGGTCTAGTGAACATCAATATGATAGTCCGAGAGCAGTTCGAATTGGTGCTACAGCACAGGCGAGCAGGAAGCACGGCTGTTGTTTGCGTGTGCTAGCGGGCCGGGGCTAGCAGATGGATCTTCTTGATCGTCGCAACGGGAAGCCTGTTGAAACCACAGACGATTACGTCGGCAGACCAGTCGTGATGGATTGGCGGGCTCCGTGTCGACTCTAGGAGGTCCCGTCCGGTTGACAGAGAGGTAGATAGCCTGACAAGAGGCTAGCTCAAGGCTGATTAGCCAACAACAACATCCATTTGGTTGCAGCTAGCTAGTTGCGATGATCCGGTGTTTAAGGTCCAGTGATTCAGTGATTCTGGCAGAAAATCCGATATGTTCTGGGTCGATAACGCACTGTGCAGACGGTGCAGACTGGCCGGTAATAGTCCAGGCTAGAGCTGGCTGGTAGGTAGTGCAGGCCACGGACAATGGTGAAAAACCGCTAATGGTGGCTAATAGCAAGTAGCTAGTTAGCTGGCTACTCCCGACCGGTAGACAGAGAGGTAGATAAACCCGGGATATGGGCCTGGCTCAAGGCTAGCTCAAGGCTAACTGTTGCTTGCTTCGGGGGAAGTGGTGATAAGCCAACAGCAACATCCATTCGGTTGCGGCTAGCTAGTTGCGATCCAGTGTTAAGGTCCAGTGATTCAGTTATTCCGGCAGAAAATCCGATATTCTGGGTGAAAACCGCTAACGGTGGCTAATAGCAAGTAGCTAGTTAGCTGGCTAGCAAGTTTCAACTGGAGATTCTAGATAAAAGGTAAGTCAATAATAGAATCCGTTCCACATTATGTGAGGCGGGTTGCAGGAAAGTATATTTAGTAGAAGGATGAAAAGTGTGATAGGGAAATATGTACAAAAAATACAAAAAAATACAAAAAACAGGCTATTTACATGGACACACAACAGAGTACACGACCGCACTGCTACGCCATCTTGGATCAGTAAGATCAGTGTTTTAGGTGTCCTGTAGGGCAGGCAGTGTGCACCCAATGGTGCTGCACGTATCGCTCTCTGAAGAGCCTTGCGGTCCATGGCGCCTGGAGGGCGGCCCGTCAGGAAGTTCAGGACCCAGTTGCATAGGGAGGAGTTCAGACACATGGCTGTGAGCTTTGTAATGAGCTTATAGGGCACTATTGTATTGAAGGCCGAGCTGTGGTCAATGAACAGCATACTCACATATGCAGTCCTTTTGTCCAGGTGGGTAAGGGCAGTGTGCAGTGCAATGGCCCTTGCGTCGTCCGTGGATCTGTCAGGGCGGTATGCGAATTGGAGAAGGTCGAGTGTGTCGGGGAGGGAGGAGGTGATGTGGTCTTTGACTAGCCACTCGAAGCACTTCGTGATGACGGAAGTGAGTGCTACTGGTCGGTAGTCATTCAGTTCAGTTACTTTCCCTTTCTTTTGCACAGGGATGATAGTGGACATCGTGAAGCAGGTGGATATAGAGGCCTGAGCTAGGGAGAGATTGAAAATGTCAGAGAACACAACAGCCAGCTGGTCTGCACATGCTCTGATGGCACGGCTAGAGATTCCATCTGGGCCGGCAGGGGTTAACTTGCGACGGTTAACATTTTTGAACGACTTACATACGTCCTCAGTGGAGACTGTGAGTGTGTAGCCCATGTTGTAATCTCCTCGGCAGCTCAGGGTCATTGTGCTCCAATCTTGAGAAAAAGTTGTTTAGCTCATCTGGTAGGGTGGTGTTGGTGACCGTGATGTGGATGGCTTTGTTTTTGTATTCCTTGATAGTTAGGAGCCCCTGCCCCATACATAAACCTTGTGTCCGACCCACTGAATTGCTCCTCCACTTTGTCTCTATACTTGTGTTTCGCCGTCTTGATCGATCTGCGTAAGTCATATTTGTACTGTTTAACCAAACTCTTGTCCCAAAATGATGCAAATTGTGTCACTGTCCAAATACTGATGGACCTGACTGTATACACTTGTTTACTTGACTTTTCTATAAATTGACTCTTTCAAATAATTTACAGGCTTCAGTAGGGACGTAAAGCTGAAGTCGAATCCTTCACCTCCTTTGTTTGGCTGTGCCCATAGCAATGTTTGGAAATGAGGTGGATACCTAAGACAAACCAGTTATACAACCTTAGAAACCTACAGAGCCAATAATATTGACTATATCACATCAAAATCAAATGTTATTTGTCACATACATATGTTTAGCAGATGTTACTGTGGGTGTAGTGAAATGCTTGTGTTTCTAGCTCCAACAGTGCAGTAATATCTAACAATTCACAACAATACACATAATACACACAACCTAAAGTAAAATAATGGAATTAAGGAATAGATCAATATTAGAAATATTAGGATGAGCAATGTCGGAGTGGCATGGACTAAAATACAGTATATACATATGAGATGAGTAAACAAAAAATATGTAAACATTATAAGGGTGACTAAATGACGATATATCAATACAGTGTGGTGTGTGGTGACACAGCTATTAAAGAACCAGGTCACCCATAATAAAAGTCAGTTTTCGACGTCCCTCCATGTCTGAGGACGTCGGGAGATGATGTGGAAACTGGCCACTAGGGGTAACAGTGAGCGCTGTTACCTACAAGTAGACTTTGGTTTTGCTGGGCGTTGTGGATGAGGATGGCGGATATGGGTGTAAGCATTTGCCTCTGGTTCCAAAGGTTGCAGTTTTTTATTCAGCGATAGAGAGTTGTTTTGGATATTTTTGTTTTAAGCCTATCCCAAACCTTAACCCTTACCTTAACCATTCAGAGTTAATGCCTAACCTTAACCATTCAGAGTTAATGCCTAACCTTAACCATTCAGAGTTAACGCCTAAACTTAACCTTGGAACGATACAGAGAAGTAACCAAACACTTTGAAATTTGATGTTTGGGAAACATGGATGAACAATCCTGGCGTTACAAGCACCATGATCTACCAACTGAGCCATACAGACCCGACAAATACACACACATGCACATGTGCACAGCATGCACACACACACACACACACACACACACACACACACACACACACACACACACACACACACACACACACACACACACACACACACACACACACACACACACACACACACACACACACTCACACACACACACACACACACACACACACACACACACACACACACACACACACACACACACACACACACACACACACACAGTGCCTTGCTCAAGGGCACAACGGCAGGCAACGGTATCTAGGATGATGCCAGTAAATTTCCCCAAATTCCCTGGTTTTCCTGAAATCCTGGTTGGAGGATTCTCGGATTACCTCATTATCCCATAACAGGAATTTCAGGAAAACCAGGGAACCCTACAGTTAATACTGTTAATCACACTAGGACAAGGGTATGTCAGCTATATACCACAGACCACCCCAGTATATGGGCTGTACAGTCATACCTATTACCTGTACAGGGCAAGTGATTATCTCCTTTCTAAAGGCACTTGTCATCTCCCGTCTGGATTACTGCAACTCGCTGTTGGCTGGGCTCCCTGCCTGTGTCATTAAACCCCTACAACTTATCCAGAACGCTGCAGCCCGTCTGGTGTTCAACCTTCCCAAGTTCTCTCATGTCACCCCGCTCCTCCACACACTCCACTGGCTTCCAGTTGAGGCTCGCATCTACTACAAGACCATGGTGCTTGCCTACGGAGCTGTGAGGTGGAGGTGGAGGAGGTGGAGGTGGAGGGAGGTTCTAGAACTTTGTATTATCATTTTATATACAGTATAATTCCCAGCACATTCTCTGTGTCTCAAGACAACAGGGTGGTAGATTCTGATTCTGTGCTGACCCCGACTGTGCAAAGACAGCTGAAATACTGGGTGTCAGTGCGAAGGGAAAAAGCATGAATGAAAGTGTGTGGACTGTATATTCATATACTGTATGTCTACCTGTGATGTATACAGTATGTATTTATATGATCAGCCTGTAGCAGGAATAACTGTGTATGCCAGGGTTGGGGTCAATTAGAATTGAAGTCAGTCAATTCACAAAGTGATTTGATTGTCAAATCTAGAAATGGAGAGGGAGGAGAGGGAGGGAGGAGAGGGAGGGAGGGAGGAGAGGGAGGGGGAGAGGGAGGAGAGGAGAGGGAGGAGAGGGAGGAGAGGGAGGGAGGGAGGAGAGGGAGGGAGGAGAGGGAGGAGAGGGAGGAGAGGGTGGGAGGAGAGGGAGGAGAGGGAGGAGAGGGAGGGAGGGAGGGAGGGAGGGAGGGAGGGAGGGAGGGAGGGAGGGAGGGAGGGAGGGAGGGACGGAGGAGAGAGAGAGAGGAAGGAGAGAGAGGAGAGGGAGGAGAGGGAGGAGAGGGAGGGAGGAGAGGGAGGGAGGGAGGGAGGGAGAAGAGAGGGAGGAGGGAGAGGAAGGAGAGAGAGGAAAGAGAGGGAGGAGAGGGAGGGAGGAGAGGGAGGAGAGGGAGGAGAGGGAGGAGAGGGAGGAGTGTGGGGGTGTTTTTCCCACTCTCTCTCTGTTTGCTAGATGCTCTAGGTGCTGTGGAAGAAATGTTACCTGATTTTCAAGTCTCCCTGACTGCGTACCAAATGCCACCCTATTCCCAACATAGCACACTATAAAGGAATAGGGTGCCATTTGGGAGTGTGTGGCTCCGTGGCCCAGTGCTCGTTAAGCAGAGAGCAGTAATAGATGTCAACAATCTGGCCTCCTCTTATTGTGTCAACATTAATCACTGCTCCTCTGGATACTGCCTGGACGCTGCCACACACACACACACACACACACACACACACACACACACACACACACACACACACACACACACACACACACACACACACAAACACACACACACACACACACACAGACAGACACACACTGCTTAAGATTCAGCGCAGCAGGCCAGGTTCAGTAGGGGCAACTCTATCAATCTACAAGCGTTCTCTCCTCTGCTCCTCCCTCGTTCCGCTCCTCCTCCTCCTCCTCTTTGACCTGGCGTGCGCCCCTGTCCACTGACCGGTTAATCACTGCCAATAATTACAACCCAAATGCCGCTCCATCAATGCAAATGAGACACACACACATACTACACACACTTCAATCTGGGAGACCCAACTTTCACCAAGTGAAAGGTCCACCATATGCCCTGCGTGCTGTGTGTGTGTGTGTGTGTGTGTGTTTCTGTGTGTTTACTTTCTTGGCTGGCTGCCTGCCACTTCTCAGAATGCCTTACAGATGAAGGATGTGGGAGCAGCTGAGTGCATTAGCTCATTTACTTGTGGACTTCGATGGGCAGTTGGAGCGATTATTGCTTGTCCAGGTAGTTATTGTAAAAGATAATGCGTTTGTAATGATGAAATGTAGTTGTATATCTTATTTAAGCACCTGGGTCATATTCATAAGTGCACACAGTATCAAAACAATTTGCAACGGAAAATGTGTGTATCTTATTGGTTAAGTTCATTTAGTCCCTCCCTGTTTCAGTCAGTTGTCTTTTGTTTGGTGCCTAGGGAATATACCCTATTTCTACCTGGTTGGTGCCTAGTGAATAGATCATATTTCTACCTGGTTGGTGCCTAGTGAATAGATCATATTTCTACCTGGTTGGTGCCTAGTGAATAGATCATATTTCTACCTGGCTGGTGCCTAATGAAAATATAATATTTCTACCTGGCTGGTGCCTAATGAAAATATCATATTTCTACCTGGTTGGTGCCTAATGAATAGATCCTATTTCTACCTGGTTGGTGCCTAGGGAATATACCCTATTTCTACATGGTTGGTGCCTAGTGAATATACCCTATTTCTACTTGGTTGGTGCCTAGTGAATAGATCCTATTTCTACCTGGTTGGTGCCTAGTGAATATAATATTTCTACCTGGTTGGTGCCTAGTTAATAGATCCTATTTCTACCTGGTTGGTGCCTAATGAATATATCCTATTTCTACATGGTTGATGCATAATGAATAGATCCTATTTCTACCTGGTTGGTGCCTAATGAATATATCATATTTCTACATGGTTGATGCATAATGAATAGATCCTATTTCTACCTGGTTGGTGCCTAATGAATAGATCATATTTCTACCTGGTTGATTCCTAATGAAATTATCATATTTCTACCTGATTGGTACCTAGGGAATATACTATTTCTACCTGGTTGGTGCCTAATGAATAGATCCTATTTCTACCTGGTTGGTGCTTAATGAATAGATCCTATTTCTACCTGATTGATGCCTAATGAAATATCCTATTTCTACCTGGTTGGTGCCTAGTGAATAGATCCTATTTCAACCTGGTTGATTCCTAATGAAATTATCCTATTTCTACCTGATTGGTACCTAGGGAATATACTATTTCTACCAGGTTGGTGCCTAATGAATAGATCCTATTTCTACCTGGTTGGTGCTTAATGAATAGATCCTATTTCTACCTGATTGATGCCTAATGAAATATCATATTTCTACCTGGTTGGTGCCTAGTGAATAGATCCTATTTCAACCTGGTTGATTCCTAATGAAATTATCCTATTTCTACCTGATTGGTACCTAGGGAATATACTATTTCTAACTGGTTGGTGCCTAATGAATAGATCCTATTTCTACCTGGTTGGTGCTTAATGAATAGATCCTATTTCTACCTGATTGATGCCTAATGAAATATCCTATTTCTACCTGGTTGGTGCCTATTGAATAGATCCTATTTCAACCTGGTTGGTGACAGTGAATAGATCATATTTCTACCTGGTTGGTGCCTAGTGAATAGATCCTATTTCTACCTGGTTGGTGCCTAGTGAATAGATCCTATTTCTACCTGGTTGGTAACTAGTGAATATACCTTATTACTACCTGGTTTGTGCCTAATGCATAGATCCTATTTCTACCTGGTTGGTGCCTAGTGAATACACTATTTCTACCTGGTTGGTGCCTAGTGAATATACTATTTCTACCTGGTTGGTGCCTAGTGAATAGATCCTATTTCTACCTGGTTGGTGCCTAATGAATACATCCTATTTCTACCTGGTTGATGCATAATGAATAGATCCTATTTCTACCTGGTTGGTGCTTAATGAATAGATCCTATTTCTACCTGATTGATGCCTAATGAAATATCCTATTTCTACCTGGTTGGTGCCTAGTGAATAGATCCTATTTCAACCTGGTTGATTCCTAATGAAATTATCCTATTTCTACCTGATTGGTACCTAGAGAATATACTATTTCTACCTGGTTGGTGCCTAATGAATAGATCCTATTTCTACCTGGTTGGTGCTTAATGAATAGATCCTATTTCTACCTCATTGATGCCTAATGAAATATCCTATTTCTACCTGGTTGGTGCCTAGTGAATAGATCCTATTTCAACCTGGTTGATTCCTAATGAAATTATCCTATTTCTACCTGATTGGTACCTAGGGAATATACTATTTCTACCTGGTTGGTGACAGTGAATAAATCATATTTCTACCTGGTTGGTGCCTAGTGAATAGATCCTATTTCTACCTGGTTGGTGCCTAGTGAATAGATCCTATTTCTACCTGGTTGGTGCCTAGTGAATATACCTTATTACTACCTGGTTGGTGCCTAATGCATAGATCCTATTTCTACCTGGTTGGTGCCTAGTGAATACACTATTTCTACCTGGTTGGTGCCTAGTGAATATACTATTTCTACCTGGTTGGTGCCTAGTGAATAGATCCTATTTCTACCTGGTTGGTGCCTAATGAATACATCCTATTTCTACCTGGTTGATGCATAATGAATAGATCCTATTTCTACCTGGTTGGTGCCTAATGAATATATCATATTTCTACCTGGTTGATTCCTAATGAAATTATCCAATTTCTACCTGATTGGTACTTAGGGAATATACTATTTCTACCTGGTTGTTGCCTAATGAATAGATCCTATTTCTACCTGGTTGGTGCTTAATGAATAGATCCTATTTCTACCTGGTTGATGCCTAAAGAAATATCCTATTTCTACCTGGTTGGTGCCTAGTGAATAGATCCTATTTCAACCTTTTTGGTGCCAATGAATAAATCCTATTTCTACCTGGTTGGTGCCTAGTAAATATATCCTATTTCTACCTGGTTGGTGCCTAGTGAATAGATACTATTTCTACCTGGTTGGTGCCTAGTGAATATACCTTATTTCTACCTGGTTGGTGCCTAGTGAATATATCCTATTTCTACCTGGTTGGTTACTAGTGAATAGATCATATTCCTACCTGGTTGGTGCCTAGTGAATAGATCCTATTTCTACCTGGTTGGTGCCTAATGAATAGATCCTATTTCTACCTGGTTGGTGCCTAGTGAATACACTATTTCTACCTGTTGGTGCCTAGTGAATATACTATTTCCACCTGTTTGGTGCATAATGAATATATCCTATTTCTACCTGATTGGTGCCTAATGAATATATCATATTTCTAAGTGATTGGTTCCTAGTGAATATACCCTATTTCTACCTGGTTGGTGCCAAATGAATAGGTCCTATATCTACCTGGTTGGTGCCTAGTGAATATAACCTATTTCTACATGGTTGGTGCCTAATGAATAGATCCTCTTTCTACCTGGTTGGTGCCTAGTGAATATATCATATTTCTACCGGGTTGGTGCCTAGTGAATAGATCCCATTTCTACCTGGTTGGTGCCTAGTGAATATACTATTTCTACGTGGTTGGTGCCTAATGAATATATCCTATTTCTACCTGGTTGGTGCCTAATGAATATATCCTATTTCTACCTGGTTGGTGCTTAATGAATAGATCCTATTTCTACCTGGTTGATGCCTAAAGAAATATCATATTTCTACCTGGTTGGTGCCTAGTGAATAGATCCTATTTAAACCTGGTTGGTGCCAGTGAATATATCCTATTTCTACCTGGTTGGTGCCTAGTGAGTAGATCCTATTTCTACCTGGTTGGTGCCTAGTGAATAGATCATATTTCTACCTGGTTGGTGCCTAGTGAATATACCTTATTTCTACCTGGTTGGTGCCTAGTGAATATATCCTATTTCTACCTGGTTGGTTACTAGTGAATATATCATATTCCTACCTGGTTGGTGCCTAGTGAATAGATCCTATTTCTACCTGGTTGGTGCCTAATGAATAGATCCTATTTCTACCTGGTTGGTGCCTAGTGAATACACTAGTTCTACCTGGTTGGTGCCTAGTGAATATATCCTATTTCTACCTGGTTGGTGCCTAGTGAATAGATCATATTTTAACCTGGTTGGTGCCTAGTGAATATATCAAATGTCTACCTGGTTGGTGCCTAGTGAATATAATATTTCTACCTGGTTGGTATCTAATGAATACATCCTATTTCTACCTGGTTGATGCTTATTGAATACATCATATTTCTACCTGGTTGGTGCCTAATGAAATATCCTATTTCCACCTGGTTGGTGCCTAGTGAATAGATCCTATTTCAACCTGGTTGGTGCCAGTGAATAGATCATATTTCTACCTGGTTGGTGCCTAGTGAATATATCCTATTTCTACCTGGTTGGTGCCTAGTGAATAGATCCTATTTCTACCTGGTTGGTGCCTAATGCATACATCCTATTTCTACCTGGTTGGTGCCTAGTGAATACACTATTTCTACCTGGTTGGTGTCTAGTGAATATACAATTTTTACCTGGTTGGTGCCTAGTGAATAGATCCCATTTCTACCTGGTTGGTGCCTAATGAATATATCCTATTTCTACCTGGTTGATTCCTAATGAAATTATCCAATTTCTACCTGATTGGTACTTAGGGAATATACTATTTCTACCTGTTTGTTGCCTAATGAAAATATCCTATTTCTACCTGGTTGGTGCTTAATGAATAGATCCTATTTCTACCTGGTTGATGCCTAAAGAAATATCCTATTTCTACCTGGTTGGTGCCTAGTGAATAGATCCTATTTCAACCTGGTTGGTGCCAGTGAATAGATCCTATTTCTACCTGGTTGGTGCCTAGTAAATAGATCCTATTTCTACCTGGTTGGTGCCTAGTGAATAGATCCTATTTCTACCTGGTTGGTTACTAGTGAATAGATCATATTCCTACCTGGTTGGTGCCTAATGAATAGATCCTATTTCTACCTGGTTGGTGCCTAGTGAATACACTATTTCTACCTGTTGGTGCCCAGTGAATATACTATTTCCACCTGTTTGGTGCATAATGAATATATCCTATTTCTACCTGATTGGTGCCTAATGAATGTATCATATTTCTAATTGATTGGTTCCTAGTGAATATACCCTATTTCTACCTGGTTGGTGCCAAATGAATAGGTCCTATATCTACCTGGTTGGTGCCTAGTGAATATAACCTATTTCTACCTGGTTGGTGCCTAATGAATAGATCCTCTTTCTACCTGGTTGGTGCATAGTGAATATATCATATTTCTACCTGGTTGGTGCCTAGTGAATAGATCCTATTTCAACCTGGTTGATTCCTAATGAAATTATCCTATTTCTACCTGATTGGTACCTAGAGAATATACTATTTCTACCTGGTTGGTGCCTAATGAATAGATCCTATTTCTACCTGGTTGGTGCTTAATGAATAGATCCTATTTCTACCTCATTGATGCCTAATGAAATATCCTATTTCTACCTGGTTGGTGCCTAGTGAATAGATCCTATTTCAACCTGGTTGATTCCTAATGAAATTATCCTATTTCTACCTGATTGGTACCTAGGGAATATACTATTTCTACCTGGTTGGTGCCTAGTGAATAGATCCCATTTCTATCTGTTTGGTGCTTAATGAATAGATCCTATTTCTACCTGATTGATGCCTAATGAAATATCCTATTTCTACCTGGTTGGTGCCTATTGAATAGATCCTATTTCAACCTGGTTGGTGACAGTGAATAAATCATATTTCTACCTGGTTGGTGCCTAGTGAATAGATCCTATTTCTACCTGGTTGGTGCCTAGTGAATAGATCCTATTTCTACCTGGTTGGTGCCTAGTGAATATACCTTATTACTACCTGGTTGGTGCCTAATGCATAGATCCTATTTCTACCTGGTTGGTGCCTAGTGAATACACTATTTCTACCTGGTTGGTGCCTAGTGAATATACTATTTCTACCTGGTTGGTGCCTAGTGAATAGATCCTATTTCTACCTGGTTGGTGCCTAATGAATACATCCTATTTCTACCTGGTTGATGCATAATGAATAGATCCTATTTCTACCTGGTTGGTGCCTAATGAATATATCATATTTCTACCTGGTTGATTCCTAATGAAATTATCCAATTTCTACCTGATTGGTACTTAGGGAATATACTATTTCTACCTGGTTGTTGCCTAATGAATAGATCCTATTTCTACCTGGTTGGTGCTTAATGAATAGATCCTATTTCTACCTGGTTGATGCCTAAAGAAATATCCTATTTCTACCTGGTTGGTGCCTAGTGAATAGATCCTATTTCAACCTTTTTGGTGCCAATGAATAAATCCTATTTCTACCTGGTTGGTGCCTAGTAAATATATCCTATTTCTACCTGGTTGGTGCCTAGTGAATAGATACTATTTCTACCTGGTTGGTGCCTAGTGAATATACCTTATTTCTACCTGGTTGGTGCCTAGTGAATATATCCTATTTCTACCTGGTTGGTTACTAGTGAATAGATCATATTCCTACCTGGTTGGTGCCTAGTGAATAGATCCTATTTCTACCTGGTTGGTGCCTAATGAATAGATCCTATTTCTACCTGGTTGGTGCCTAGTGAATACACTATTTCTACCTGTTGGTGCCTAGTGAATATACTATTTCCACCTGTTTGGTGCATAATGAATATATCCTATTTCTACCTGATTGGTGCCTAATGAATATATCATATTTCTAAGTGATTGGTTCCTAGTGAATATACCCTATTTCTACCTGGTTGGTGCCAAATGAATAGGTCCTATATCTACCTGGTTGGTGCCTATTGAATATAACCTATTTCTACATGGTTGGTGCCTAATGAATAGATCCTCTTTCTACCTGGTTGGTGCCTAGTGAATATATCATATTTCTACCTGGTTGGTGCCTAGTGAATAGATCCCATTTCTACCTGGTTGGTGCCTAGTGAATATACTATATCTACGTGGTTGGTGCCTAATGAATATATCCTATTTCTACCTGGTTGGTGCCTAATGAATATATCCTATTTCTACCTGGTTGGTGCTTAATGAATAGATCCTATTTCTACCTGGTTGATGCCTAAAGAAATATCATATTTCTACCTGGTTGGTGCCTAGTGAATAGATCCTATTTAAACCTGGTTGGTGCCAGTGAATATATCCTATTTCTACCTGGTTGGTGCCTAGTGAGTAGATCCTATTTCTACCTGGTTGGTGCCTAGTGAATAGATCCTATTTCTACCTGGTTGGTGCCTAGTGAATATACCTTATTTCTACCTGGTTGGTGCCTAGTGAATATATCCTATTTCTACCTGGTTGGTTACTAGTGAATATATCATATTCCTACCTGGTTGGTGCCTAGTGAATAGATCCTATTTCTACCTGGTTGGTGCCTAATGAATAGATCCTATTTCTACCTGGTTGGTGCCTAGTGAATACACTAGTTCTACCTGGTTGGTGCCTAGTGAATATATCCTATTTCTACCTGGTTGGTGCCTAGTGAATAGATCATATTTTAACCTGGTTGGTGCCTAGTGAATATATCAAATGTCTACCTGGTTGGTGCCTAGTGAATATAATATTTCTACCTGGTTGGTATCTAATGAATACATCCTATTTCTACCTGGTTGATGCTTATTGAATACATCATATTTCTACCTGGTTGGTGCCTAATGAAATATCCTATTTCCACCTGGTTGGTGCCTAGTGAATAGATCCTATTTCAACCTGGTTGGTGCCAGTGAATAGATCATATTTCTACCTGGTTGGTGCCTAGTGAATATATCCTATTTCTACCTGGTTGGTGCCTAGTGAATAGATCCTATTTCTACCTGGTTGGTGCCTAATGCATAGATCCTATTTCTACCTGGTTGGTGCCTAGTGAATACACTATTTCTACCTGGTTGGTGTCTAGTGAATATACAATTTTTACCTGGTTGGTGCCTAGTGAATAGATCCCATTTCTACCTGGTTGGTGCCTAATGAATATATCCTATTTCTACCTGGTTGATTCCTAATGAAATTATCCAATTTCTACCTGATTGGTACTTAGGGAATATACTATTTCTACCTGTTTGTTGCCTAATGAAAATATCCTATTTCTACCTGGTTGGTGCTTAATGAATAGATCCTATTTCTACCTGGTTGATGCCTAAAGAAATATCCTATTTCTACCTGGTTGGTGCCTAGTGAATAGATCCTATTTCAACCTGGTTGGTGCCAGTGAATAGATCCTATTTCTACCTGGTTGGTGCCTAGTAAATAGATCCTATTTCTACCTGGTTGGTGCCTAGTGAATAGATCCTATTTCTACCTGGTTGGTTACTAGTGAATAGATCATATTCCTACCTGGTTGGTGCCTAATGAATAGATCCTATTTCTACCTGGTTGGTGCCTAGTGAATACACTATTTCTACCTGTTGGTGCCTAGTGAATATACTATTTCCACCTGTTTGGTGCATAATGAATATATCCTATTTCTACCTGATTGGTGCCTAATGAATATATCATATTTCTAATTGATTGGTTCCTAGTGAATATACCCTATTTCTACCTGGTTGGTGCCAAATGAATAGGTCCTATATCTACCTGGTTGGTGCCTAGTGAATATAACCTATTTCTACCTGGTTGGTGCCTAATGAATAGATCCTCTTTCTACCTGGTTGGTGCTTAGTGAATATATCATATTTCTACCTGGTTGGTGCCTAGTGAATAGATCCTATTTCTACCTGGTTGGTGCCTATTGAATATACTATTTCTACGTGGTTGGTGCCTAATGAATATATCCTATTTCTACCTGGTTGGTGCCTAATGAATAGATCCTATTTCTACCTTGTTGGTGCTTAATGAATAGATCCTATTTCTACCTGGTTGATGCCTAAAGAAATATCCTATTTCTACCTGGTTGGTGCCTAGTGAATAGATCCTATTTCAACCTGGTTGGTGCCAGTGAATATATCCTATTTCTACCTGGTTGGTGCCTAGTGAATAGATCCTATTTCTACCTGGTTGGTGCCTAGTGAATAGATCCTATTTCTACCTGGTTGGTGCCTAGTGAATATACCTTATTTCTACCTGGTTGGTGCCTAGTGAATAGATCCTATTTCTACCTGGTTGGTTACTAGTGAATAGATCATATTCCTACCTGGTTGGTGCCTAGTGAATAGATCCTATTTCTACCTGGTTGGTGCCTAATGAATAGATCCTATTTCTACCTGGTTGGTGCCTAGTGAATACACTATTTCTACCTGGTTGGTGCCTATTGAATAGATCCTATTTCTACCTGGTTGGTGCCTAGTGAATAGATCATATTTTAACCTGGTTGGTGCCTAGTGAATATATCAAATTTCTACCTGGTTGGTGCCTAGTGAATAGATCCTATTTCAACCTGGTTGGTGCCAGTGAATAGATCATATTTCTACCTGGTTGGTGCCTAGTGAATATATCCTATTTCTACCTGGTTGGTGCCTAGTGAATAGATCCTATTTCTACCTGGTTGGTGCCTAATGCATAGATCCTATTTCTACCTGGTTGGTGCCTAGTGAATACACTATTTCTACCTGGTTGGTGTCTAGTGAATATACAATTTTTACCTGGTTGGTGCCTAGTGAATAGATCCCATTTCTACCTGGTTGGTGCCTAATGAATATATCCTATTTCTACCTGGTTGATTCCTAATGAAATTATCCAATTTCTACCTGATTGGTACTTAGGGAATATACTATTTCTACCTGTTTGTTGCCTAATGAAAATATCCTATTTCTACCTGGTTGGTGCTTAATGAATAGATCCTATTTCTACCTGGTTGATGCCTAAAGAAATATCCTATTTCTACCTGGTTGGTGCCTAGTGAATAGATCCTATTTCAACCTGGTTGGTGCCAGTGAATAGATCCTATTTCTACCTGGTTGGTGCCTAGTAAATAGATCCTATTTCTACCTGGTTGGTGCCTAGTGAATAGATCCTATTTCTACCTGGTTGGTTACTAGTGAATAGATCATATTCCTACCTGGTTGGTGCCTAATGAATAGATCCTATTTCTACCTGGTTGGTGCCTAGTGAATACAATATTTCTACCTGTTGGTGCCTAGTGAATATACTATTTCCACCTGTTTGGTGCATAATGAATATATCCTATTTCTACCTGATTGGTGCCTAATGAATATATCATATTTCTAATTGATTGGTTCCTAGTGAATATACCCTATTTCTACCTGGTTGGTGCCAAATGAATAGGTCCTATATCTACCTGGTTGGTGCCTAGTGAATATAACCTATTTCTACCTGGTTGGTGCCTAATGAATAGATCCTCTTTCTACCTGGTTGGTGCTTAGTGAATATATCATATTTCTACCTGGTTGGTGCCTAGTGAATAGATCCTATTTCTACCTGGTTGGTGCCTATTGAATATACTATTTCTACGTGGTTGGTGCCTAATGAATATATCCTATTTCTACCTGGTTGGTGCCTAATGAATAGATCCTATTTCTACCTTGTTGGTGCTTAATGAATAGATCCTATTTCTACCTGGTTGATGCCTAAAGAAATATCCTATTTCTACCTGGTTGGTGCCTAGTGAATAGATCCTATTTCAACCTGGTTGGTGCCAGTGAATATATCCTATTTCTACCTGGTTGGTGCCTAGTGAATAGATCCTATTTCTACCTGGTTGGTGCCTAGTGAATAGATCCTATTTCTACCTGGTTGGTGCCTAGTGAATATACCTTATTTCTACCTGGTTGGTGCCTAGTGAATAGATCCTATTTCTACCTGGTTGGTTACTAGTGAATATATCATATTCCTACCTGGTTGGTGCCTAGTGAATAGATCCTATTTCTACCTGGTTGGTGCCTAATGAATAGATCCTATTTCTACCTGGTTGGTGCCTAGTGAATACACTATTTCTACCTGGTTGGTGCCTATTGAATAGATCCTATTTCTACCTGGTTGGTGCCTAGTGAATAGATCATATTTTAACCTGGTTGGTGCCTAGTGAATATATCAAATTTCTACCTGGTTGGTGCCTAGTGAATATAATATTTCTACCTGGTTGGTATCTAATGAATACATCCTATTTCTACCTGGTTGATGCCTATTGAATACATCATATTTCTACCTGGTTGGTGCCTAATGAAATATCCTATTTCCACCTGGTTGGTGCCTAGTGAATAGATCCTATTTCAACCTGGTTGGTGCCAGTGAATAGATCATATTTCTACCAGGTTGGTGCCTAGTGAATAGATCCTATTTCTACCTGGTTGGTGCCTAGTGAATAGATCCTATTTCTACCTGGTTGGTGCCTAGTGAATATAACTTATTTCTACCTGGTGTGTGCCTAGTGAATAGATCATATTTCTACCTGGTTGGTGCCTAGTGAATATACTATCTTTCTACCTGATTGGGGCCTAGTGAATATATCCTATTTCTACCTGGTTGGTGCCTAATGAATAGATCCTATTTCTACATGGTTGGTGCCTAGTGAATACACTATTTCTACCTGGTTGGTGCCTAATGAATATACTATTTCTACCTGGTTGGTGCATAATGAATACATCCTATTTCTACCTGATTGGTGCCTAATGAATAGATCATATTTCTAAGTGATTGGTTCCTAGTGAATATACCCTATTTCTACCTGATTGGTGCCTAATGAATAGGTCCTATTTCTACCTGGTTGGTGCCTAATGAATAGGTCCTATTTCTACCTGGTTGGTGCCTAGTGAATATACCCTATTTCTACATGGTTGGTGCCTAATGAATATATCATATTTCTACCTGCCTGGTTTCTAATGAATATATCTTATTTCTACCTGATTTGTGCCTAATGAATAGATCCTATTTCTACCTGATTGGTGCCTAGTGAATAGATCCTATTTCTACCTGGTTGGTGCCTAACGAATAGATCCTATTTCTACCTAATTGGTGCCTAGTGAATAGATCCTATTTCTACCTGATTTGTGCCTAGTAAATATATAATTTTTCTACCTGGTTGGTGCCTAGTGAATATACACTAAATAAACCTGGTTGGTGTCTAGTGCTCTATTTCTACCTGATTGGTTCCTAGTGAATATACCCTATTTCTACCTGGTTGGTGCCTAGTGAATATACTATATTTCTACCTGCTTGGTGCCTAGTGAATAGACCCTATTTTGTTGGTGCCTAGTGAATATACTATTTCTACCTGGTTGGTGCCTAGTAATATTTCTACCTGGTTGTTGCCTAGTGATTAGACTCTATTTCTACCTGATTGGTGCCTAGTGAATAGATCATATTTCTACCTGGTTGGTGGCTAGTGAACAGACTCTATTTCTACCTGGTTGGTGCCTAGTGAATAGACTATATTTCTACCTGGTTTGTGCCTAATGAATAGACTATATTTATACCGGGTTGGTGCCTAGTGAATAGACTCTATTTCTACCTGGTTGGTGCCTAGTGAATATTCTATATTTATACCTGTTTGGTGCCTAGTGAATAGACTCTATTTCTAGATGATTGGTGTCTAGAGAATAGACTATATTTCTACCTGGTTAGTGCATAGTGAATATACCCTATTTCTACCTGGTTGGTGCCTAGTGAATAGATCCTATTTCTACCTGGTTGGTGCCTAATGAATATATCCTATTTATACCTGGTTGGTCCCTAATGAATAGATCCTATTTCTACCTGGTTGGTGCCTAGTGAATAAATCCTATTTCTACTTGGTTGGTGCCTAGTGAATATATCCTATTTCTTCCTGGTTGGTGCCTAGTGAATAGATCCTATTTCTACCTGGTTGGTGCCTAGTGAATAGATCCTACTTCTACCTGGTTGATGCCTAATTAATAAATCATATTTCTACCTTGTTGGTGCCTAATGAAAATATCATATTTCTACCTGGTTGGTGCCTAATGAATAGATCATATTTCTACCTGGTTGGTGCCTAGTGAATACACCCTATTTCTACCTGGTTGATGCCTAATGAAAATATCCTATTTCTACCTGGTTGGTGCCTAGTGAATATACCCTATTTCTACTTGGTTGGTGCCTAGTGAATAGATCCTATTTCTACCTGGTTGGTGCCTAGTGAATATATCCTATTTCTACCTGGTTGGTGCCTAGTGAATATAATATTTCTACCTGGTTGGTGCCTAGTTAATAGATCCTATTTCTACCTGGTTGGTGCCTAATGAATATATCCTATTTCTACATGGTTGATGCATAATGAATAGATCCTATTTCTACCTGGTTGGTGCCTAATGAATATATCATGTTTCTACATGGTTGATGCATAATGAATAGATCCTATTTCTACCTGGTTGGTGCCTAATGAATAGATCATATTTCTACCTGGTTGATTCCTAATGAAATTATCCTATTTCTACCTGATTGGTACCTAGGGAATATACTATTTCTACCTGGTTGGTGCCTAATGAATAGATCCTATTTCTACCTGGTTGGTGCTTAATGAATAGATCCTATTTCTACCTGATTGATGCCTAATGAAATATCCTATTTCTACCTGGTTGGTGCCTAGTGAATAGATCCTATTTCAACCTGGTTGATTCCTAATGAAATTATCCTATTTCTACCTGATTGGTACCTAGGGAATATACTATTTCTACCTGGTTGGTGCCTAATGAATAGATCCTATTTCTACCTGGTTGGTGCTTAATGAATAGATCCTATTTCTACCTGATTGATGCCTAATGAAATATCCTATTTCTACCTGGTTGGTGCCTAGTGAATAGATCCTATTTCAACCTGGTTGATTCCTAATGAAATTATCCTATTTCTACCTGATTGGTACCTAGGGAATATACTATTTCTACCTGGTTGGTGCCTAATGAATAGATCCTATTTCTACCTGGTTGGTGCTTAATGAATAGATCCTATTTCTACCTGATTGATGCCTAATGAAATATCCTATTTCTACCTGGTTGGTGCCTAGTGAATAGATCCTATTTCAACCTGGTTGATTCCTAATGAAATTATCCTATTTCTACCTGATTGGTACCTAGGGAATATACTATTTCTACCTGGTTGGTGCCTAATGAATAGATCCTATTTCTACCTGGTTGGTGCTTAATGAATAGATCCTATTTCTACCTGATTGATGCCTAATGAAATATCCTATTTCTACCTGGTTGGTGCCTATTGAATAGATCCTATTTCAACCTGGTTGGTGACAGTGAATAAATCATATTTCTACCTGGTTGGTGCCTAGTGAATAGATCCTATTTCTACCTGGTTGGTGCCTAGTGAATAGATCCTATTTCTACCTGGTTGGTGCCTAGTGAATATACCTTATTACTACCTGGTTGGTGCCTAATGCATAGATCCTATTTCTACCTGGTTGGTGCCTAGTGAATAGATCCTATTTCTACCTGGTTGGTGCCTAGTGAATATACCTTATTACTACCTGGTTGGTGCCTAATGCATAGATCCTATTTCTACCTGGTTGGTGCCTAGTGAATATACTATTTCTACCTGGTTGGTGCCTAGTGAATAGATCCTATTTCTACCTGGTTGGTGCCTAATGAATACATCCTATTTCTACCTGGTTGATGCATAATGAATAGATCCTATTTCTACCTGGTTGGTGCCTAATGAATATATCATATTTCTACCTGGTTGATTCCTAATGAAATTATCCAATTTCTACCTGATTGGTACTTAGGGAATATACTATTTCTACCTGGTTGTTGCCTAATGAATAGATCCTATTTCTACCTGGTTGGTGCTTAATGAATAGATCCTATTTCTACCTGGTTGATGCCTAAAGAAATATCCTATTTCTACCTGGTTGGTGCCTAGTGAATAGATCCTATTTCAACCTGGTTGGTGCCAATGAATAAATCCTATTTCTACCTGGTTGGTGCCTAGTAAATAGATCCTATTTCTACCTGGTTGGTGCCTAGTGAATAGATACTATTTCTACCTGGTTGGTGCCTAGTGAATATACCTTATTTCTACCTGGTTGGTGCCTAGTGAATATATCCTATTTCTACCTGGTTGGTTACTAGTGAATAGATCATATTCCTACCTGGTTGGTGCCTAATGAATAGATCCTATTTCTACCTGGTTGGTGCCTAGTGAATACACTATTTCTACCTGTTGGTGCCTAGTGAATATACTATTTCCACCTGTTTGGTGCATAATGAATATATCCTATTTCTACCTGATTGGTGCCTAATGAATATATCATATTTCTAAGTGATTGGTTCCTAGTGAATATACCCTATTTCTACCTGGTTGGTGCCAAATGAATAGGTCCTATATCTACCTGGTTGGTGCCTAGTGAATATAACCTATTTCTACCTGGTTGGTGCCTAATGAATAGATCCTCTTTCTACCTGGTTGGTGCCTAGTGAATAGATCCTATTTCTACCTGGTTGGTGCCTAGTGAATATACTATTTCTACCTGGTTGGTGCCTAATGAATATATCCTATTTCTACCTGGTTGGTGCTTAATGAATAGATCCTATTTCTACCTGGTTGATGCCTAAAGAAATATCATATTTCTACCTGGTTGGTGCCTAGTGAATAGATCCTATTTAAACCTGGTTGGTGCCAGTGAATATATCCTATTTCTACCTGGTTGGTGCCTAGTGAGTAGATCCTATTTCTACCTGGTTGGTGCCTAGTGAATAGATCCTATTTCTACCTGGTTGATGCCTAAAGAAATATCATATTTCTACCTGGTTGGTGCCTAGTGAATAGATCCTATTTAAACCTGGTTGGTGCCAGTGAATATATCCTATTTCTACCTGGTTGGTGCCTAGTGAGTAGATCCTATTTCTACCTGGTTGGTGCCTAGTGAATAGATCCTATTTCTACCTGGTTGGTGCCTAGTGAATATACCTTATTTCTACCTGGTTGGTGCCTAGTGAATATATCCTATTTCTACCTGGTTGGTTACTAGTGAATATAATATTTCTACCTGGTTGGTATCTAATGAATACATCCTATTTCTACCTGGTTGATGCTTATTGAATACATCATATTTCTACCTGGTTGGTGCCTAATGAAATATCCTATTTCCACCTGGTTGGTGCCTAGTGAATAGATCCTATTTCAACCTGGTTGGTGCCAGTGAATAGATCATATTTCTACCTGGTTGGTGCCTAGTGAATATATCCTATTTCTACCTGGTTGGTGCCTAGTGAATAGATCCTATTTCTACCTGGTTGGTGCCTAATGCATAGATCCTATTTCTACCTGGTTGGTGCCTAGTGAATACACTATTTCTACCTGGTTGGTGTCTAGTGAATATACTATTTTTACCTGGTTGGTGCCTAGTGAATAGATCCCATTTCTACCTGGTTGGTGCCTAATGAATATATCCTATTTCTACCTGGTTGATTCCTAATGAAATTATCCAATTTCTACCTGATTGGTACTTAGGGAATATACTATTTCTACCTGTTTGTTGCCTAATGAAAATATCCTATTTCTACCTGGTTGGTGCTTAATGAATAGATCCTATTTCTACCTGGTTGATGCCTAAAGAAATATCCTATTTCTACCTGGTTGGTGCCTAGTGAATAGATCCTATTTCAACCTGGTTGGTGCCAGTGAATAGATCCTATTTCTACCTGGTTGGTGCCTAGTAAATAGATCCTATTTCTACCTGGTTGGTGCCTAGTGAATAGATCCTATTTCTACCTGGTTGGTTACTAGTGAATAGATCATATTCCTACCTGGTTGGTGCCTAATGAATAGATCCTATTTCTACCTGGTTGGTGCCTAGTGAATACACTATTTCTACCTGTTGGTGCCTAGTGAATATACTATTTCCACCTGTTTGGTGCATAATGAATATATCATATTTCTAATTGATTGGTTCCTAGTGAATATACCCTATTTCTACCTGGTTGGTGCCAAATGAATAGGTCCTATATCTACCTGGTTGGTGCCTAGTGAATATAACCTATTTATACCTGGTTGGTGCCTAATGAATATATCATATTTCTAATTGATTGGTTCCTAGTGAATATACCCTATTTCTACCTGGTTGGTGCCAAATGAATAGGTCCTATATCTACCTGGTTGGTTCCTAGTGAATATAACCTATTTCTACCTGGTTGGTGCCTAATGAATAGATCCTCTTTCTACCTGGTTGGTGCTTAGTGAATATATCATATTTCTACCTGGTTGGTGCATAGTGAATAGATCCTATTTCTGCCTGGTTGGTGCCTATTGAATATACTATTTCTACGTGGTTGGTGCCTAATGAATATATCCTATTTCTACCTGGTTGGTGCCTAATGAATAGATCCTATTTCTACCTTGTTGGTGCTTAATGAATAGATCCTATTTCTACCTGGTTGATGCCTAAAGAAATATCCTATTTCTACCTGGTTGGTGCCTAGTGAATAGATCCTATTTCAACCTGGTTGGTGCCAGTGAATATATCCTATTTCTACCTGGTTGGTGCCTAGTGAATAGATCCTATTTCTACCTGGTTGGTGCCTAGTGAATAGATCCTATTTCTACCTGGTTGGTGCCTAGTGAATATACCTTATTTCTACCTGGTTGGTGCCTAGTGAATATATCCTATTTCTACCTGGTTGGTTACTAGTGAATATATCATATTCCTACCTGGTTGGTGCCTAGTGAATAGATCCTATTTCTACCTGGTTGGTGCCTAATGAATAGATCCTATTTCTACCTGGTTGGTGCCTAGTGAATACACTAGTTCTACCTGGTTGGTGCCTAGTGAATATATCCTATTTCTACCTGGTTGGTGCCTAGTGAATAGATCATATTTTAACCTGGTTGGTGCCTAGTGAATATATCAAATTTCTACCTGGTTGGTGCCTAGTGAACATAATATTTCTACCTGGTTGGTATCTAATGAATACATCCTATTTCTACCTGGTTGATGCTTATTGAATACATCATATTTCTACCTGGTTGGTGCCTAATGAAATATCCTATTTCCACCTGGTTGGTGCCTAGTGAATAGATCCTATTTCAACCTGGTTGGTGCCAGTGAATAGATCATATTTCTACCTGGTTGGTGCCTAGTGAATATATCCTATTTCTACCTGGTTGGTGCCTAGTGAATAGATCCTATTTCTACCTGGTTGGTGCCTAATGCATAGATCCTATTTCTACCTGGTTGGTGCCTAGTGAATACACTATTTCTACCTGGTTGGTGTCTAGTGAATATACTATTTTTACCTGGTTGGTGCCTAGTGAATAGATCCCATTTCTACCTGGTTGGTGCCTAATGAATATATCCTATTTCTACCTGGTTGATTCCTAATGAAATTATCCAATTTCTACCTGATTGGTACTTAGGGAATATACTATTTCTACCTGTTTGTTGCCTAATGAAAATATCCTATTTCTACCTGGTTGGTGCTTAATGAATAGATCCTATTTCTACCTGGTTGATGCCTAAAGAAATATCCTATTTCTACCTGGTTGGTGCCTAGTGAATAGATCCTATTTCAACCTGGTTGGTGCCAGTGAATAGATCCTATTTCTACCTGGTTGGTGCCTAGTAAATAGATCCTATTTTTACCTGGTTGGTGCCTAGTGAATAGATCCTATTTCTACCTGGTTGGTTACTAGTGAATAGATAATATTCCTACCTGGTTGGTGCCTAATGAATAGATCCTATTTCTACCTGGTTGGTGCCTAGTGAATACACTATTTCTACCTGTTGGTGCCTAGTGAATATACTATTTCCACCTGTTTGGTGCATAATGAATATATCATATTTCTAATTGATTGGATCCTAGTGAATATACCCTATTTCTACCTGGTTGGTGCCAAATGAATAGGTCCTATATCTACCTGGTTGGTGCCTAGTGAATATAACCTATTTCTACCTGGTTGGTGCCTAA
Source organism: Coregonus ussuriensis (assembly GCA_031479575.1). NCBI lineage: Eukaryota > Metazoa > Chordata > Actinopteri > Salmoniformes > Salmonidae > Coregonus > Coregonus ussuriensis. The sequence continues at coordinate 44,130,282 of CM062503.1, read as the reverse complement.
TGAATATATTATATTTCTAATTGATTGGTTCCTAGTGAATATACCCTATTTCTACCTGGTTGGTGCCAAATGAATAGGTCCTATATCTACCTGGTTGGTTCCTAGTGAATATAACCTATTTCTACCTGGTTGGTGCCTAATGAATAGATCCTCTTTCTACCGGGTTGGTGCTTAGTGAATATATCATATTTCTACCTGGTTGGTGCCTAGTGAATAGATCCTATTTCTACCTGGTTGGTGCCTATTGAATATACTATTTCTACGTGGTTGGTGCCTAATGAATATATCCTATTTCTACCTGGTTGGTGCCTAATGAATAGATCCTATTTCTACCTTGTTGGTGCTTAATGAATAGATCCTATTTCTACCTGGTTGATGCCTAAAGAAATATCCTATTTCTACCTGGTTGGTGCCTAGTGAATAGATCCTATTTCAACCTGGTTGGTGCCAGTGAATATATCCTATTTCTACCTGGTTGGTGCCTAGTGAATAGATCCTATTTCCACCTGGTTGGTGCCTAGTGAATAGATCCTATTTCTACCTGGTTGGTGCCTAGTGAATATACCTTATTTCTACCTGGTTGGTGCCTAGTGAATAGATCATATTTCTACCTGGTTGGTTACTAGTGAATATATCATATTCCTACCTGGTTGGTGCCTAGTGAATAGATCCTATTTCTACCTGGTTGGTGCCTAATGAATAGATCCTATTTCTACCTGGTTGGTGCCTAGTGAATACACTATTTCTACCTGGTTGGTGCCTATTGAATAGATCCTATTTCTACCTGGTTGGTGCCTAGTGAATAGATCATATTTTAACCTGGTTGGTGCCTAGTGAATATATCAAATTTCTACCTGGTTGGTGCCTAGTGAATATAATATTTCTACCTGGTTGGTATCTAATGAATACATCCTATTTCTACCTGGTTGATGCCTATTGAATACATCATATTTCTACCTGGTTGGTGCCTAATGAAATATCCTATTTCCACCTGGTTGGTGCCTAGTGAATAGATCCTATTTCAACCTGGTTGGTGCCAGTGAATAGATCATATTTCTACCTGGTTGGTGCCTAGTGAATATATCCTATTTCTACCTGGTTGGTGCCTAGTGAATAGATCCTATTTCTACCTGGTTGGTGCCTAGTGAATATAACTTATTTCTACCTGGTGTGTGCCTAGTGAATAGATCATATTTCTACCTGGTTGGTGCCTAGTGAATATACTATCTTTCTACCTGATTGGGGCCTAGTGAATATATCGTATTTCTACCTGGTTGGTGCCTAATGAATAGATCCTATTTCTACCTGGTTGGTGCCTAGTGAATACACTATTTCTACCTGGTTGGTGCCTAGTGAATACACTATTTCTACCTGGTTGGTGCCTAATGAATATACTATTTCTACCTGGTTGGTGCATAATGAATACATCCTATTTCTACCTGATTGGTGCCTAATGAATAGATCATATTTCTAAGTGATTGGTTCCTAGTGAATATACCCTATTTCTACCTGATTGGTGCCTAATGAATAGGTCCTATTTCTACCTGGTTGGTGCCTAATGAATAGGTCCTATTTCTACCTGGTTGGTGCCTAATGAATAGGTCCTATTTCTACCTGGTTGGTGCCTAGTGAATATACCCTATTTCTACATGGTTGGTGCCTAATGAATATATCATATTTCTACCTGCCTGGTTTCTAATGAATATATCTTATTTCTACCTGATTTGTGCCTAATGAATAGATCCTATTTCTACCTGATTGGTGCCTAGTGAATAGATCCTATTTCTACCTGGTTGGTGCCTAACGAATAGATCCTATTTCTACCTGGTTGGTGCCTAGTGAATATACACTAAATAAACCTGGTTGGTGTCTAGTGCTCTATTTCTACCTGATTGGTTCCTAGTGAATATGCCCTATTTCTACCTGGTTGGTGCCTAGTGAATAGACTATATTTCTACCTGCTTGGTGCCTAGTGAATAGACACTATTTTGTTGGTGCCTAGTGAATATACTATTTCTAACTGATTGGTGCCTAGTGAATAGACTCTATTTCTACCTGGTTGGTGCCTAGTGAATAGACTCTATTTCTACCTGGTTGGTGCCTAGTAATATTTCTACCTGGTTGTTGCCTAGTGATTAGACTCTATTTCTACCTGGTTGGTGCCTAGTGAATAGATCATATTTCTACCTGGTTGGTGGCTAGTGAACAGACTCTATTTCTACCTGGTTGGTGCCTAGTGAATAGACTCTATTTCTACCTGGTTTGTGCCTAATGAATAGACTATATTTATACCGGGTTGGTGCCTAGTGAATAGACTCTATTTCTACCTGGTTGGTGCCTAGTGAATATTCTATATGTATACCTGTTTGGTGCCTAGTGAATAGACTCTATTTCTAGATGATTGGTGTCTAGAGAATAGACTATATTTCTACCTGGTTAGTGCATAGTGAATATACCCTATTTCTACCTGGTTGGTGCCTAGTGAATAGATCCTATTTCTACCTGGTTGGTGCCTAATGAATATATCCTATTTATACCTGGTTGGTCCCTAATGAATAGATCCTATTTCTACCTGGTTGGTGCCTAGTGAATAAATCCTATTTCTACTTGGTTGGTGCCTAGTGAATATATCCTATTTCTTCCTGGTTGGTGCCTAGTGAATAGATCCTATTTCTACCTGGTTGGTGCCTAGTGAATAGATCCTACTTCTACCTGGTTGATGCCTAATGAATAGATCATATTTCTACCTGGTTGATGCAAAATGAAAATATCATATTTCTACCTGGTTGGTGCCAAGTGAATATACTATTTCTACCTGGTTGGTGCCTAATTAATAAATCATATTTCTACCTTGTTGGTGCCTAATGAAAATATCATATTTCTACCTGGTTGGTGCCTAATGAATAGATCATATTTCTACCTGGTTGGTGCCTAGTGAATACACCCTATTTCTACCTGGTTGATGCCTAATGAAAATATCCTATTTCTACCTGGTTGGTGCCTAATAATATATCCTATTTCTACCTGGTTGGTGCCTAGGGAATAGATCCTATTTCTACCTGGTTGGTGCCTAGTGAATATATCCTGTTTCTACCTGGTTGGTGCCTAGTGAATAGACACTATTTCTACCTTGTTGGTGCCTAGTGAATAATCATAGTTCTACCTGGTTGGTGCCTAGTGAATAGAACCTATTTCAACCTGGTTAGTGCCTAGTGAATAGATCATTTTTCTACCTGGTTGGTGCCTAGTGAATATATCCTATATCTACCTTGTTGGTGCCTAGTGAATAGATCCTATTTCTACCTGGTTGGTACCTAGTGAATATACCCTATTTCTACCTGGTTGGGGCCTAGTGAATATATCCTATTTCTACCCTGTTGGTGACTAGTGAATATATCCTATTCCTACCTGGTTGGTGCCTAGTGAATAGATCCTATTTCTACCTAGTTGGTGCCTGATGAATAGATCCTATTTCTACCTGGTTGGTGCCTAGTGAATACACTATTTCTACCTGGTTGGTGCCTAGTGAATATCCTATTTCTACCTGGTTGGTGCCTAATGAATACATCCCATTTCTACCTGATTGGTGCCTAATGAATAGATCCTATTTCTAAGTGATTGGTTCCTAGTGAATATACCCTATTTCTACATGGTTGGTGCATAGTGAAAACACAATTTCTAACTGGTTGGTGCCTAGTGAATAATCATAGTTCTACCTGGTTGGTGCCTAGTGAATAGAACCTATTTCAACCTGGTTAGTGCCTAGTGAATAGATCATTTTTCTACCTGGTTGGTGCCTAGTGAATATATCCTATATCTACCTTGTTGGTGCCTAGTGAATAGATCCTATTTCTACCTGGTTGGTACCTAGTGAATATACCCTATTTCTACCTGGTTGGGGCCTAGTGAATATATCCTATTTCTACCCTGTTGGTGACTAGTGAATATATCCTATTCCTACCTGGTTGGTGCCTAGTGAATAGATCCTATTTCTACCTAGTTGGTGCCTGATGAATAGATCCTATTTCTACCTGGTTGGTGCCTAGTGAATACACTATTTCTACCTGGTTGGTGCCTAGTGAATATCCTATTTCTACCTGGTTGGTGCCTAATGAATACATCCCATTTCTACCTGATTGGTGCCTAATGAATAGATCCTATTTCTAAGTGATTGGTTCCTAGTGAATATATCCTATTTCTACATGGTTGGTGCATAGTGAAAACACAATTTCTAACTGGTTGGTGCCTAGTGAATAATCATAGTTCTACCTGGTTGGTGCCTAGTGAATAGAACCTATTTCAACCTGGTTAGTGCCTAGTGAATAGATCATTTTTCTACCTGGTTGGTGCCTAGTGAATATATCCTATATCTACCTTGTTGGTGCCTAGTGAATAGATCCTATTTCTACCTGGTTGGTACCTAGTGAATATACCCTATTTCTACCTGGTTGGGGCCTAGTGAATATATCCTATTTCTACCCTGTTGGTGACTAGTGAATATATCCTATTCCTACCTGGTTGGTGCCTAGTGAATAGATCCTATTTCTACCTAGTTGGTGCCTGATGAATAGATCCTATTTCTACCTGGTTGGTGCCTAGTGAATACACTATTTCTACCTGGTTGGTGCCTAGTGAATATCCTATTTCTACCTGGTTGGTGCCTAATGAATACATCCCATTTCTACCTGATTGGTGCCTAATGAATAGATCCTATTTCTAAGTGATTGGTTCCTAGTGAATATACCCTATTTCTACATGGTTGGTGCATAGTGAAAACACAATTTCTAACTGGTTGGTGCCTAGTGAATATACTATTTCTACCTGGTTGGTGCCTAGTGAATAGATCCTATTTCTACCTGGTTGGTGCCTAATGAATAGATCCTATTTCTACCTGGTTGGTGCCTAGTGAATAGACACTATTTCTACCTTGTTGGTGCCTAGTGAATACATCATATTTCTACCTGGTTGGTGCCTAGTGAATAGATCCTATTTCAACCTGGTTAGTGCCTAGTGAATAGATCCTATTTCTACCTGGTTGGTGCCTAGTGAATAGATCATTTTTCTACCTTGTTGGTGCCTAATGAATAGATCCTATTTCTACCTGGTTGATGTCTAATGAAAATATCCTATTTCTACCTGGTAGGTGCCCAATGAAAATATCATTTTTCTACCTGGTTGGTGGCTAGTGAATAGATCATATTTCTACCTGGTTGGTGACTAGTGAATAGATCCTATTCCTACCTGGTTGGTGCCTAGTGAATAGATCATATTCTACCTTGTTGGTGCCTAATGAATATATCCTATTTCTACCTGGTTGGTGCCTAGTGAATACATTATTTCTACCTGGTTGGTGCCTAGTGAATATACTATTTCTACCTGGTTGGTGCCTAATGAATACATCCTTTTTCTACCTGATTGGTGCCTAATGAATAGATCCTATTTCTAAGTGATTGGTTCCTAGTGAATATACCCTATTTCTACATGGTTGGTGCCTAGTGAAAACACTATTTCTACCTGGTTGGTGCCTAGTGAATATACTATTTCTACCTGGTTGGTGCCTAGTGAATAGATCCTATTTCTACCTGGTTGGTGCCTAATGAATATATCCTATTTCTACCTGGTTGGTGCCTAGTGAATAGACACTATTTCTACCTTGTTGGTGCCTATTGAATAAATCATTTTTCTACCTGGTTGTTGCCTAGTGTATAGATCCTATTTCAACCTGGTTAGTGCCTAGTGAATTGATCCCATTTCTATCTGGTTGGTGCCTAGTGAATAGATCCTATTTCTACCTGGTTGGTGCCTAGTGAATACACTATTTCTACCTGGTTGGTGACTAGTGAATAGATCCTATTCCTACCTTGTTGGTGCCTAGTGAAAAGATCCTATTTCTACCTTGTTGGTGCCTAATGAATAGATCCTATTTCTACCTGGTTGATGTCTAATGAAAATATCCTATATCTACCTGGTAGGTGCCCAATGAAAATATCCTGTTTCTACCTGGTTGGTGCCTAGTGAATAGACCCTATTTCTACCTGGTTGGTGACTAGTGAATAGATCCTATTCCTACCTGGTTGGTGGCTAGTGAATAGATCATATTTCTACCTTGTTGGTGCCTAATGAATAGATCCTATTTCTACCTGGTTGATGTCTAATGAAAATATCCTATTTCTCCCTGGTAGGTGCCCAATGAAAATATCATTTTTCTACCTGGTTGGTGCCTAATGAATAAATCCTATTTCTACCTGGTTGTTGCCTAGGGAATATACCATATTTCTACCTGGTTGGTGCCTGGTGAATATATAATTTCCACCTGGTTGGTGCCTGGTGAATGGATCGTATTTCTACCTGGTTGGCGCCTGGTGAATAGATCCTATTTCTACCTGGTTGGTGCCTAGTGAATAGATCCTATTTCTACCTGGTTGGTGCCTAGTGAATAGATCCTATTTCAACCTGGTTGGTGCCTAGTGAATATATCCTATTTCTACCTGGTTGGTGCCTAGTGAATATAATATTTCTACCTGGTTGATGCCTAATGAATAGATCCTATTTCTACCTGGTTGGTGCCTAATGAATAGATCATATTTCTACCTGGTTGGTGCTTAAAGAATAGATCCTATTTCAACCTGGTTGATGCCTAATAAAAATATCCTATTTCTACCTGGTTGGTGCCTAATGAATAGATCCTATTTCTACCTGGTTGGTGCCTAGGGAATATACCCTATTTCTACCTGGTTGGTGCCTAGTGAATATATCCTATTTCTACCTGGTTGGTGCCTAGTGAATAGATCCTATTTCTACCTGGTTGGTGCCTAATGAATAGATCCTATTTCTACCTGGTTGGTGCCTAATGAATATTTCCTATTTCTACCTGGTTGGTGCCTAGTGAATAGACACTATTTCCACCTTGTTGGTGCCAAGTGAATAAATTATATTTCTACCTGGTTGGTGCCTAGTGAATATATCCTATTTCAACCTGGTTAGTGCCTAGTGAATAGATCCTATTTCTACCTGGTTGGTGCTTAGTGAATAGCTCCTATTTATACCTGGTTGGTGCCTAATGAAAAGACCCTATTTCTACCTGGTTGGTGCCTAGTGAATAGACTATATTTCTACCTGCTTGGTGCCTAGCGAATAGACCCTTTTTTTGTTGGTGCCTAGTGAATAGACTATTTCTACCTGATTGGTGCCTAGTGAATAGACTCTATTTCTACCTGGTTGGTGCATAGTGAACAGACTCTATTTCTACCTGGTTGGTGCCTAATGAATAGACTCTATTTCTACCTGGTTTGTGCCTAGTGAATAGACTCTATTTCTACCTGGTTGGTGCCCAGTGAATAGATCCTATTTCTACCTGGTTGGTGCCTAGTGAATAGACTCTATTTAAACCTGGTTGGTGCCTAGTGAATAGACTCTATTTCTAGATGATTGGTGTCTAGAAAATATACTCTATTTCTACCTATTTGGTGCATAGTGAATAGACTCTATTTCTACCTGATTGGTGCCTAGTAATATTTCTACCTGATTGGTGCCTAGTGAATAGACTATATTTCTACCTGATTGGTGCCTAGTGAATAGACTATATTTCTAGATGATTGGTGTCTAGAGAATAGACTATATTTCTACCTGGTTGGTGCATAGTGAATAGACTCTATTTCTACCTGATTGGTGCCTAGTAATATTTCTACCTGATTGGTGCCTAATGAATAGACTCTTTTTCTACCTGATTGGTGCCTAGTGAAAAGACTCTATTTCTACCTCATTGGTGCCTAGTGAATAGACTCTATTTCTACCTGATTGGTGCCCAGTGAATATAATGTCTTTCTATCTGGGCCTGTCTTAGGGGCCATAAAGAGAAGGTAGGGGAGGAGAACAAAAGTCTTTTAACTGAAAATCTAAAACTAGTACCTCCCCGTTTTACTCTGTTATACGACCTTGGTTGGTTTATAGTTGGGTCTTTCCACGAAATGAGTCCCTTTTGAGTAGTGTAACTTCATAAAAAAAAAAAGACTGTTAGGTGCCAAATAAAGTTACACGGTTGACCGTAACAGGGTTGATGATTTCATCTTAAATCAACCATAAATTTCCAGGGGAATGAAAGCTTGTTGTGTGCAACAGGGAGAGGCAATTGAATGCAGGCTGCTGGTACATTGAACCTGAAAATACCTCTGAGGAGAATTCTATTGCCATGGCCTTACAGCGTGCTAGGCTCTGTGCTGCGGTGGTAGTAGCCTAGTAAACAAACACACAAACACACAAACACACAAACACACACACACACACACACACACACACACACACACACACACACACACACACACACACACACACACACACACACACACAGCAGTTGACTGAAACAGTCTTCAGTAACAGCTTCCTAACCTGCTGATACCATTATTCTTCTCACATGGGGCTCTGGTTAAAAGTAGTGCACTATATTAAAGGGAATTGGGTGCCATTTGGGACGAAGCCTTGCTGAGGTTCTATTAGGTTCCATTAGCTGAGTGAGAACAGCATTACAAAATATAAAAACATATTCCACATACAATATAGTCAAGATGAAGTAGCCATTTGAATGGTACCGACTTGTTTGAATATCCAGTTGAAGTCAGAAGTTTACAGTACACTTAGGTTGGAGTCATTAAAACTCGTTTTTCAACCACTCCATACATTTCTTGTTAACAAACTATAGTTTTGGCAAGTCGGTTAGGACATCTACTTTGTGCATGACAAAAGTAATTTTTCCAACAATTGTTTACAGACAGATTATTTCACTTACAATTCACTGTATCACAATTCCAGTGGGTCAGAAGTTTACATAAACTAAGTTGACTGTGCCTTTAAACAGCTTGTAAAATTCCAGAAAATGATGTCATGGCTTTAGAAGCTTCTGATAGGCTAATTGACATCATTTGAGTCAATTGAAGGTGTACCTGTGGATGAATTTCAAGGCCTACCTTCAAACTCAGTGCCGCTTTGCTTGACATCATGGGAAAATCAAAAGAAATCAGCCAAGACCTCAGCAAAAAAAAATTATTGTTCATCCTTGGGAGCAATTTCCAAATGCCTGAAGGTACCATGGGACCACACAGCCGTCATACCGCTCAGGAAGGAGACGCGTTCTGTCTCCTAGAGATGAACGTACTTTGGTGCGGAAAGTGCATATCAATTCCAGAACAACAGCAAAGGACCTTGTGAAGATGCTGGAGGAAACAGGTACAAAGGTATCTATATCCTCAATAAAACAAGTCCTATATCGCCATAACCTGAAAGGCCGCTCAGCAAGGAAGAAGCCACTGCTCCAAAACCGCCATAAAAAAGCCAGACTACGGTTTGCAACTGCACATGGGGACAAAGATCGTACTTTTTGGAGAAATGTCCACTGGTCTGATGAAACAAAAATAGAACTGTTTGGCCATAATGACCATCGTTATGTTTGGAGGAAAAAGGGGATAGCTTGCAAGCCGAAGAACACCATTCCAACCGTGAAGCACGGGGGTGGCAGCATCATGCTGTGGGGGTGCTTTGCTGCAGGAGGGACTGGTGCACTTCACAAAATAAATGGCATCATGAGGAAGGAAAATTATGTGGAAATATTGAAGCAACATCTCAAGACATCAGTCAGGAAGTTAAAGCTTGGTCGCAAATGGGTCATTCAAATGGACAATGACCCCAAGCATACTTGCAAAGTTGTGGCAAAATGGCTTAAGGACAACAAAGTCAAAGTATTGGAGTGGCCATCACAAAGCCCTGACCTCAATCCTATAGAAAATGTGTGGGCAGGACTGAAAAAGCGTGTGCGAGCAAGGAGGCCTACAAACCTGACTCAGTTACACCAGCTCTGTCAGGAGGAATGGGCCAAAATTCACCCAACTTATTGTGGGAAGCTTGGGTTCTATATGGTTGTCTGGTGGGTATATAGATGGTTGTCTGGTGGGTTCTATATGGTTGTCTGGTGGGTTACAGATGCTGGTACAACTTCTGAAGCAAAGGAAGTCTGTCAAGCAAAGATATTTTAGAGCAGGAAGATCAAACAGTTCCTCTTACATGAAGGCTATATTCTTGAAGGACATAACACCCACCAGACAACCATCTGGAACCCACCAGACAACCATCTAGATACCCACCAGACAACAATCTAGAACCCACCAGACAACCATCTAGAACCCACCAGACAACCATCTAGAACCCACCAGACAACCATCTAGAACCCACCAGACAACCATCTGTAACCCACCAGACAACCATCTAGAACCCACCAGACAACCATCTGTAACCCACCAGACAACCATCTAGAACCCACCAGACAACCATCTGTAACCCACCAGACAACCATCTCGAACCCACCAGACAACCATCTGTAACCCACCAGACAACCATCTAGAACCCACCAGACAACAATCTAGAAACCACCAGACAACCATCTGTAACCCACCAGACAACCATCTAGAACCCACCAGACAACAATCTAGAATCTCTATATCTCCATTCAGCTTATCTTTACTATTGTCTGTCTGTTCTTCTTTATCAGTGGTTCTGTAGCCTTCAGTTGTTCCCTGTTCTTTCTCAGATCTGGACAGAATGTGTTTGCTGGTGGATGAACAAAAGGTCAAGAAGCAGGCAAGTCAATCCTGTCAATGAATTTCACAGAAAATGTAAATGATAAAAATAGGACTAGTAAACGCTTGTGAACAAGCTTCCTGAACTAAGAAATCTAGTAGGCTCATAGGTTTCTAGGGCATTGTGGATGAGGTTAGAGTAAGGGCTGAAACCATGAGCTACGGCTCACAGGTTCAATCCCAGTGCTTGTCACTCGTTTAATTGTTTTCTGTTTTAAAACCTATCCCAAACCTTAACCCTTACATTACCACTCAGAATTAACTTTTGCGCAGTTTGACTGATATGTGACATAAAGGTAACTGCCCAAATAATGAAAACACTTGAGTAAAGGAGGGATACAAAGTACTGTATATTGAAAGCAGGTGCTTCCACACAGGTGTGGTTCCTGAGTTAATCAAGCAATTAACATCCCATCATGATTTCCTCCCGGCCGGCTCGTCCCTCCCCTCCTGCTCCGTGGCTGAGGGACTCATTGCGAGCTTACAGTACAGGGCTGCAGGCAGCTGAGTGAAAATGGAGGAAATCTAAACTTCTGGAGAACCTATCATCCTTTCACTCCCTCCGCTCTACCTTCTTTTCCTCTGTATCCACTACTAAAGCCACTTTCTACCACTCTAAATTTCAAGCTTCTGCCTCTAACCCTAGGAAACTATTTTCCACATTCTCCTCCCTCCTTAATCCTCCACCCCCTCCCTCCCTCCTCCCTCTCTGCGGATGACTTTGTCAACCACTTTGAATAAAAGGTTGACAACATCCGCTACACATTCACTCAGCCTATTGAGTCCACTGGTCCCACTCACACAGAACTACACTATGCCTTGACCTCTTTCTACCCTCTCTCTCCAGATGACATCCTGCGACTAGTGAGGTCAGGCTGCCCGACAACCTGCATGCTTGACAGCATCCCCTCCACCCTTCTCCAGACCATCTCTGGAGACCTTCTCCCATTCGTCACTTCCCTCATCAACTCATCCCTGACCACTGGCTGTGTCCCCTCTGACCTCAAAATGGCCCAAGTTGCTCCCCTCCTTAAGCAACCAACACTCGACTCATCTGACGTCAAAAACGACAGACTTGTATCCCTTCTTCTTTTCTTTTCAAAACACTTGACACCCAGGTGGCGACACGTATCTCTGCATGCCTGGCAGATATCTCAACTTGTATTTCAGCCCACCACCTCAAGTGCAACCTCGACAAGATGGAGCTGCTCTTCCTCCCGGGGAAGGCCTGCCCGCTCAAAGACCTCTCCATCATGGTTGACAACTCCATAGTGTCGCCCTCCCAGTGCAAAGAACCTTGTCGTGACCCTGGACAACACCCTGGCATTCTCTGCAAGCAGCCCGCCTGGTTTTCAACCTTTCCAAGTTCTCCCATGTCACCCCACTCCTCCGCACACTCCACTGGCTTCCAGTCGAAGCTTGCATCCACTACAAGACCATGGTGCTTACCTACGGAACAGCAAGAGGAACTGCCCCTCCCTACCTTCAGGCTATGCTCAAACCCTACACCCCAACCTTAGCACTCCGTTCTGCCACCTCAGGTCTCTTGGCCCTCCCACCCCTACAGGAGGGCAGCTCCCGCTCAGCCCAGTCCAAGCTCTTCTCTGTCCTGGCACCCCAATGGTGGAACCAGCTTCCCACTGAAGCTAGGACAGCAGAGTCCCTGCCCATCTTCCGAAAACAAACCTGTGATATGTGGTTGTCCCACCTAGCTATCTTAAGATGAATGCACTAACTGTAAGTTGCTCTGGATAAGAGCATCTGCTAAATGACTAAAATGTAAATGTAAAATGCTTAGGGTCATGTATAAAAATGCTGGGCAGGCCATTATTTTGGCTACCATGGCTATGCCCCCATAGGATGACAATGCCCCCATCCAAAGGGTACAAGTGGTCACTGAATGGTTTGATGAGCATGAAAACAATGTACACCATATGCCATGGCCGTCTCAGTCACTAGATCTCAACCCAATTGAACACTTATGGGAGATTCTGGAGCTGCGCCTGAGACAGTGTTTTCCACCACCATCAACAAAACACCAAATTATGGAATTACTTGTGGAAGAATGGTGTCGAATCCCTCCAGTAGAGTTCCAGACACTTGTAGAATCTATGCCAAGGTGCATTGAAGCTGTTCTGGCTAGTGGTTTCCCAATGCCCTATTAAGACACTTTATGTGGGGATACAATCTTCCCAGCTCTGCAGATTTGGCTGTGAAGAGACAGAATCATTAGATCATTTGTTTTGGTACTGTCCATTTGTAGCTTGTTTCTGGACACAGGTCCAGGAATGGCTGAAGGATTGCAATATTTGCATGGAGCTGACCCTGCAGATAGCACTACTGGGTGATAGTCATGGTCAATCGATGAATAATATAACAATACTTTTAGCAAAGATGTTTATTTTCAATTCACAAACTGTAGAAACAATTAGAATAGAAAGGTTCAGAACTTTTGTAAAACATCACAGTTGAAAAATATATGGCAAATAGAAATCCAATATGGATGGTGTTAAGAGATAGATGGGAGGTGTTGAATGGAGCTGAAGGATGTGACTAATAACAACAACTATTAACAGCAAGATAACTAGTGTAGGACATGCTGTGTCCATAATATAACCCACATAATGTATGTGGGTTATATATTGTGAAAGAGCACAGTTAGAAAGATATGGCATATAGAAGCATACCAGATGGACATCATGAAAATGATCGGAGGAAGTTCAGGAGTAAAAACAAACAAAATATAATTATTGACTGTGTCCATAAAATGTATATAGTATGTATAAGCATGAAGTAGAGGCCTAAGCATTGTTGTCCAATTAGGGAAAGGGTGGTGGGGTTGGAAAGTAATAAAGGGATATATATATATTTTTTTTTTTTAAAGGATATGTATGTATGTATATATATATGTATGTGTGTGTGTATGTGCATATGTATATATTTATATATATATATATATATATATGTATATATGCAACAAAAAAAAAAGAAAAACATGGGGGATTGGAAGTGATGCAGACAATTACATTGATGGAAGTTACACTCTATCTGCTATATTAAGCTGATCTACCCCCTAAAAAAAAAAATATGTTATGTTGGGGTTTCCTTTATTTTAACACTTAAATAAAGGAAACACATCAAACGTGCTAGAGATATTTCTATAGACATGATGTGTCCGTGTGTGTGTGTGTGTGTGTTTGCGTTGTTTAGTGATTGCTATCCCTCTATTTCTAAAGATGTTTCCATGCTAGCCTCTCTCTGGCAGAGAGATGGAGGTAGGATATGATGTGTGTGAGTTCAGGTGTGTGTGTGTGTGTGTGTGTGTGTGTGTGTGTGTGTGTGTGTGTGTGTGTGTGTGTGTGTGTGTGTGTGTGTGTGTGAATGTGATTGTGTATAAATTAGACAAACAGACGGGTGTGAAACAGAATATAAGAGGGCCGTTTACCCTCTGCTGCTGGCCAGGAAGCTGGAGGTCAACAGAGCATTTCGATTGGATAAAAAGTCCCTGGAGCTAATCAAAACACCCCGTTAGAGACCATCTGTGTGTTAGTTAAGGGCCTAAGGTGTGTTTCTGTTGTTGTTGTTATTGTTTGTCTGTTTATTTGATGTTTTCTCCCTCTGTGTGAAACATCATTCAGAAGTGTGGCCAATCTTCTGGTGTAAGTGTATGTGTGTGTGTGTGTGTGTGTGTGTGTGTGTGTGTGTGTGTGTGTGTGTGTGTGTGTGTGTGTGTGCGCACGTGTGTTTCTGTGTGTGTGTTTCTGTGTGTGTGCGTGTGTGTGAGTGTGTATACTGATCACTGTCATGTGACCAACCATGGTTTTCCCATGTTCACTACCTTTAATTATAAACCTCAATCACTCCACTGCCTGACTGCTCGACTGGCGGCTGTCTCTCTCTGTGTGTGTGTGTGTGTGTGTGTGTATGTGTGTGTGTTGACGTGACCAGAAGTCCCCACATGAATAGTAAACAAACAAAAAATTGACCAACGGGGACATTTTGTTAGTCCCCATGAGGTCAAATGCTATTTCTAGGGGGTTTACGGTTAAGGTTAGAATTAGTGTTAGGGTTAGAATTACCTTAAGGGTTAGGGTTAGGAGCTAGGGTTAGGTTTAGGGTTAGGGTTAAGGTTAGGTTTTTGGGTTAAGGTTAGGTTAGGGTAAGAGTACGGGTTAGGGTTAGGGTTAGGGTTAGGGTTAGGGTTAGGGTTTAGGGAAAATAGGATTTTGAATGGGACTGAATTTGTATTACATTTTTTTAATTATATTTTTTTAGGGGGTAGATCAGCTTTAATATTGCAGATAGATTGTAACTTTCATCAACGTAATTGTCTGCATCACTTCCAATCCCCCATATGTTTTTTTTCTCTCGCAAATATATATATTTATATATATATATATACAGTGGGCGAAAAAAGTATTTGATCCCCTGCTGATTTTGTACGTTTAACCACTTACAAAGAAATTATCAGTCTATAATTTTAATGGTAGGTTTATTTGAACAGTGAGAGACAGAATAACAACAAAAAAATCCAGAAAAACAGTTGAGATTAGGAGCACACTCTTAAAGGGAGTGCTCCTAATCTCAGCGTGTTACCTGTATAAAAGACACCTGTCCACAGAAGCAATCAATCAATCAGATTACAAACTCTCCACCATGGCCAAGACCAAAGAGCTCTCCAAGGATATCAGGGCAAAGATTATGAGAACGGTGAGGAATCAGCCCAGAACTACACAGGAGGATATTGTCAATGACCTCAAGGAAGCTGGGACCATAGTCACCAAGAAAACAATTGGTAACACACTACGCCGTGAAGGACTGAATTCATGCAGCGCCCGCAAGGTCCCCCTGATCAAGAAAGCACCTATACATGCCCGTCTGAAATTTGCCAATGAACATCTGAATGATTCAGAGGAGAACTGGGTGAAAGTGTTGTGGTCAGATGAGACAAAAATTGAGCTCTTTGGCATCAACTCAACTCGCCGTGTTTGGAGGAGGAGGAATGCTGCCTATGACCCCAAGAACACCATCCCCACCGTCAAACATGGAGGTGGAAACATTATACTTTGGGGGTGTTTTTCTGCTAAGGGGACAGGACAACTTCACCGCATCAAAGAGACGATGGACGAGGCCATGTACCGTCAAATCTTGGGTGAGAACCTCCTTCCCTCAGCCAGGGCATTGAAAATGGGTCGTGGATGGGTATTCCAGCATGACAATGACCCAAAACACATGGCCAAGGCAACAAAGGAGTGCCTCAAGAAGAGGCACATTAAGGTCCTGGAGTGGCATAGCCAGTCTCCAGACCTTAATCCCATAGAAAATCTGTGGAGGGAGCTGAAGGTTTGAGTTGCCAAATGTCAGCCTCGAAACATTAATGACTTGGAGAAGATCTGCAAAGAGGAGTGGGACAAAATCACTCCTGAGATGTGTGCAAACCTGGTGGCCAACTACAAGAAACATCTGACCTCTGTGATTGCCAACAAGGGTTTTGCCACAAAGTACTAAGTCATGTTTTGCAGAGGGGTCAAATACTTATTTCCCTCATTAAAATACAAATCAATTTATAACATTTTTGACATGCGTTTTTTTGTTTTTTGTTGTTGTTATTCTGTCTCTCACTGTTCAAATAAACCTACCATTAAAATTATAGACTGATCATTTCTTTGTCAGTGGGCAAGTGTAGAAAATCAGCAGGGGATCAAATACTTTTTTCCCTCACTGTATATACATACATATCCTTTAAAAACATATATGTCCCTTTATTACTTTCCAACCCCACCACCCCTTCCCTAATTGAAGTAAACTAGTGAACAACAATGCTTAGGCCTCTCCTTACAGCTTATACATTCTATATACATTTTATGGACACAGTCAATTTTACAATAAATCGATTTTGTTTGTTTTTACTCCTGAACTTCCTCTACCCTCAACCGCTCCGATCATTTTCATGATGTCCATCCGGTTTGCTTCTATATGCCATATCTTTCTAACTGTGCTCTTTCACAAAAGCTCTCAACCTATAACCTATATACTTATTATGGACACAGTATGCTTACATTATTAGTTATCTTGTTGTTATTAGTTGTTGTTGGTTGTTATTAGTCCCATCCTTCAACACCACACATCTATCTCTTAACACCATCCATATTGGATTTTATTTGCCAAATATTTTTCAACTGTACTGTGATGTTTTACAAAAGTTCTGACCCTTTCTATTCTCATTGTTTCTACAGATTGTGAATTGAAAATAAACATTTTTGCTAAAAGTATTATTATGCTATTGATCGATTGACTGTGACTTTTCAGATCACCCAGTACTGCTATTTGCAGGGTTAGCTCCAGGTAAATATTGCAATCCTTTAGCCACTCCTGGACCTGTGTCCAAAAACAAGCTACAAATGGACAGTACCAAAACAAATGATCTAATAATTCTGTCTCGTCGCAGCAAAATCTGCATAGCTGGGAAAATTGTATCCCCATAGAAATACCATTCTATTGGTAGCAAGAATTTTATATAATAATTTAAATTGAAAAATTCTAAGTTTTGAATCCGGCGTCGTTTTGCGCATCAGTTCATAAACACTGTGCCATGGGATCGGTACGTCAAAAATCTCTTCCCAACTATTTTGCAATCTATATGGGACAGCTGTCAATCCTTTGGTCCTTAAATGAAACTGGTATACTTTTTTATTTATCACAGTTTTCTTTAACCGATGATGTTCTTTAATGCAAGGCCGACAGACAAGTTCCTTACTTTTTCCCCCTTCCACTTTCCTCTTCCATTTTTGCGGCAATGCTGCAATTATTTGGTTGTAATTTTGGGTAGAGCAGACATTTCCATATGTTTTTGTTAGCTGCTTGTGCGACATAATTCCACCAGTCCTACCGATGATGTCATTTACGAAGATTATACTTTTTTTTAATGGTTTTTTATCTATTAGTATATTTGAGTTTAACCACAATATTTGTTGCATTATTTGTTCTGTTGTTTCTGGAGGATTAAATTGAAATTGCAAACAACTTGTTTTAGAAATAGTGATTTTGGGGAGATTATTTCCTTTTAAAATAACTGAAAGTGAGAGGTTGTAATCTGAATAAAGGGAAAAAGGCCATTCTTGAACATGGGGTGAGACAATCTTACTAATTTGCTAAATAACCAGTACGGATTTAAGTATAACTTTTGTATGACTGAAGTTTTTAGTGATAGATCTAATGCTTTAATATTGAATCATTTCTGTCCTCCAAATTCATATTCATTATATAAATAGGCCCGTTTAATTTTGTCTGGCTTGCCGTTCCAAATAAAATGGAATCTTTTTTTTTCTCATATAATATAAAAAACTGTTCGCTAGGCGTAGGCAAGACCATTAGCAAATAGGTAAACTGGTGGAAAGTGAGAGGTGTAAACCATATGCCGTCTCAGTCACCAGATCTCAACCCAGTTGAACACTTATGGGAGATTCTGGAGCTGCGCCTGAGACAGTTTTCCACCACCATCAACAAAAAAACAAATTCTGGAATTTCTCATGGAAGAATGGTGTCGCATCCCTCCAACAGAGTTCCTGACACTTTTAGAATCTATGCCAAGGTGCATTTGAGTTGTTCTGGCTCGTGATTTCCCAACACCCTATTAAGACACTTTATGTTGAGGTTTCCTTTACTTTGACACTTAAATAGAGGAAACACATCAAACGGCCACACAGTGCATAATCTACAGACAGCACAACATACAGTGCATAATTAATACGGTGCATATCTCTGTTGCTGCAGTTATGCACGGGGGATGCCTTTTCTTTGGTGATTGAGTTGCAATATCTTGACTTTTATTAGTAAATATAGACTAACAACCTATCAGCTCATCCACATCTCTGTGTCTATCTGCCCAAGCATCAGCCAGTAGTCAAAATATCCCTGTATAGTATAGGCACCAGTCATCGACCAATCACTCCTGTTTCATAGACTTCTTTATGGTCTCATGGACTTCACATTAAACATACCATTCTGAAGGCAACGGAGAGTGGCTGCTGCTGGGGAATACGCTCGTGTTGCTGTGCTTCAGCGTTCGCCGTGAAAGGTTTACGGCTCTAGCGTTCAATATGGAGCACACATACAGCACATATTACCTCTTTACCTTCAGTATTACCTCATCAAGTACTGTCAGTGACCTTAAATGTACGGAATTATCTAGAACATTCACAACACACTCAGACACTCCACCCTTGCCTTACGACAACATACAATGTAATCAGCAGTGGTCTCTCTGACTGCTGTGTCTCCAGAACGTCCTGAAACCTACCCTTTCTCTGCATATCACACACAGTGGGCCATATGTTTGTGCTAGAGATGTTTCTATAGACATGATGTGTCCGTGTGTGTGTGTGTGTGTGTTTGCGTTGCTTAGTGATTGCTATCCCTCTATTTCTAAAGATGTTTCCATGCTAGCCTCTCTCTGGCAGAGAGATGGAGGTAGGATATGATGTGTGTGAGTTCAGGTGTGTGTGTGTGTGTGTGTGTGTGTGTGAATGTGATTGTGTATAAATTAGACAAACAGACGGGTGTGAAAGAGAATGTAAGAGGGCCGTTTACCCTCTGCTGCTGGCCAGGAAGCTGGAGGTCAACAGAGCATTTTGATTGGATAAAAAGTCCCTGGAGCTAATCAAAACACCCCGTTAGAGACCATCTGTGTGTTAGTTAAGGGCCTAAGGTGTGTTTCTGTTGTTGTTGTTATTGTTTGTCTGTTTATTTGATGTTTTTCCCTCTGTGTGAAACATCATTCAGAAGTGTGGCCAATCTTCTGGTGTGTGTGTATGTGTGTGTGTGTGTGTGTGTGTGTGTGTGTGTGTGTGTGTGTGTGTGTGTGTGTGTGTGTGTGTGTGTGCGCACGTGTGTTTCTGTGTGTGTGTTTCTGTGTGTGTGCGTGTGTGTGAGTGTGTATACTGATCACTGTCATGTGACCAACCATGGTTTTCCCATGTTCACTACCTTTAATTATAAACCTCAATCACTCCACTGCCTGACTGCTCGACTGGCTGTCTCTCTCTGTGTGTGTGTGTGTGTGTGTGTATATATATGTCTATACAGTGGGGAGAACAAGTATTTGATACACTGCCAATTTTGCAGGTTTTCCCATTTACAAAGCATGTAGAGGTCTGTAATTTTTATCATAGGTACACTTCAACTGTGAGAGACGGAATCTAAAACAAAAATCCAGAAAATCACATTGTATGATTTTTAAGTAATTAATTTGCATTTTATTGCATGACACAGAAGTATTTGATCACCTACCAACCAGTAAGAATTCCGGCTCTCACAGACCTGTTAGTTTTTCTTTAAGAAGCCCTCCTGTTCTCCACTCATTACCTGTATTAACTGCACCTGTTTGAACTTGTTACCTGTATAAAAGACACCTGTCCACACACTCAATCAAACAGACTCCAACCTCTCCACAATGGCCAAGACCAGAGAGCTGTGTAAGGACATCAGGGATACAATTTAAGACCTGCACAAGGCTGGGATGGGCTACAGGACAATAGGCAAGTACCTTGGTGAGAAGGCAACAACTGTTGGCGTAATTATTAGAAAATGGAAGAAGTTCAAGATGACGGTCAATAACCCTCGGTCTGGGGCTAAATGCAAGATCTCACCTCGTGGGGCATCAATGATCATGAGGAAGGTGAGGGATCAGCCCAGAACTACATGGCAGGACCTGGTCAATGACCTGAAGAGAGCTGGGACCACAGTCTCAAAGAAAACCATTAGTAACACACTACGCCGTCATGGATTAAAATCCTGCAACGCACGCAAGGTCCCCCTGCTCAAGCCAGCGCATGTCCAGGCCCGTCTGAAGTTTGCCAATGACCATCTGGATGATTCAGAGGAGGAATGGGAGAAGGTCATGTGGTCTGATGAGACAAACATATAGCTTTTTGGTCTAAACTCCACTCGCTGTGTTTGGAGGAAGAAGAAGGATGAGTACAACCCCAAGAACACCATCCCAACCGTGAAGCATGGAGGTGGAAACATCATTCTTTGGGGATACTTTTCTGCAAAGGGGACAGGACGACTGCACCGTATTGAGGGGAGGATGGATGGGGCCATGTATCGTGAGATCTTGTCCAACAACCTCCTTCCCTCAGTAAGAGCATTGAAGATGGGTCGTGGCTGGGTCTTCCAGCATGACAACGACCAGAAACACACAGCCAGGGCAACTAAGGAGTGGCTCCGTAAGAAGCATCTCAACGTCCTGGAGTGGCCTAGCCAGTCTCCAGACCTGAACCCAATAGAAAATCTTTGGAGGGAGCTGAAAGTCCCTATTGCCCAGCGACAGCCCCGAAACCTGAAGGATCTGGAGAAGGTCTGTATGGAGAAGTGGGCCAAAATCCCTGCTGAAGTGTGTGCAAACCTGGTCAAGTCCTACAGGAAACATATGATCTCTGTAAGTGCAAAAAAAGGTTTCTGTACCAAATATAAAGTTCTGATTTTCTGATGTATCAAATACTTATGTCATGCAATAAAATGCAAATTAATTACTTAAAAATCATACAATATGATTTTTTGGATTTTTGTTTTAGATTCCGTCTTTCACAGTTGAAGTGTACCGATGATAAAAATTACAGACCTCTACATGCTTTGTAAGTAGGAAAACCTGCAAAATCGGCAGTGTATCAAATACTTGTTCTCCCCACTGTATATATATATATATATATATATATATATATATATATATACAGTGAGCGAAAAAAGTATTTGATCCCCTGCTGATTTTGTAGGTTTGCCCACTGACAAAGAAATGATCAGTCTATAATTTTAATGGTAGGTTTATTTGAACAGTGAGAGACAGAATAACAACAAAAAAATCCAGAGAAACACGTCAAAAATGTAATAAATTGATTTGCATTTTAATGAGGGAAATAAGTATTTGACCCCCTCTCAGTCAGAAAGACTTCTGGCTCCCAGGTGTCTTTTATACAGGTAACGAGTTGAGATTAGGAGCACACTCTTAAAGGGAGTGCTCCTAATCTCAGCGTGTTACCTGTATAAAAGACACCTGTCCACAGAAGCAATCAATCAATCAGATTCCAAACTCTCCACCATGGCCAAGACCAAAGAGCTCTCCAAGGATGTCAGGGACAAGATTGTAGACCTACACAAGGCTGGGATGGGCTACAAAACCATCGCCAAGCAGCTTGGTGAGAAGGTGACAACAGTTGGTGCGATTATTCGCAAATGGAAGAAACACAAAAGACCTGTCAATCTCCCTCGGCCTGGGGCTCCATGCAAGATCTCACCTTATGGAGTTGCAAAGATTATGAGAACGGTGAGGAATCAGCCCAGAACTACACGGGAGGATATTGTCAATGACCTCAAGGCAGCTGGGACCATAGTCACCAAGAAAACAATTGGTAACACACTACACCTTGAAGGACTGAAATCCTGCAGCACCCGCAAGGTCCCCCTGATCAAGAAAGCACATATACAGGGCCGTCTGAAGTTTGCAAATGAACATCTGAATGATTCAGAGGAGAACTGGGTGAAAGTGTTGTGGTCAGATGAGACCAAAATGGAGCTCTTTGGCATCAACTCAACTCGCCGTGTTTGGAGGAGGAGGAATGCTGCCTTTGTCCCCAAGAACACCATCCCCACGTCAAACATGGAGGTGGAAACATTATGCTTTGGGGGTGTTTTTCTGCTAAGGGGACAGGACAATTTCACTGCATCAAAGGGACGATGGACGGGGCCATGTACTGTCAAATCTTGAGTGAGAACCTCCTTCCCTCAGCCAGGGCATTGAAAATGGGTCGTGGATGGGTATTCCAGCATGACAATGACCCAAAACACACGGCCAAGGGAACAAAGGAGTGCCTCAAGAAGAAGCACATTAAGGTCCTGGAGTGGCCTAGCCAGTCTCCAGACCTTAATCCCATAGAAAATCTGTGGAGGGAGCTGAAGGTTTGAGTTGCCAAACGTCAGCCTCGAAACCTTAATGACTTGGATAAGATCTGCAAAGAGGAGTGGGACAAAATCCCTCCTGAGATGTGTGCAAACCTGGTGGCCACCTACAAGAAACATCTGACCTCTGTGATTCTGTCACGATCGTCTGACGAAGGAGCAGACCAATACGCAGCGCGTTGAGTGAACATGATGACTTTAATTGATAAAGCACGTAAATACAAAACAAAAGACGATAGTGAAGTCCAACAGTGACTATGACTGAAACGGAACAAAAACCCACCCCCACAAGGTGAACACAGGCAGATTAAATATGGCTCCCAATCAGAGATAACGAGCCGACAGCTGACACTCGTTACCTCCGATTGGGAGTCACATGAACAACCAATTGACACAACCTAGAAATAGACCCAACAGAACTACCAACAATGAAATAAACACATAGAATGCACACCACCAAACAAAACACCACGAAACGAACACACCCTGGCTCAACACACAAAGTCCCGGAGCCAGAGCGTGACAGTACCCCCCCCTAAAGGCGCGGACTGCGACCGCGCCTCAATAAGGCTAAACAAGGGAGGGCTGGGTGGGCATACCTCTTCGGCGGTGGTTCTGGCTCTGGCCGTGGTCCCCACCCCACCAAAGTCACTACCCGCTTCCGTAGCCTCCTCCACACGACCACCCCCCAACTAAACCTCACTGGATTAAGGGGCGGCACCGGACCAAAGGGCAGCACCGGACTAAGGGGCAGCACCGGACTAAGGGGCAGTACCGGACTAAGGGGCAGCACCAGGATAAGGGGCAGCACCGGGCTAAGGGACAGCACCGGACTCAATGGCGGATCCTGGCTGGCTGGCTCTGGCGGATCCTGGCTGGACGGCTCTGGCGGATCCTGGCTGGACGGCTCATGGCTGGCTGAAGGATCTGGCTGCTCATGGCTGGCTGACGGATCTGGCTGCTCATGGCTGGCTGACGGATCTGGCTGCTCATGGCTGGCCGACGGATCTGGCTGCTCATGGCTGGCCGACGGATCTGGCTGCTCATGGCTGGCTGACGGATCTGGCTGCTCATGGCTGGCCGACGGATCTGGCTGCTCATGGCTGGCCGACGGATCTGGCTGCTCATGGCTGGCTGAAGGATCTGGCTGCTCATGGCTGGCTGACGGATCTGGCTGCTCATGGCCGGCTGACGGATCTGGCTGCTCATGGCTGGCGGAAGGCTCTGGCTGATCCTGTCTGGCGGAAGGCTCTGGCTGATCCTGTCTGGCGGAAGGCTCTAGCGGCTCCGGTCTGGCGGACGGCTCTGAAGGCTCATGGCAGACGGGCGGCTTTGCAGGCTCAGTCCAGACGGCCAGTTCAAGCGCCTTAGGGCAGACGGGCAGTTCAGGCGCCGTTGGGCAGACGGCAGACTCTGGCCGTCTGAGGCGCACCGTAGGCCTGGTGCGTGGTGCCGGAACTGGAGGTACCGGGCTGAGGACACGCATCTCAGGGCTAGTGCGGGGAGAAGCAACAGGGCATGCTGGACCCTGGGAACGCACATAAGGCCTAGTGCGTGGTGCCGGAACTGGTGGTCCCGGGCTGAGGACACGCATCTCAGGGCTAGTGCGGGGAGAAGGAACAGGCCGGACCGGGCTGGCGACGCGCACCGTAGGTTTGGTGCGAGTGGCAGGAACAGGCCGGGTCGGGCTGGCGACGCGCACCGTAGGTTTGGTGCGAGTGGCAGGAACAGGCCGGGTCGGGCTGGCGACGCACACCGTAGGTTTAGTGCGTGAAGCAGGAACAGGCCGGGCTGGGCTGGCGACGCACACCGTAGGTTCTGTGCGTGGAGCAGGAACAGGCCGGGCTGGGCTGGCGACGCACACCGTAGGTTCTGTGCGTGGAGCAGGAACAGGCCGGGCTGGGCTGGCGACGCACACCGTAGGTTCTGTGCGTGGAGCAGGAACAGGCCGGGCTGGGCTGGCGACGCACACCGTGGGCTTGATGCGTGGAGTAGGAACAGGCCGGTCCGTACTGGGAACACACACCACTGGCCTTAACTGGGGATCAGGAACGGGCCGGACCGGACTGGTAACACACATCAGTCTCTCACGCCGTGCCGCAACAACTTCCCTTCCCCTACTCGCCAATGGCTCCCGTAATCCGATAGCCTTCTCTCCACGTCTCCCTGTGGCAGCCTCCTGCTGCCCAGCCGCCCAAGCCATGTGCCCCCCCCAAAAAACTTTTTGGGGTTGCCTCTCGTCCCTCCGACGATGGCCCTGCCGACGCCGTTGCTCCTCTCCTGCCAGGTTCTCCCCCGTCATCGCCCTCCGGTACCGGACGGCCTCCTCCTGCGTAATATGTCCCCAACCGAGGAGGACATCCACCAGCGTTCTCTCCTGCGGGTGTTCCTGGACACGCTGCTTGGTCCTTTTATGGTGGGTTTTTCTGTCACGATCGTCTGACGAAGGAGCAGACCAATACGCAGCGCGTTGAGTGAACATGATGACTTTAATTGATAAAGCACGTAAATACAAAACAAAAGACGATAGTGAAGTCCAACAGTGACTATGACTGAAACGGAACAAAAACCCACCCCCACAAGGTGAACACAGGCAGATTAAATATGGCTCCCAATCAGAGATAACGAGCCGACAGCTGACACTCGTTACCTCCGATTGGGAGTCACATGAACAACCAAATGACACAACCTAGAAATAGACCCAACAGAACTACCAACAATGAAATAAACACATAGAATGCACACCACCACACAAAACACCACGAAACGAACACACCCTGGCTCAACACACAAAGTCCCGGAGCCAGAGCGTGACAGATTGCCAACAAGGGTATTGCCACCAAGTACAAAGTCATGTTTTGCAGAGGGGTCAAATACTTATTTCCCTCATTAAATTGCAAATCAATTTATAACATTTTTGACATGCGTTTTTCTGGATTTTGTTGTTGTTATTCTGTCTCTCACTGTTCAAATAAACCTACCATTAAAATTATAGACTGATAATTTCTTTGTCAGTGGGCAAACATACAAAAACAGCAGGGGATCAAATACGTTTTTCCCTCACCGTATATATATATATATATATATATATATATATATATATATATATACATATCCTTTAAAAAAATATATGTCCCTTAATTCCTTTCCAACACCACCACCCCTTCCCTAATTGAAGTAAACTAGTGAACAACAATGCTTAGGCCTCTCCTTCCAGCTTATACATTCTATATACATTTTATGGACACAGTCAATTTTACAATAAATCGATTTTGTTTGTTTTTACTCCTGAACTTCCTCTACCCTCAACCTCTCCGATCATTTTCATGATGTCCATCCGGTTTGCTTCTATATGCCATATCTTTCTAACTGTGCTCTTTCACAAAAGCTCTCAACCTATAACCTATATACTTATTATGGACACAGTATGCTTACATTATTAGTTATCTTGTTGTTATTAGTTGTTGTTGGTTGTTATTAGTCCCATCCTTCAACACCACACATCTATCTCTTAACACCATCCATATTGGATTTCTATTTGCCAAAATATTTTTCACCTGTACTGTGATGTTTTACAAAAGTTCTGAACCTTTCTATTCTCATTGTTTCTACAGATTGTGAATTAAAAATAAACATTTTTTGTTATATTATTATGTTATTGATCGATTGACTATGACTTTTCAGATCACCCAGTAATGCTATCTGCAGGGTTAGCTCCAGGTAAATATTGCAATCCTTTAGCCATTCCTGGACATGTGTCCAAAAACAAGCTACAAATGGACAGTACCAAAACAAATGATCTAATGATTCTGTCTCTTCGCAGCAAAATCTGCAGAGCTGGGAAGATTGTATCCCATAGAAATAACATTCTATTGGTAGCAAGAATTTTATATAATAATTTAAATTGAAAAATTCAAAGTCTTGAATCCGGTGTCGTTTTGTGTATCAGTTCATAAACACTATGCCATGTGATCGGTACGTCAAAAATCTATTCCCAACTATTTTGCAATCTATATGGGACAGCTGTCAATCCTTTGGTCCTTAAATGAAACTGGTATACTTTTTTTTTCATTTATTACAGTTTTCTTTAACCAATGATGTTTTTTATTGCAAGGCCGACAGACAAGTTCCTTACTTTTTCCCCTTTCCACTTTCCTCTTCCATTTTTTCGGTAATGCTGCAATTATTTGGTTGTAATTTTTGGTAGAGCAGACATTTCCATATGTTTTTGTTAGCTGCTTATGCGACCAGTTTGTAAGTCGCTCTGGATAAGAGCGTCTGCTAAATGACGGAAATGTAAATTTAAATAACTCCACCAGTCCTACCAATGATATCATTTACGAAGATTATACCTTTTTTAAACATTTTGTAAAAAAAAAAAAACGTTTTTTAAAATCTATTAGTATATTTGAGTTTAACAACAATTTTTGTTGCATTATTTGTTCTGTTGTTTCTGGAGGATTAAATTGCAATTGCAACCAACTTTCTATGGCTTGTTTTAGAAATAGTGATATTTGGGAGATGATTTCCTTTTCAAATAACTTAAAGTGAGAGGTTGTAATCTGAATAAAGGGGAAAAGGCCATTCTTGAACATTGGGTGAGACAATCTTGCTAATTTGCTAGAGAACCAGTTCGGATTTAAGTATAACTTTTGTATGACTGAAGCTTTTAGTGATATTGTTTGTTAGCTGTACATGACTGTGTGTGTGTGTGCGTGAGTGTGTGTGTGTGTGTGTGTGTGTGTGTGAGTGAATGTTTGTAATTGACAAGTCAATGTCAGTGAGAGTGTCATACGGTAGACTGAGCAGACATACACAACACAAGCATGTTGCTGTCATTTCAAACTCACTTGTAAGTAAAGAAGCTAACGAAACCAGTTTTTAACCTAATTCTGTTGTGCTCAGTGATTCATTCTATGCTACATGTGAATAAAAGTCACATTGGTTAGGTTTCCATGGTGATTTGGAAATGTTACCTTCCTGGTCATTGGGTACTGTTAGGGTTAAGGAGGTGAGGTCTTAGTAGGTGCGTTTTGTAGTAGATTCAACAAGGTTCAACTTTATTGTACATTCTTTGACTCGATTCTGAAGAATTTCTCCACCAAGCTCAAGGTATTTCTACCATTTTCTGCAAGTGTGTGTTGTGAGTGTGTGTAGTGTGTCTGTGCATGTGTGAGTTCGTACGTGCGTGTGCGCGCGTGTGTGTTTGTGACGCGTAGCTATGCGAGGAGCAGCAGAAAGTAATTATGCGTTTTATGACAGAAAACAGCCTACGCATCAATCCTTTACTTAATTTTCAAGCTTCGCCGAGCCATGTGTGTGCGTTAGTGTGTGTGTGTGTGTTTGTGCGTGTGTTTGTGTGAGGTGTCGTCATTCTGAATTGGATGAATAGCAGACAGACAGTTGTAGAAAGAGGGGAATATGGAGGAGAGGTGAGGATGAAGTGACATCTCTGTTAAATTTGAACTCCTTAGGGTTTCTAACACCCACAAAATTAGATGTTACCAACATGTAAATAGTGTCTTTCTCTCTATGTCTCTCTCTGTCCGTTTCTCTCTCAGCCAATCATGCCAATTAGCAACATAAGACAATCTCTCTGTTGCATAAACAGTACAGTTCAATTATCCACCCATTCTAAATAGCATCGTGGCCCCCCCCCTGCCAGTGAATGAATGGAACATGGACGCGTTGTTCTGCAGCAGGACGATCGACTCCCCCTACCTGGCCATCTGCAGCCGGCCCGGCCCAGCAGGGAACACGGAAATGAGGTCAGGCAGGCTTTTGAAGCATGGGGAGACAAGGCACCAAGCAGAGACTAGAATATTCACATGAAAGGCAGTCAGCAGAAATAGCCAAGCACTGTCTTAGTTAATGAAGACTGGGCTGAGGAATGGGGACTAAAATAATGAGAAATAAGGAATTCATATGGCGAATGAACTTGTCCCAAATTGCACCCTATTCCCTATGTAGTTAAGTGTGGAATGCACCCTCTGTTGACTGGTGGGAGTGGAATGGGATGGGCAGGCATGTGGTCTCAAAGGCATATTCTGGACCAAGATGGCTGGACTCAATCAGTGACTCTAATAATCAATTAAAGGAGAAATGAATGCCCACAAAACATTTGGACCATATAGTATTAAGTTCTTGGAGTGGAATAAAATACAGCTGCAGTTGGAAAGAACAGGGGAAAAACACACAATGTGGAGGAGAGAGAACGGGAGAAGGAGAAGGATAGGTTGATATAGAAAGAAAGAGAGAGATGAGGTAAAGGAAATGCAGTGGTGGGAAAAGTACACAACAGTCATACTTTAGTGAAAGTAAAGATACTGTACCTTAATAGAAAATGACTCAAGTAAAAATGAAAGTCACCCAATAAAATACTACTTGAGTAAAAGTCTAAAAGTATTTGTTTTTAAATATACTTAAGTATCAAAAGTAAAAGTTTAAATTATTTCAAATTCCTTATATTAAGTAAACCAGACAGCACCATTTTCTTGTTTTTTTATTTATGGATAGCCAGGGGCACGCTCCAACACTCAGACATCATTTACAAACGAAACATGTGTGTTTTAGTGAGTCCACCAGATCAGAGGCAGTAGGATGACCAGGGATGTTCTCTTGATAAGTGCGTGAATTACAAGACGTTCCTGCCCTGCTTAGCATTAAAAATGTTACAACTACTTTTGGGTAACAGGGAAAATACATGAAGTAAAAAGGACATACTTTTCTTTAGGAATGTAGTGAAGTAAAAGTAAAAGTTGTCAGAAATATAAATAGTAAAGGAAAGTACAGATACCCCCCAATAACGACTTAAGTAGTACTTTAAAGTATTTTTACTGAAGTACTTTACAACACTGGTGAGAAAGATAGAGAGGTATAAAAATATAGAGAATAAAAGAGAGAATGAGAGAAAAGGAAAATAAAAAGAGAGGGGCTGATGATGAAGGAAAGAAGGGAGGAAGGGAGGAAGGGAGGAAGGGAGGAAGGGAGGGATGACGGGAGGAAGGAAGGAGGGAAGGAAGGAAGGAAGGAA
Source organism: Coregonus ussuriensis (assembly GCA_031479575.1). NCBI lineage: Eukaryota > Metazoa > Chordata > Actinopteri > Salmoniformes > Salmonidae > Coregonus > Coregonus ussuriensis. The sequence continues at coordinate 44,100,675 of CM062503.1, read as the reverse complement.
GGCAGGAAGGAAGGAAGGAAGGAAGGAAGGAAGGAAGGAAGGAAGGAAGGAAGGAAGGAAGGAAGGAAGGAAGGAAGGAAGGAAGGAAGGAAGGAAGGAAGGAAGGAAGGAAGGAAGGAAGGAAGGAAGGAAGGAAGGAAGGAAGGAAGGAAGGGAGGGAGGGAGGGAGGGAGGGAGGAAGGGAGGAAATTAGAAGGGAGAAAGAGAACGGTATGGCAAGATGGAGAGAGAGGGAAAAGGGACTGATAGAAAAGTGATACAGAAGAGAAGGATGGAGAGATGTCACCCCTCCTTGTTAGTGTCTGTAGCTCAGGTCCCTCTCTGCTTCCTCTGGCAGGGTAGACATGTCAGCAGCAACGAGGACAAGCTGTTCTCCCAGCTGATAAATATTCTGGCACTCCGTGTCTGACAGCCCGGGTCGGGGATAGGGATGGATTGGCTGCATGGCCCGCCGTGTGTGAGTGACGGGGGAGATGGTGCGTGTGAGTGTGTGTATGTGTGTGTGTGTGTGTGTATGTGTGTGTGTGTGTGTGTATGTGTGTATGTGTATGTGTGTGTGTGTGTGTGTGTGTATGACAGCCCGGTCGTCTTATTGGTGCCAGAGCTGTCCCGAGACGATCCCTACGGGTGGAGACCAGACCGTCACCCCTCCACTAGACCAGACCAGTCTGTGAAACTAGACCGTCACCCCTCCACTAGACCAGTCCAGTCTGTGAAACTAGACCGTCATCCCTTCACTGGACCAGTCCAGTCTGTGAAACTAGACCGTCACCCCTCCACTAGACCAGTCCAGTCTGTGAAAGTAGACCTTCACCCCTCCACTAGACCAGTCCAGTCTGTGAAACTAGACCGTCACCCCTCCACTAGACTAGTCCGGTCTGTGAAACTAGACCGTCACCCCTCCACTAGACCAGTCCAGTCTGTGAAACTAGACCGTCATCCCTTCACTGGACCAGTCCAGTCTGTGAAACTAGACCGTCACCCCTCCACTAGACCAGTCCAGTCTGTGAAACTAGACCGTCACCCCTCCACTAGACCAGTCCAGTCAGTGAAACTAGACCGTCACCCCTCCACTTTACCAGACCAGTCTGTGAAACTAGACCGTCACCCCTCCACTAGACCAGACCAGTCTGTGAAACTAGACCTTCACCCCTCCACTAGACCAGACCAGTCTGTGAAACTAGACCTTCACCCCTCCACTAGACCAAACCAGTCTGTGAAACTAGACCTTCACCCCTCCATTAGGGCTGGGAATTTAAACTTGTAGGTAGTGTTAGCTAGCGCTAGTCGGCTGTAGCTGCACCATGACACCAGTATTTTCCATCCTATAGCTTGTTCTCCCTCTTCTTTTTAAATAGTGAGTCAACATGTTTTCAGCACTTATTTCCCTGACTGATCAAAACTAGTTTTCTCATGCTGTCTCGTCTCTCTGCAGCAGATATATAGTGATCAATATGTTTGGAACAGCACATCGCAATAAAATCTAAGTATCGAATCGCAATACATTTAGAATCGTGAGAATCGTGAGAATCACAATACATATAGAATCGTGACAATCGTGAGAATCACAATACATATAGAATCGTGAGAATCGCAATACATATAGAATCGTGAGAATAGTGAGAATCACAATACATATAGAATCGTGAGAATCGCGAGAATCACAATACACATAGAATCGTGAGAATCTCAATACATATAGTATCAGGAGAATCGTGAGAATAGCATTACATATCATATCGCCACCTAAGTGTCGTGATAATATATATAGAAACGTTATAACACATCTTCACGTCCACCCCATCCACCCCGTCTACCCTGTCCATCCTCTCCACCCTGTCCACCCCGTCCACCCTGTCCATCCCCTCCACCATGTCCACCCTGTCCACCCCGTCCACCCCGTCCACCCCGTCCACCCCTCCAACCCGTCCACCCCTCCACCCCTGTGCTATTACAGTAAGACTCTCATCTACACTCCTGCCTGCCCCTTGACTGGGAGCAAGAGAGAAAGACAGAGGAAGAGTGAGAGAGAGGGGAGGTAGAGAGAGAGAGAGAGAGAGAGAGAGAGAGAGAGAGAGAGAGAGAGAGAGAGAGAGAGAGAGAGAGAGAGACGAGAAAGGAGAAAGAAATAAAGACGGTAGAGTGAAGAGAGAGAGAGAGAGAGAGAGAGAGAAAGAGGAGTTTGCATGCCTGCCTGCCAGCCAGCTGACATGCACACCATCCCTCTCTCTCTCCCTCCCTCCCTCCCTCCCTCCCTCCCTCCCTCCCTCCCTCCCTCCCTCCCTCCCTCCTTCCATCCCTCTCTCCCTCCCTCCCTCCCTCCCTCCCTCCCTCCCTCCCTCCCTCCCTCCTTCCATCCCTCTCTCCCTCCCTCCCTCCTTCCTTCCCTCCCTCTCTCCCTCCCTCCCTCCATCCCTCTCTCCCTCAAAAGCAAGTGTCCACCTACTGAGAAATGTGGGATATTTATAGATAGATAAGATGAAGGAGGAATGGTGCCTCTGTTTTGGTGGACATTGGGGATTATGTTTATTATTTATGTCTCTCTCTCTCTCTCTCTCTCTCTCTCTCTCTCTCTCTCTCTCTCTCTCTCTCTCTCTCTCTCTCTCTCTCTCTCTCACTCTCTCTCTCTCTCTCTCTCTCTCTCTCTCTCTCTCTCTCTCTCTCTCTCTCTCTCTCTCTCTCTCTCTCTCTCATTCTCTCCCTCTCTCTCTCTCTCTCTCTCTCTCTCTCTCTCTCTCTCTCTCTCTCTCTCTCTCTCTCTCTCTCTCTCTCTCTCTCCTTTGTTCCTTCTTCCAACACAGTCTGTTCCCCACTAATATCTGGAGTCTGTTCCTGGCCCTCGTCCACTAATTACTAGAGTTCTATGTAGCACCACCCTCTTTCAAACTAAAGAGGCTTAACACATATAGGGACTGGAATGAGAGAGAGGAAGAGAGAGAAAGGGAGAGACAAAGAAAGAAAGAAAGAAAGAAAGAAAGAAAGAAAGAAAGAAAGAAAGAAAGAAAGAAAGAAAGAAAGAAAGAAAGAAAGAAAGAAGAAAGAAAGAAAGAAAGAAAGAAAGAAAGAAAGAAAGAAAGAAAGAAAGAAAGAAAGAAAGTGAGAGAGGGGAAGGGAGAGAAGGAAGCGGGAGATAGAGTGAGGAGAATAAGACAGAAAGAGAGAGAGAGAGAGAGAGAGAGAGAGAGAGAGAGAGAGAGAGAGAGAGAGAGAGAGAGAGAGAGAGAGAGAGAGAGAGAGAAAGAGACATGATCATGTAACGAGGCTGGCGTTAGTCTGTGTTTATTTATCTGTAATTATTGTATAAATGTGTGCGTGGTAATTAAGGGACTTGCAGCAGCTGGTTATAACATGTATAAAGGAGAGGTAATGGTAGGCATTTACATGCTGTCACTGTCAATGCTTTACACTGGACACATTAGCTACAGCTGGAACATGTGTTTTAAAGTTATGCTGTCAGTTAATATAGTTGTCTCTCTCTTTACATACTGTATTTATAATCAAGACATATTTTTTTGAGAGGCGGTTGTGTTTGATTTAGATACCTGTTAGAACAAAGTCCCTTGTCTTGACTGTTTCTCAAAATAGTATTTTACAGTAGGTGATTTATTATTTTTGCGGGAAGTGCATGTTTCGATTGAAGTATGGCGGTCATGGTATCATTGTATGAGTGTATTTGGAAAGGGATTTCCATATCAAACCCCCCCACCCGGGAGGTTCTATTTCACAGTTTAGGATAATTTGGAGTTGATCGAAACCGGCATAATTTGACAATGGGTTTTTCTGGGTTAAGGATGTCTAGTGAAATCAAATCATACAGTACTACATTATAATCGTGTCCTCTATTTTCTCTCTCTGTTCTATCTCTCTCTGTTCTCTCTGTTCCTCTCTCTGTTCTCTCTCTCTGTTCTATCTCCCTCTGTTCTATCTCTCTCTTTTCTCTCTCTCTCTCTGTTCTCTCTCTCTGTACTCTCTGTTCTCTCTCTCTGTTCTATATCTCTGTTCTCTCTCTCTGTTCTCTCTCTCTGTTCTATCTCTCTCTGTTCTATCTCTCTCTGTTCTATCTCTCTCTTTTCTATATCTCTCTGTTCTCTCTCTCTCTCTCTGTTCTCTCTCTCTGTACTCTCTGTTCTCTCTCTGTTCTATATCTCTGTTCTCTCTCTCTCTGTTCTCTCTCTCCGTTCTCTCTCTGTTCTATCTCTCTCTGTTATCTCTCTCTCTGTTCTCTCTCTCTGTTCTATCTCTCTGTTCTATATCTCTGTTCTCTCTCTCTCTGTTCTCTCTCTCCGTTCTCTCTCTGTTCTATCTCTCTCTGTTATCTCTCTCTCTCTCTGTGCTCTCTCTCCGTTCTCTCTCTGTTCTATCTCTCTCTGTTATCTCTCTCTCTCTCTGTGCTCTCTGTCCGTTCTCTCTCTGTTCTATCTCTCTCTGTTATCTCTCTCTCTCTCTCTGTGCTCTCTCTCCCTTTCTGTCTCTTTCCTTCCCCATCTCCCTCCTATGAGACCATCTGCGGGGGATGTACAGCCCAAACGCGCACCTCCACACCATTCCCAACCAACGTGCAGTGGTGTAAAAAATACTTTCAAGTACTACTTAAGTCGTTTTTTGGGGGTATCTGTACCTTACTATTGGTCTATTTGTACTACTTTAACTACATTCCTTAAGAAATATGTACTTTTTACTCCCAAAATTTCTTTCTGACACCAAAAACTATTTGTTACATTTCGAATGTTCAGGCAGGATAGCAATATGGTCCAATTCACGCACCTATTAATATAACTTGTCATCATCCCTACTGCCTCTGATCTGGCGGACTCACTAAACAAAAATACTGCGTTTGTAAATGATGTCTGAGTGTTGGAGTGTGCCCCTAACTGTCCGTAAATTCAAAAAACTAGAAAATCGGAATTCGATGTATAGTATTTATTTTTACTTTTACTCAAGTATGACAATTGAGTACTTTTTCCACCACTGTACTTAAGCACATTTAAAACTAGATACGTTTAGACTTTTACCCAAGTAGTATTTCACTGGGTGACTTTTACTTGTACGCGAGTCATTTTCTATTAAAATGTCTTTACTTTTACTCAAGTAGGACAATTGAGTACTTTTTCCACCACTGCCAACGGTACACGTCTTCTATTCATTTGAATGTGTTGACAGTTAGAGAAATTGCTTGAGCAGCGCTGAGAAATCGAAAAGTATGAAAGCCAACGGAGCAATATTCTAGAACAATGCTGTGTGTACGCATACATGTTTTGGACTATGATAGACACCTTACTCTCTCTCTCTCTCTCTCTCTCTCTCTCTCTCTCTCTCTCTCTCTCTCTCTCTCTCTCTCTCTCTCTCTCTCTCTCTCTCTCTCTCTCTGTCTCTCTCTGTCTCTCTCTCTCTTTCCTGCACCACCTTTGTAACTTCGTTGTTGAGAAACAAAATGTTCACAACCTGTCAACCTGTTTACACATGACTGGGATAACGTATACATGAAAAGAAAAAGAAAAAAAGAGATACATATTTTTTTGCACCATCCCACTGATAAACTGACAAACAGAAAGAGTGCTGCATGCTAAGATGCTGTCACCATGCTAGGGATTCCCCTTGGGCTGTAACACACACACACACACACACACACACACACACACAGAAAAACTGACAGACGGGTGGGCGGACTTACACAAACATGTCTTCATGAGTCTCCTCCCCCCCCAATGCCTTTAGCATTGTCCACAATAACAGAATGCGTGATGGCAAAGCAACAATGTTTTCATCATTGAACGCATTACAACACTATTGCTCATTTTGTAAAAGTCTCTGGTGAAGAAATAGCAGCTAATTTGCCTAATTGACTATGACCAGCTGTCAACAGTAAATTGTGTTGAGATGTGTGAGGGACCTTGGTAGGAAGTTAGGGCCCAGGCATTGTGATGTGTTGGGAGGTGCTCAGACAAAACGTTGTGAGATTTTGGGCCTTCGGTTGTTTTGGTGATATTTAGACTCATATTTTTATGGGCCTCTTGCTTTTCATTTTTTCTCCTATGAGATTATGTCTGTGTTTTCTGATGTATCTTCATGTCTTTATTCTCCTTCCAGATAGATGAACTGGAGTGAGGGCAGGACTGCTGGTTAAACCTGTGTGTGTGTGTGTGTGTGTGTGTGTGTGTGTGTGTGTGTGTGTGTGTGTGTGTGTGTGTGTGTGTGTGTGTGTGTGTGTGTGCTTGCGCGTGAGTGCGTACGAGTGTGTGTCTGTTCGTTTGTATGGAGGTGGGAGGGCAGGTTAGACTGCTTTTCAAAACACTACCATTCTCTCAGGCCATCAATGAACAATGTAGAAGAGAGAGATGGACCTGAAAGCATTGTGGCTGGAGAGACAACTGTACTCTGGAGAGAGCAGGAGAACATGACAGAGATCTCCTTCCAGATAGATGAACTGGAGTGAGGGCAGGACTGCTGGTTAAACCTGTTTGTGTGTGTGTGTGTGTGTGTGTGTGTTTATGTGTGTGTGTGTGTGTGTGTGTGTGTGTGTGTGTGTGTGTGTGTGTGTGTGTGTGTGTGTGTGTGCTTGGTTATATAGACTTTTCTTATAAGAATGTTTATGACGATAATGTAGATTTGAATACACACACACATACTTGCCAGTTGCATGCACACACACACACACACACACACACACAAACACAAGAACAGCCACACTCATTACTCTGTTCCCAGTTTGAGTTCCCAGCCATGACTCTCCAAATCATCCCTTAATTTAATTCAGAATGAAATCAAGGGAACAATCCAACAGCCTCTCTCTCAGCAGCAGTATGTAGGCCAAAGCCAGGGGCTGTTATTTGACAATAAACCCAAGAGGAGCAGCACAGAGGGGGCTTTGATTTCACTAATCCCCCCTTGCCTGGGTGACCCAGAGCTATCTCTCTCTCATGGTTCTCCGTCTCTCTCTCCTCTTTATCGCTCCCCCTCTTTCTACCTCTCTGTATATATTCCGTTCTCTCTCTCTCTCTCTCTCTCTCTCTCTCTCTCTCTCTCTCTCTCTCTCTCTCTCTCTCTCTCTCTCTCTCTCTCTCTCTCTCTCTCTCTCTCTTTCCATTTCTCTCTCTGTCTCTCTTTTCACCTCTCTCCCTCTCTCTCGCACTCCTCCTGGGTTGTGTCTACACACAAAAAAATGAGGGTTCCTCAAGAGTTATTTTGGAAGGGTGATGATTCTATGTGGAAACATACTGACCAAAAGAACCCTTTGAGCCCTTCATTGGCCGAGAGTGTCATTCCAGTATATCTACTCGGTTGTGTTATGCTATTGCATGTTATCTACAGTGAGGGAAAAAAGTATTTGATCCCCTGCTGATTTTGTACGTTTGCCCACTGACAAAGAAATGATCAGTCTATAATTTTAATGGTAGGTTTATTTGAACAGTGAGAGACAGAATAACAACAAAACAATTCAGAAAAACGCATGTCAAAAATGTAATAAATTAATTTGCATTTTAATGAGGGAAATAAGTATTTGACCCCCTCTCAATCAGACAGATTTCTGGCTCCCAGGTGTCTTTTATACAGGTAATGAGCTGAGATTAGGAGCACAATCTTAAAAGGAGTGCTCCTAATCTCAACGTGTTACCTGTATAAAAGACACTTGTCCACAGAAGCAATCAATCAATCAGATTACAAACTCTCCACCATGGCCAAGACCAAAGAGCTCTCCAAGGATGTCAGGGACAAGATTGTAGACCTACACAAGGCTGGAATGGGCTACAAGACCATCGCCAAGCAGCTTGGTGAGAAGGTGACAACAGTTGGTGCGATTATTCGCAAATGGAAGAAACACAAAATAACTGTCAATCTCCCTCGGCCTGGGGCTCCATGCAAGATCTCACCTCGTGGAGTTGCAATGATCATGAGAATGGTGAGGAATCAGCCCAGAACTACACGGGAGGATCTTGTCAATGATCTCAAGGCAGCTGGGACCATAGTCACCAAGAAAACAATTGGTAACACATTACGCCGTGAAGGACTGAAATCCTGCAGCCTCCGCAAGGTCCCCCTGCTCAAGAAAGCACATATACAGGGCAATCTGAAGTTTGCCAATGAACATCTGATTGATTCAGAGGAGAACTGGGTGAAAGTGTTGTGGTCAGATGAGACCAAAATGGAGCTCTTTGGCATCAACTCAACTCGCCGTGTTTGGAGAAGGAGGAATGCTGCTTATGACCCCAAGAACACCATCCCCACAGTCTAACATGGAGGTGGAAACATTATGCTTTGGGGGTGTTTTTCTACTAAGTGAACAGGACAACTTCACCGCATCAAAAGGACGATGGACGGGGCCATGTACCGTCAAATCTTGGGTGAGAACCTCCTTCCCTCAGCCAGGGCATTGAAAATGGGTCGTGGATGGGTATTCCAGCATGACAATGACCCAAAAAACACGGCCAAGGCAACAAAGGAGTGGCTCAAATAGGAGCACATTAAGGTCCTGGAGTGGCCTAGCCAGTCTCCAGACCATAATCCCATAGAAAATATGTGGAGGTGTCACAGATTCTGCCGAGGCTGCTCCTCCTCCTTGCTCGGGCAGGCTTCGGCGTTCGCCGTCCCCGGAGTACTAGCTACCACCGTTAGATGTTTCGATGTTTGATTGGTTTTGTCTGTCTATTGCAGCTGTGTCCGTTTGTGTCTGATTATGTGTCCTATAAGTTGCCTGCTTAGTGTTGGTTAGTTTGTGTGTTATTGTTACGCCTGTCCGTTAGTGCTGCGTGTTTCTCTATGTTTGTTGTTTTCGTTGTTTACGCACTGTTTGCGTAATCGCTCGCCTCTGTTTTGTTGAGGCCGTTTATTGTATTTTGCCTAGTGTTTCACTAGTAAAGTCTGTTGGACTAAGCTTCGGTGTCCTGCGCCTGACTCCCACACCACATTACATCAGCCCTTGACAGAATAACACACCAAATGGAGTCAGCAGGAGCAGCGGCGGCACCCAAGTCGCTGGAAGATCGGATCAGCGATCAAGACACCATGATCCGGCAACTTGGGGCCGCCATGAATGAGGTGTCCAACACTCTGCGCCGTTTGGTTACTGGAGAGGTGCCCACGCCGTCGCACACCTTACCATCCCCATCGGCCAGTCCTCCTCTCCCAGCACCGGAACCCAGTGGCATTCGGCTCTCGCTCCCTAGGGCATATGATGGTACTGCAGCCGGGTGTCAGGGGTTCCTCCTGCAGGTGGAACTCTACTTGGCCACCATACACCCGGCGCCCTCGGTATACGAGAGCGTCTCCGCCCTCATCTCCTGTCTATCCGGCAAGGCGTTGGAGTGGGCCAACGCCGAATGGAGGGGAATAGACGCCGCAACCATCACCTACGCGGAGTTCTCCCGCCGCTTCAGGGCTGTGTTCGATCATCCACCTGAGGGGAAGGCGGCAGGGGAGCGTCTGTTCCACCTCCGACAGGGGAAGAGGAGTGCTCAGGAGTTCGCCCTGGAGTTCCGGACTTTAGCGGCTGATGCGGGGTGGAATGAGAGGGCCCTCATCGACCATTATCGGTGTAGCCTACGAGAGGACGTTCGTCGTGAGCTGGCCTGCAGGGACACCAACCTATCCTTCGACCAGTTGGTGGACATTTCCATCCGTCTCGACACCCTGCTGGCTACCCGCAGACGTCCCGAATGGGGGTCGTTCATTCCGCCCTCCAGCACCTCCGAGCCGATTCCCATGGAGCTCGGGGGTGCTGGCGCTATGGAGAGGAGGAGAGAGAACCCGAGGGGGGCCGTCCCCTGCACCAACTGTGGCCGTGGAGGGCACACTGCGGCTAGGTGCTGGGGAGGGTCTCCTGGGAGAGGGGACAACAGGTCACGCACTGGGGATTCATTTCAGGTGAGTAGGCGCCCCACTTACCCAGAGCTCTCTGTTGGTCACCTGTGTATACCTGTGAGATTTCCACAGGTGGCACCTCATTCCCAGCATAAGGCGCTAGTAGATTCAGGCGCAGCTGGGAATTTTGTTGATCGTGAATTTTGTTCTAGGTTAGGAATTCCTTTTCGGCCGGTGGAAGCCCCCTTTCCTGTTCATGCCCTAGACAGCCGGCCGCTGGGGTCGGGGTTGATTAGAGAAGTCACAGCACCACTTAAGATGACTACGCAGGGGGGTCATGAGGAGATCATTCAGTTTTATCTGATCGACTCTCCTGCATATCCTGTGGTGCTGGGGCTTCCCTGGTTAAGCGCCCATGATCCTACCATTGCGTGGCAACAGAGGGCTCTTATGGAGTGGTCTGCCCAGTGTGTAGGGAGATGTCTAGGTGTTTCCTTAGGGGCAACTTCGGTGGAGAGTCCGAACCAAGTGCCCGCAATGCGCATTCCCCCTGAATATGAGGATTTAGCACTTGTGTTCAGCAAAACTAGGGCAACACGGCTGCCACCTCATAGACAGGGGGATTGTGCGATAGATCTCCAAACAGGAGCGGCACTTCCGCGGAGCCGTGTGTATCCCCTGTCTCAAGAGGAGACAGTGGCTATGGAGACTTACATAGCCGAGTCCTTGGAATAGGGATACATACGGTCCTCCACTTCCCCGGTTTCCTCGAGTTTCTTCTTTGTGAAGAAGAAGGACGGGGGTTTGCGCCCGTGTATTGATTACCGTAGTCTCAATCAGATCACGGTTAAGTACAGTTACCCTCTTCCTCTGATTGCGACTATGACGGAGTCATTACGCGGAGCGCGGTTCTTCACAAAGTTGGATCTCAGGAGCGCGTACAATCTGGTGCGCATTAGGGAGGGGGATGAATGGAAAACAGCATTTAGCACCACCTCGGGTCATTACGAGTATCTCGTCATGCCATACGGGTTAATGAATGCTCCTTCAGTCTTCCAATCCTTTGTGGACGAGATTTTCCGGGACATGCATGGGCAGGGTGTGGTAGTATACATTGACGACATCCTAGTGTACTCTTCTACACGAGCCGAGCATGTAGCCCTGGTGCGCCGAGTGTTGGGTAGGCTGTTGGAGCATGACTTGTATGTCAAGGCAGAGAAATGCTTGTTTTTCCAGGAGTCCATCTCCTTTTTGGGTTATCGGTTGTCCGCGTCTGGTGTGAAGATAGAGGTTGACCGTGTGTCGGCCGTGCATAATTGGCAAACTCCAACCACTGTAAAAGAGGTGCAGCAGTTTTTGGGTTTTGCTAATTACTACCGGAGGTTTATCCGGGGCTTTGGACAGGTGGCAGCTCCCATTACGTCCCTGCTAAAGGGGGGTCCGGTGCGTTTGCAGTGGTCAGCTGAAGCGGACAGGGCATTTGTTAAACTGAAGAACCTGTTCACTTCGGCTCCGGTGCTGGCGCATCCGGACCCCGCTTTACCATTCCAAGTTGAGGTAGACGCGTCCGAGGCCGGTATTGGGGCAGTCCTGTTGCAACGGTCCGGCACGCCACCCAAACTCCGCCCCTGTGCGTTCTATTTTAAGAAGCTCAGCCCGGCGGAGCGTAATTATGACGTAGGGGACAGGGAGCTGTTAGCTGTGGTTCAGGCCCTAAAGGTGTGGAGGCATTGGCTTGAGGGGGCTCAACACCCTTTCCTCATTCTGACTGACCACCGTAACCTGGAGTACATCTGGGCAGCTAGGAGATTGAACCCTCGTCAGGCAAGCTGGAACATGTTCCTGACCCGGTTTGTTTTTAAGATCACATACATCCCAGGGTCCCAGAACGGTAAGGCAGACGCCCTGTCCCGGCGGTATGACACAGAGGAGAGGTCCATTGAGCCTACTCCCATACTGCCGGAGTCTTGTCTGGTGGCTCCGGTGGTGTGGGAGGTCGATGCGGAGATCGAGCGGGCATTGCGTACCGACCCTACTCCCCCAGAGTGTCCTGTGGGGCGGACGTACGTTCCGCTTGAGGTTCGTGATCGCCTTATTTATTGGGCTCTGGACATCCTGGTATTGGCCGGACAGTGCACTGCCTTAGCGTGAAATACTGGTGGCCAACGTTAGCTAGGGATGTGAGGGTTTATGTCTCCTCCTGCTCGGTGTGCGCCCAGTGTAAGGCGCCTAGACACCTGCCCAGGGGAAAGTTACATCCCCTGCCCGTTCCACAACGACCATGGTCCCACCTTTCAGTGGATTTTGTGACCGACCTTCCCCCCTCCCAGGGGAATACCACCATTTTGGTCGTTGTGGATCGGTTTTCCAAGGCCTGTCGTCTCCTCCCAATGCCGGGTCTCCCTACTGCCCTACAGACCGCTGAGGCCCTATTTACCCACGTTTTCCGGCACTATGGGGTTCCCGAGGATATAGTGTCTGACCGAGGTCCCCAGTTCACCTCCAGAGTCTGGGGGGCGTTCATGGAACGCTTGGGGGTCTCGGTGAGCCTTACCTCGGGTTACCACCCAGAGAGCAATGGGCAGGTAGAACGAGTCAACCAGGATGTGGGTAGGTTTCTGAGGTCCTATTGCCAGGGCCGGCCGGAGGAGTGGTCAAGGTATATCCCCTGGGCAGAGATGGCACAGAACTCTCTCTGCCACTCCTCCACCAATCTAACCCCTTTCCAGTGTGTGTTAGGGTATCAGCCGGTTCTGGCACCATGGCACGAGAGCCAGATCGAGGCTCCTGCGGTGGACGAGTGGAATCGGCGCTCGGAGGAGACGTGGAACGCTGCTCATGTCCATCTGCAGCGGGCCATCCGTCGACAGAAGGCGAGCGCCGATCGCCACCGCAGTGAGGGTCCGGTGTACGCACCGGGAGATCGAGTCTGGCTCTCGACTCGAAACCTGCCCCTCCGCCTGCCCTGCCGGAAGCTGGGTCGGCAGTTTGTGGGGCCTTTTAAAGTCCTGAGGAGATTGAACGAGGTGTGTTACAGGTTACAACTGATTATAAGAATATTAACCCCTCGTTCCATGTGTCTCTTCTCAGGCCGGTGGTAGCTGGTCCACTCCAAGAAGGTGAGATAGGAGAGACCCCTCCGCCCCCACTGGACATCGAGGGAGCTCCGGCGTACACGGTCAGGACCATCTTGGACTCGAGACGTCGGATGGGGGGTCTCCAGTATCTCGTGGAGTGGGAGGGGTACGGTCCGGAGGAACGGTGCTGGGTGCCTAGGAGGGATATCCTAGATCCATCTCTCCTGACTGAGTTCCACCGTGGTCATCCCACGCGCCCGGCTCCGCGTCCTCCTGGTCGTCCCCGAGGCCGGGGTCGGCGCACGGCTGGAGCCGCGCGTCAAGGGGGGGGGTACTGTCACGGATTCTGCGGAGGCTGCTCCTCCTCCTTGCTCGGGCAGGCTTCGCCGTTCGCCGTCCCCGGAGTACTAGCTACCACCGTTAGATGTTTCGATGTTTGATTGGTTTTGTCTGTCTATTGCAGCTGTGTCCGTTTGTGTCTGATTATGTGTCCTATAAGTTGCCTGCTTAGTGTTGGTTAGTTTGTGTGTTATTGTTACGCCTGTCCGTTAGTGCTGCGTGTTTCTCTATGTTTGTTGTTTTCGTTGTTTACGCACTGTTTGCGTAATCGCTCGCCTCTGTTTTGTTGAGGCCGTTTATTGTATTTTGCCTAGTGTTTCACTAGTAAAGTCTGTTGGACTAAGCTTCGGTGTCCTGCGCCTGACTCCCACACCACATTACATCAGCCCTTGACAGGAGGGAGCTGAAGGTTCGAGTTGACAAACATCAGCCTCGAAACCTCAATGACTTGGAGAACATCTGCAAAGAGGAGTGGAACAAAATCCTTCCTGAGATGTGTGCAAACCTGGTGGCCAACTACAAGAAACGTCTGACCTCTGTGATTGCCAACAAGGGTTTTGCCACCAAGTACTAAGTAATATTTTGCAGAGGGGTCAAATACTTATTTCCCTCATTAAAATGCAAATCAATTTCTAACATTTTTGACATGCGTTTTTCTGGATTTTGTTGTTGTTATTCTGTCTCTCACTGTTCAAATAAACCTACCATTAAAATGATAGACTGATTATGTTTTTGTCAGTGGGCAAACGTACAAAATCAGCAGGGGATCAAATACTTTGATCCCTCACTGTATGACTATGGCCAGTGACAGTGACTTGTAAAAGACTCATGTATGGCCTTTTGTCAATTGAGAACGGTTGACTAAGTCAGTAGGTCTCATTTCTCTTCTTAGGGACCCCCAGCTGTTCCAGAGCTAGCAGACCTGATTTAACTTGTTAATAAACACAATAATAAAACCTATGGAACTTTAGTTGTTTAAGTTCAGACTGGAGTATTTATCATAAAATAAAATAAAGTTGTATTTTTTTTTACACAGACACTCGCAACCCATTCAAAACCTCCCACGACCCAAATTTGGGTCGCGACCCACCAGTTGGGAATCGCTGCTACAAAGAACCATAAAAAGGGGTTCTATATAGCACCAAAAATGGTTGTAACCATAGCAGAACCCTTTTTTGGTGCTATATAGAACCTTTTGATAATGATTGTTTATGGAACCTAAAGAAAAGGTTCTTTATAGCACCATACAGGTTCCATTTAAAACCTTATGAGCATGGTTATTTATAGAACAAAAAAAAAAAAAAAAAGGTTATATATACCACCAAAAAGGGTTCTGCTATGTTTACAAGCCATTTAACCCTTATTTGGCACTGCATAGAACCATTTGTTTTTTGTGTGTAGAGACATACAGTATGCTGAATTTTAGCCTGAAATGCTGATCATGTCTGTGTATCGCCCCAGGCCTCCTCTCCTCTCCTCTCCTCTCCTCTCCTCTCCTCTCCTCTCCTCTCCTCTCCTCTCCTCTCCTCTCCTCTCCTCTCCTCTCCTCTCCTCTCCTCTCCTCTCCTCTCCTCTCCTCTCCTCTCCTCTCCTCTCCTGTCCTCTCCTCTCCTCTCCACTACCGCTCCACTCTCCACTCTTCAGAGGGAGGGGGGAGAGGAGCGAAGATGGAGAGAAGTGGTCACAGGCTGCCAGAATGAAGGGATGGATGAGAACAGGAATGAAAGCAGAGAGGGTGGGAGGGAGGGAGGGAGGGAGGGAGGGAGGGAGGGAGGGACTTCCAGGATAGAGGGATAAAGTGAGGAATGTAAAAGAGAGTGAGAGTGAACCTAGGAGGTGCCTCAAGGCTTTTTAAAGTGTTCTGGAGCCAGGGATGGGACGGGATAAATTTTTTACATTTAAATTTTTAGTCATTTAGCAGACGCTCTTATCCAGAGCGACTTACAGTTAGTGAGTGCATACATTTTCATACTGTCTGCTGGGTTTACTGAGGACAACCCTATATCTGTGTACTTCCTGTAAAGTTTATTCCATGGTTGTATACTATGTAAATGATTTTTGAGGGGACCTTAACATTTTTGATGAATGTACTGTGCAGTATCTTCGCTTGTCAGGGCCATGGTAGATTTTGTGGTTTGATGTTACACAATAATAATGGCTGAGAGTGGTCTTTGTCACATTTATACAAGCAGGCAAACATGTGACCAGAGTGAGCTAGAAGAATAGACCAGAGCCTCCGTTTAAAATAAATAAGAAAAGAACACCATGAATTCATGTACCCGTCCATCTTTGTGTGTTGCTCTCCTCTTCCAGTGTTTGGAAGGCTCATTATTTCAAGGTTCCTTTTTGTTCTGGCCGACAGTCAGGGACCCATTTCCTGTTGGACAGTATGACTGGATGTATTCACTGCAGAGGTGGAGATCTGTACTGTACTATACTGGACTATACTATACTGTACTACACACTAGGTTTGTCACGTTACCAACATTTGATATGATACCATGCATAGTATCACGATACCACAGTGGAACAAAATCAGTGGCCTAACATCCTGTTCGCCCCGTCCCCCGGACGCTTGTTCACATGTTTTAAGCGTTCTCCAAAAACATGTCACTGAAATTCACAGTTCTACTCAACTCAACACATTGAATTTAACTTCACACTGTTCAGTGTATAATAGAACACTGCATAGAATGACCGATTTGCTCATATTATTTGGCTGGAGGAATGGGAGGAAGGAATATACATGCATAATGATTTGCATGTCATTGTGTCAGTAAGGAGAAAACACTTGCATGAAACCTTCTTTACTCTTCAGTTAACGGAGACACACACACAGTCTCCCTCCCTCTCATAAACACACACCACTCTCGCTCTCCCACAAACACCGCTCCCAACTTTTAAAACGTTAGGCACCCAACTCCTGAGTGGCGCAGTGGTCTAAGGCACTGCATCGCAGTGCTAACTGTGCCACTAGAGATCCTGGTTCGAATCCAGGCTCTGTCGCAGCCGGCCGCGACCGGGAGACTCATGGGGCGGCGCACAATTGGCCCAACGTCGTCCAGGGTAGGGGAGGGAATGGCTGGCAGGGATGTAGCTCAGTTGATAGAGCATGGCGTTTGCAACGCCAGGGTTGTGGGTTTGATTCCCACGGGGGGCCAGTACAAAAAAAATAATAATATGTATTCACTAACTGTAAGTCGTTCTGGATAAGAGCGTCTGCTAAATGACTAAAATGTAAACAGAATTTAAGTGTAGTTTAGGCTTCCATTTTACTTTTCCTTTCTTCCTGTGCCAATCAAATTAGCCTAAACCTACTGTCTATCACGTTTCAGGAGAAGACCCAGATGCAGACAGTGTCGAAGTAACAAAAGTTTATTACAAAAAACAGGGGGAAGGCAAACGACAGGTCAAGGCCAGGCAGAGGTCAGTAATCCAGATCAGAGTCCAAAAGGGTCAGAACGGCAGGCAGTCTCAGGGCAGGCAGAGGTCAATAATCCAGGGTGGTGTGACAAGGTACAGAACGGCAGGCAGGTTCAGGATCAGGGCAGGCAGAATGGTTAAAACCGGGAAAACTAGAAAACAGGAACTTGAGAAAGACAGGCGCAAGGGGAAAACCACTGGTAGGCTTGACAAAACAAAACGAACTGGCAACAGAGAAACAGAGAACACAGGTATAAATACACAGGGGATAATGGGGAAGATGGGAGACACCTGGAGGGGGGTGGAGACAATCACAAAGACAGGTGAAACAGATCAGGGTGTGACACTGTCAAGTTACCAGGTTGTTAGCTAGCTAGCTAACATGACTGAACAACATTGTTTGTTATGAAACCAATAATTAGCAACCCGGGATTAATTTAAAATGGCCCGCGACATGGTTTGTGAAATTATAAAAAATGTGCACGATCCCGATAGAAATAAAAAAAGGCATCTCCGGTAATATGGGACATCTTTTTGGAACTAGAGACAAAACTTTTTCTTTGCTGTAAAGCTGTAAGCATGCCTGTCATGAAGCAGTGCTCCATTTCCCTCTCTGACACTCAGAGGCTGCATGACAGTGAAATTGCAAAGTCTACTCAGACAGGTCTGTGCTCTTAGTTATAACAGGCGATGAAATGATACAGTGCCTTGCAAAAGTATTCATCCCCCTTGGCATTTTTCCTATTTTGTTGCATTACAACCTGTAATTTAAATGGATTATTATTCAGATTTCTTAATAATAATAATATGCCATTTAGCAGACGCTTTTATCCAAAGCGACTTACAGTCATGCATGCATACATTTTTACGTATGGGTGGTCCCGGGGATCGAACCCACTACCCTGGCATTACAAGCACCATGCTCTACCAATTGAGCTACAGAGGACCACGACATACAAAAAAATAGTCAAAATTGGTGAAGGGGAATGAAAAACATGGTGCGTGCACATGTATTCACCCCCTTTGCTACGAAGCCCCTAAATAAGATCTGGTGCAACCAATTATAAAGTCCACCTGTGTGCAATCTAAGTGTCACATGATCTGTCACATGATCTCAGTATATATACACCTTTCTGAAAGGCCCCAGAGTCTGCAACACCACTAAGCAAGGGGCACCACCAAGCAAGCGGCACCATGAAGACCAAGGAGCTCTCCAAACAGGTCAGGGACAAAGTTGTGGAGAAGTACAGATTGGGTTGGGTTCTAAAAACATATCTGAAACTTTGATTATCCCACGGAACACCATTACATCCATTCAACAAAAAAATGGAAAGAATATGGCACCACAACAAACCTGCCAAGAGAGGGCCGCCACCAAAACTCACGGACCAGGCAGGGAGGGCATTAATCAGAGAGGCAACAAAGAGACCAAAGATAACCCTGAAGGAGCTACAAAGCTCAACAGCGGAGATTGGAGTATCTGTCCGTAGGACCACTTTAAGCCGTACACTCCACCGAGCTGGGCTTTACGGAAGAGTGGCCAGAAAAAAGCCATTGCTTAAAGAAAAAAATAAGAAAAAATGTTCGCCAAAAGGCATGTGGGAGACTCCCCAAACATATGGAAGAAGTTACTCTGGTCAGATGAGACTAAAATTGAGCTTTTTGGCCATCAAGGAAAACATCATGTCTGGTTCAAACCCAACACCTCTCATCACCCCGAGAGCACCATCCACACAGTGAAGCATGGTGGTGGCAGCATCATTCTGTGGGGATGTTTTTCATTGGCAGGGACTGGGAAACTGGTCAGAATTGAAGGAAAGATGGATGGCGCTAAATACAGGGAAATTTTGGAGGGAAACCTGTTTCAGTCTTCCAGAGACTTGAGACTGGGACAATGGTTCACCTTCCAGCAGGACAATGACCCTAAGCATACTGCTAAAGCAACGCTCAAGCGGTTTAAGGGGAAACATTTAAATGTCTTGGAATGGCCTAGTCAAAGCCCAGACCTCAATCCAATTGAGAATCTGTGGTATGACTTAAAGATTGCTGTACACCAGCGGAACCCATGCAACTTAAAGGAGCTGGAGCAGTTTTGCCTTGAAGAATGGACAAAAATCCCTGTGGCTAGATGTGCCAAGCTTATAGAGACATACCCCAAGAGACTTGCAGCTGTAATTGCTGCAAAAGTTGGCTATACAAAGTATTGACTTTGGGGGGGTAAATAGTTATGCACACTCAAGATGTATGTTTTTTTTTGTCTTATTTCTTGTTTGTTTCAAAATAAAAAATATTTTGCATCTTCAAGGTGGTAGGCATGTTGTGTAAATCAAATGATACAAACCCCCCAAAAATCCATTTTTATTCCAGGTTGTAAGGCAACAAAATAGGAACAATGCGAAAGGGGGTGAATACTTTCGCAAGCCACTGTACAATGTAACAAATCTAACAACAGAAGACTCATCAGGGTCTGGGTCTGAATCCCGGCTAAATTATATATTTTTTTAACTGACGGAGGAATAGACGTGCGTGAAGAGCGGACGGAGAGAAGCAGGTGAGTGAGGGCTGGTATGGGATGCAGCTGGCTGATTACAGCTGCTACACGTGATATGTGAATGAAAGTGAAGTGGATATTATTGGACCTGCGCATACAGGAGACTAGTGGCTGTTGCTTAAATTCAACTGAATTCATAAACAAAAACGACTTTATAAACATTATATAACAGGCGCCAGCAGGTTCTTTAGAATGGTAGGGATGAAAAAGTTGGTAGTATCATATGAAACGGTACTGCAGTAGTCTAAAATGTTGGTATCATAAGTATCATGACGTTTTGGTACCGTGATATTACCGTGGTACCGGTATACCGTGCAACACTACTACTACTACTACACACACACAGAGAGAGAGAGAGAGAGCCTGTTTAATGTAGAACTACTCACAGAAGGGTAATATGTGATATATCCTGTGTGTATGTTCTGTGTGTGTGTGTGTGTGTGTGTGATTGCACGAGTGTGTGCGTGTGTGAGTGAGTGTGTGTGGTTGTGTGTAGTTGTGTGTAGTTTGAATCAATCAATCAATCAATCAATTCAATTGTATTTATAAAGCCCTTTTTACATGCATCAGCAGTTGACACAAAGTGCATGTCCAGAAACCCAGCCTAAAACCCCAGGCTAACCTGTGAGGTTCAGGAGAGGTCTGCCATGGTGAGGAGGAGACTGCTCTTATCAGCCTCAGTTCAAACACGAAGCCATCAGAGAAAGATGGAGGAGGGAGGGAGGGAGGGAGGGAGGGAGGGAGGGGGGGAGGGAGGGAGGGAGGGAGGGAGGGAGGGGGGGGGAGGGAGGGAGGGAGGGAGGGGGGAGGGAGGGAGGGAGGGGGGGAGGGAGAGAGGGGGAGGGAGAGAGAGATGAGGAGGTAGAGAGACAGAGAGAGAAGTGGAGGGAGGGGGGTGAAAGACATGTCTATTGGCGGCAGGAAGGAGGGAGAGAAGAACAGACAAAAGAGTTGAAGCAGGAGATGGAGAGAGAGAATGAGAGAGACTGTCTAAAAGAGAGTGAAAGTGAGTGATAGACAGAGAGAGAAAATAAATGGTTTTGAATTGAGTCGCTGCAGTCTGTGCAAGGCCAGTGGATTGATGAAAGTCAGTGTGATGTAAAGTCAACCTTATCTCTGCCAAGTTTCTGTACTACACAGTACTACACAGTACTATTGTACAATCATCCTTATTATCTGTCTCTATACAGGCAATACACAGTCACTACTACTGATTCTCTGTTTCTACTGTCTTTCTACTGTGTTTCTCTGTTTCTACTGTGTTTATTCTGTTTCTACTGTCTTTCTACTGTGTTTCTCTGTTTTTACTGTCTTTCTACTGTGTTTCTCTGTTTCTACTGTCTTTCTACTGTGTTCCTCTGTTTCTACTGTGTTTCTACTGTGTTTCTACTGTGTTTATTCTGTTTCTACTGTGTTTCTACTGTCTTTCTACTGTCTTTCTACTGTCTTTCTACTGTGTTTCTCTGTTTCTACTGTGTTTAGTCTGTTTCTACTGTGTTTCTTCCGTTTCTACTGTCTTTCTACTGTGTTTCTCTGTTTCTACTGTCTTTCTCTGTTTCTACTGTCTTTCTACTGTGTTTCTACTGTGTTTCTACTGTGTTTCTCTGTTTCTACTGTGTTTCTTCTGTTTCTACTGTGTTTCTCTGTTTCTACTGTGTTTCTCTGTTTCTTCTGTTTCTACTGTGTTTCTCTGTTTCTACTGTGTTTCTCTGTTTCTACTGTGTTTCTCTGTTTCTTCTGTTTCTACTGTGTTTCTCTGTTTCTACTGTGTTTCTCTGTTTCTACTGTGTTTCTCTGTTTCTTCTGTTTCTACTGTGTTTCTACTGTGTTTCTACTGTGTTTCTTCTGTTTCTACTGTGTTTCTTCTGTTTCAACTGTGTTTCTCTGTTTCTTCTGCTTCTACTGTGTTTCTCTGGTTCTACTGTGTTTCTACTGTGTTTCTACTGTGTTTCTACCATGTTTCTTCTGTTTGTTACTGTGTTTCTTCTGTTTCTACTGTGTTTCTTCGGTTTATACTATGTTTCTACTGTCTTTCTACTGTGTTTCTCTGTTTCTACTGTGTTTCTTCTGTTTCTTCTGTCTTTCTACTGTGTTTCTCTGTTTCTTCTGTCTTTCTACTGTGTTTCTCTGTTTCTACTGTCTTTCTACTGTGTTTCTTCTGTTTCTACTGTGTTTCTACTGTGTTTCTTCTGTTTCTACTGTGTTTCTACTGTGTTTCTCTGTTTCTACTGTGTTTCTCTGGTTCTACTGTGTTTCTACTGTGTTTCTTCTGTTTCTACTGTGTTTCTACTGTGTTTCTCTGTTTCTACTGTGTTTCTCTGGTTCTACTGTTTCTACTGTGTTTCTCTGTTTCTTCTGTTTCTACCGTGTTTCTCTGTTTCTACTGTGTTTTTCTGTTTCTACTGTGTTTCTACTGTGTTTCTTCTGTTTCTACTGTGTTTCTCTGTTTCTACTGTGTTTCTTCTGTTTCTACTGTGTTTCTCTGTTTCTACTGTGTTTCTCTGTTTCTACTGTGTTTCTCTGGTTCTACTGTGTTTCTACTGTGTTTCTCTGTTTCTACTGTGTTTCTTCTGTTTCTACTGTGTTTCTACTGTGTTTCTCTGTTTCTACTGTGTTTCTCTGTTTCTTCTGTTTCTACCGTGTTTCTCTGTTTCTACTGTGTTTTTCTGTTTCTACTGTGTTTCTACTGTGTTTCTTCTGTTTCTACTGTGTTTCTCTGTTTCTACTGTGTTTCTCTGTTTCTACTGTGTTTCTTCTGTTTCTACTGTGTTTCTCTGTTTCTACTGTGTTTCTCTGTTTTTACTGTGTTTCTCTGTTTTTACTGTGTTTCTACTCTGTGTCTCTACCATCCTCTGCCCATTCACCAGTCCACCTTTACATTGACCCCCTACCTCAGTGTGTGTGTGTGTGTGTGTACTCGGTGTGTGTGTGTACTCGGTGTGTGTGCGTCCATGTGTTCCCTCACGTACAGACAGAGGTGATGATCATTAGCTGATATCGACACAGCTTAAAGATAAGGTCCGAACACACAACCTATCCCCGTGGGAATTCACTAACCAACTCTCTCTCTCTCTTTCTCTCTCTTCCCCCCCCCCCCCCCCACCCCTCTCTCTCCCTCTCCCTCTCTCAGGCGTGTAGGAGAGAATAAATGAGGAGCGTTAGACATCAGTGGACATCATCTTTCCAGACCAAGGCCTTCTGGGATTGCTGCTGTCGGCAGATACAACAAGGTAGGACTCACCTTCCTCTCCTACGCACATGCACGCATACACACACACACACTACACCCCCGTTATGCATTACCACTATAAACGGCTATCCAGACCCTGTTTTCACTTCCCTTAAAGGTAACTAACACTGACACTGAATACCTATCCTATGTGTTAGTCATCCAGAACTGATTGACAAACTTGCGGTTGTACGCACTTCTGTCATCGTCTGTGGACAAGGTGTTTTCAGGACACAGCCCTCACACTGACCACGTCTTTTAAACTAGCAGTTTTAATCTGACTGTTAAACAGAGTACTATGAGCTCTGTGAACAGCCTGTGAAACGTGTGTTATGCTATTACAAATAATATTAGTGGATGTGTGAAGTGAGCGGTGGAGGCTGCTGAGGAGGGGACGGCTCATAGTAATGTCCGGAACGGAGTCAATGGAATGGAAACCATGTGTTTGATGTGTTTGATACCATTCCTCCCCGATTCAGGTGCCACCAACCTCCTGTGGATGTGAATAGTTGATATGTTTGTAACAGTTAGTGGAAGGGTTGGGGAGTAACTAATGACATGTAATCTGATTACAAAAAACGATCTAACTGTAATCCGTTACGTTACCAGCTACAGTATTTTTTTATTAGATTACAGATACTTTATGACACCTTTATGACACCTTCATGACACCTTCATGACACCTTTATGACACCTTCATGACATCTTTATGACACCTTTCTGTTTTCCCTGGTTAGTGGATGTGTTGAGTGAATAGTTTAATAGTTTGAGTCACCGACTCTTCCTCATTAAAGTTCTCTCCATAGGAGACCAGAGGTTATTCATGTGTGTGTGTGTGTGTGTGTTTGTGTGTTTGTGTTTGTGTGCGTGCATGTGCGTGTGTGTGTGAAAGAGAGATTGACATGATTAGAGAGTGTGAGATATGGCAGTACTACTCAGGAGAGTTCACACAATGGGCACGCCAGAGTCGGAGAAACCGGAAAACCAGAAAACTGGGCCGGAGGCAGCGGGGGTCCATGGGACTGTTTAGGCCTAGATGTGTGTGTGTGTGTGTGTGTGTGTGTGTGAGCGTGTGTGTCTGTGTGTGTGTGTGTGTGTCCGTGTGTGTGTGTGTGTGTGTGTGTGTGTGTGTGTGAGCGTGTGTGTGTGTGTGTGTGTCTGTGTGTGTGTGTGTGTGTCCGTGTGTGTGTGTGTGTGTGTGTGTCTGTGTGTGTGTGTGTGTGTCCGTGTGTGTGTGTGTGTGTGTCCGTGTGTGAGCGTGATGGACTTGGATTTTAAAATCTGGTAGAAATATGCATGCCGAAGCTTTGGGGAGCTTCTTGGAAGAATTTAAATACCTATCTCTCATTCTCTGTCCCCTCCCTCCCTCACTATCTCTCCTCCCTCCTCCCTTTCTACAAAAGCAGTTCTAAAAAAATTGTTTTACCTCCCTAAAGCTAGAGAATCAAAATCTCCTTTGTCATTGTGTTGATAATTTGCATTGAGGACTGTAGCTCGATATAGCCTGATGCTAGCGGGTTGTTAGCTAGCTATCTAGCGTGGTTAGCTCAGGTCTCCAGGGGAGCACCAGAGCTCCAGAGGTCTGAGAGAATTAGTACCCAGGCCAAATGCTGCTTTCTGTGGGTAGAGGAAGCAGCAGAGAGGCCCTCAGATCCAGGCCACATGCACACTCAGGGAGACAGAGAAGGATAAACAGGAAGATAGATACTGCAAGGTTTGCATAGGACACGGACACATTGTGTTGAATGTATTTACACAAAATATGAATTATATCTCTATATTGTTTGGTAGTGTACTTTGCTATGAATCAAACCTATGAAAATGTATTACGCATAAACCTAATGCAAGTCTCACGTATACATATTGGGAACCATCAGAATCCTGGTCCCATTGCCTATTCCAGTCCTTCCACCTCACAGAGCAGAGCATATAACCTAGCAACATTAGCATTCCGGAATGGCTGCTGTGGCTGTCACCGTCATGCTCAAGTGGCTGTCACCGTGGGTTACCACGCCACCATCATGTCCAAGGAGCATGAGGGTTAGTCTCCCACCGAGGGCTATCCCACCCCCAGCAGGGGGACCCACGCTCTTCTACTCCCAATCCCAATGAGGAGGCATGCACGCACACACTCTATTCCCATTCCCAGTAAAAACAAGAGCACAGACTCCCAAGGGCAGGGATGTATAAGGAGGGAAGGAGAGAGCAAGAGGGAGGGAGGGAGGCAGGGAGAGAGGGAGGGAGAGGGAGAGAGAGAGAGAGAGAGAGGGATGGATGGAGGATGGTAGGGAGAGAAGGAGGCAGAGAGAGAGGGAGGAGAGAGAGGGAGGAGAGAGAGGGAGGAGAGAGAGGAGAGAGAGAGAGAGAGAGAATATAGCAGTACATAGTATAACTACAGTAATACAGCAGTACAGAGTATAAATACAGTAATACAGCAGTATAGAGTATACAGCAACTACAGTAATACAGCAGAACATCGTAAAACTACAGTAATACAGCAGTATAGAGTGTACAGCAACTACAGTAATACAGCAGTACAGAGTATAACTACAGTAATATAGCAGTAGAGAATATAACTAGAAGGAATACAGCAGTAGAGAATATAACTAGAAGGAATACAGCAGTAGAGAATATAACTAGAAGGAATACAGCAGTAGAGTGTATAACTACAGTAATACAGCAGTACAGAGCATAGCTACAGTAATACATTCTACCTCCAGTGGATTCATCTATCCTGTCACGGCACTTCTATCCACTGTGGTGTATCCTACTCTGCATCTGAAATGGCACCCTATTCCCTACTCAGCGCACTACTTTTGACCAGGGACTTGGTCAAAAGTAGTGCGCAATCGTAAATAGGGTGCCATTTTAGACTCCGCCCCAGCCACCTATCAGTATGGGTTGCTGCTTCTTGTCTGCGTTTTCTCATGTATTTGATATGATGTAGTGGATTGTTCTCTTTGAAGCTCTCACAGGGAATAACATGCCTCTCTCATGCCTGATAGCTGCTGTTGATAAATAGCAATATAGCATCGGTGTGTGTGTTTGTGTTTTTATATACGTGTGTGTGTGTGTGCGTAGGAGTTGATGCGGGGGGATTGAATTTCAGACTGAAATGGTCCTCTCCACCACCTACCCATAATCCTTCACAATTTTTATTGCCTTTCCTATTATGTCGTCCATCTTGGTTTTACACTTCATCATGGCTCCCTCCTTCCTGCCTACACTACCCCCTCGTACACACACGAACGCAGTCATGCGTGAAAACATTTTACATGTGGGTAGCTTCAGGATTCGAACCCACAATCCTGGCATTACAAGCACCATGCGTGCTTCCAACTGAGCCATACAGGACCTGACAACTACACACACATACACACACACGCACATACACACACACACAAACACACACACGTGCACAGATGACACAAACACATATTTCTCCCCAGTTCCCTGTTCCCCCCTCTCCCCCTCTCCCCCCTCCCCCACCTCTCCCCCCTCCCCCAACCTCTCCCCCACCTCTCCCCCACCTCTCGCCCCCTCTCCCACCTCTCCCCCATCGCTCCCCCACCTCTCCCCCATCACTCCCCCACCTCTCCCCCACCTCTCCCCCCTCCCCCACCTCTCCCCCCTCCCCCACCTCTCCCCCCTCCCTCACCTCTCCCCACCTCTCCTCATCACTCCCCCATCTCTCCCCTTCCCCCCTCTCCCCCACCTCTCCCCCACCTCTCCCCATCACTCCCCCCCCCCTCCCCCCTCTCCCCATCCTCCCCCTCTCCCCCCCCCCACCCCCCCCCTCTCCACCACCTCTCCCCCATCTCGCCTTCTCATGGATGACAGTAGTATTTCAAAGCGTAAACATGTGCTGTTATAATAATAATAATAATAATACGCCATTTAGCAGACGCTTTTATCCAAAGCGACTTACAGTCATGCGTGCATACATTTTTGTGTTATGTCCTGGCCGACGGTGGCCTAGCAGTGTGTGTTGTGTGTGCATTATGTGGTTGTGCGTGTGTGCATGCGAGCAAGAGTGTGTGTGTGTGTGCGCGTGTGTGTGTGTGCGTCTTTGAGGTAAGAACCAACACCACAGAGAGAAAAGAAGAGGCCAGATCAGAGAGCCTATAGCTCTCCATCTCCTAGCCCAGATTGGGTGTTTGTCATTCAGCCACGCAGGTAGCTGAGGTGGTTCTCTCTCTCTCACTCTCTCCTGGTGGATTGATGGGACATGTAGATAGATGCATGTTGCCCATGAATACTGATGTGATGCCATCTCCCTCTGTGTGTCCCAAATGGCACCCTATTCCCTACATAGTGCACTACTCCTATGGGCTCTAGACAAAAGTGGTGCATTATATAGGGAATGGAATGCCATTTGGGATGCAAACCCCTGTTTGCCCTCTGTCAGGCAGCCATCTTGCATGGGCTCCTCAGAGACAGGCCAATCCGATTGCTGATTGATTTGAATTGCTGGGAGTTTAAGAGGAAAGAGAGGAGAGACAATAACAATAAGAAGAAAAGGAGGAGTGGTAACGCTTGACAACGCAGTGACTTGCTTCAATAAATTGTCAATCATTGGGGTCAGGGTGTGCATGTTTTTAGTTCGTTTGCATGATTAAGAGTGTGTGTGTGTGTGTGTGTGCGTGATTTAAGGAGACAGGGTATGAGGTGTGTATTCTGTGAATACGCTAGCCAGAGGATGACACATGACTGGCACTCTGTCATCAGGTTGCGACTCAGAATGGGTGACGTGTGTGTTTGTGATTTGTGTGTGTCACCATGCCTCTGTCTGTCCGTCCGTCCTTCCATCCGTCCGTATGTCTGTCTGTGTGTCCGTCTGTCTCCCCTTATCAGCCACTTCATGGATGCTATTAAGGTGGGAGAGACAGAGAGAGAGCGAGAGACAGAGAGAAAGAAAGAAAGAGAGAGAGCAGTATCTCTCTGTGTATGTAGATTAATCTGATGTGTGTTTCTGTTTTTATATTCTCATGTGTTAGGAAGTCACAACATTGATACTTTATAACCAGCTGCCGAGAAACACCCCCCAAAAAAAAGAGAAAAAAAAGGGAGACTCCTCTCTGACCTCTGAAGATGCAATAAAATAAATCCATAACAGAGACGGGGTCATACACTATATATACAAAAGTATGTGGACACCCCTTCAAATTAGTGGATTCGGGTATTTCAGCCACACCCGTTCCTGACAGGTGTATAAAATTGAGCACACAGCCATGCAATCTCCATAGACAAATATTGGCAGTAGAATAGCCTTACTGAAGAGCTCAGTGACTTTCAACGTGGCCACCGTCATAGGATGCCACCTTTCCAACAAGTCAGTTCGTCAAATTTCTGCCCTGCTAGAGCTGCCCCGGTCAACTGTAAGTGCTGTTATTGTGAAGTGGAAAGGTCTAGGAGAAACAACGGCTCAGCCGCTAAGTAGTAGGCCAGACAAGCTCACAGAACGGGACCGCATAGTGCTGAAGCACACAGAGCGTAAAAATGGTCTGTCCTCGGTTGCAACACTCACTACTGAGTTCCAAACTGCCTATGGAATCAACTTCAGCACAATAACTGTTTGTCGGGAGCTTCATGAAATGGTTTTCCATGGCTGAGAAGCCACACACAAGCCTAAGATCACCATGCGCAATACCAAGCGTCGGCTGGAGTGGTGTAAAGCTCGCCGCCGTTGGACTCTGGAGCAGTGGAAACGCGTTCTCTGGAGTGATGAATCACGCTTCACCATCTGGCAGTCCGACGGACGAATCTGGGCTTGGCGGAATGCCAGGAGAACGCTACGTGCCTGAATGCATATTGCCAACTTTAAAGGAATAATGGTCTGGGGCTGTTTTTCATGGTTTGATCTAGGTCCCTTAGTTCCAGTGAAGGGAAATCTTAATGCTACAGCATACAATGACATTCTAGACGATTCTGTGCTTCCAATTTTGTGGAAACAGTTTGGGGAAGGCCCTTTCCTGTTTCAGCATGACAATGCCCCTGTGCACAAAACGAGGTCCATAGAGAAATGGTTTGTCGAGATCGGTGTGGAACAACTTGAGTGGACTGGTCAGAGCCCTGACCTCAACCCCATTGAACACCTTTGGGATGAATTTGAATGCCGACTGCCTAATCGCCCAACATCAGTGCCCGACCTCACTAATGCTCTTGTGGCTGAATGGAAGCAAGTCCCTGCAGCAATGTTCCAATATCTATTGGAAAGCCTTCCCAGAAAAGTGGAGGCTGTTATAACAGCAAAGGGAGGACCAGCTCCATTTTAATACTCATGATTTTGGAATGAGATGTTCGATGAACAGGTGTCCACATACTTTTGCTCATGTAGTGTATGTATTTTGTGATGTCACAAGCTGTTCGCTTCTCTTTCTTTTTTTTTTCTGGAAAATCAAACGAATGACATCTTTATTAACCCGCGACTGATTTACAATTTACGCTCTTCATTTTGGAAATGGACAAGGACAAGCGTGCCATCACTCTTTAAGGTTGTTGTTTTTTCCTCTTGTCGTTCTTTTTCTACAAGTGGATGAAGGGAGTAAATCTGCTGGATTGTCAGCAGGTAGTTTCACCTCCCGCTTCCCAGACCTGAGGAGCTGAATGCCTATTTCATCACACAGATTATAGAGCCTCACACAGACTGAGCTAACACCCTGTTTGACCGGCTCGAAAATACATCAGAGCATGTTTTTAACTCGATTTGAAGTTAAAAAAAAAATAAAAATAAAAGTGTTACGGAGTTAACTCTGTTTCTGTCTTTGACCATGAAGTCCTTCTGTATTAAATGCTGAGAAAGAGACAGAGAAAGAGATGGGAGAGAAAGTACTCTTTAAAGCTGAAAAAGAGAGAGAGATAAGAGTGAGAGAGAGAGAGAAAATGAGTGAAGCAGTGAATTGCGGAGAGGAGAGGAAGCCTCGAGAGGCTCAGTGTTAGAGGAAGCTACAATAGGAAGCACTGGGACTTGAAGTCTTCCTCTGTTGGTCACTAGAGATTCATCTCTAAGATCACTCATCTACTGTATCTAATGCATTCTGAAATGTATGTCTTAAAAGTACTACAGAGATGCGAGATAAGAACTACAGAGATACAGATATAAGTACTGCAGAGTTACAGATATAAGTACTACAGAGTTACAGATATAAGTACTACAGAGATACAGATATAAGTACTACAGAGTTACAGATATAAGTACTACAGAGATACAGATATAAGTACTACAGAGTTACAGATATAAGTACTACAGAGATACAGATATAAGTACTACAGAGTTACAGATATAAATACTACAGAGTTACAGATATAAGTACTACAGAGTTACAGATATAAGTACTACAGAGTTACAGATATAAGTACTACAGAGTTACAGATATAAGTACTACAGAGTTACAGATATAAGTACTACAGATATACAGTGATAAGTACTACAGATATACACAACAAGTTTTAGAGCACCTACTCATTCAAGGGTTTTCTTTGTTTTTACTATTTTCTACTTTGTAGACTAATAGTGAAGACATCAAAACTATGAAATAACACAAATGGAATCATGTAGTAACCAGAAAAGTGTTAAACAAATCAAAATATATATTATATTTGAGATTCTTCAAATAGCCACCCTTTGCCTTGATGACAGCTTTGCACACTCTTGGCATTCTGTCAACCAGCTTCACCTGGAATGCTTTTCCAACAGTCTTGAAAGAGTTCCCACATATGCTGAGCACTTGTTGGCTGCTTTTCCTTCACTCTGCCGACCGACTCATCCCAAACCATCTCAATTTGGTTGAGGTCGGAAGATTGTGGAGGCCAGGTCATCTGATGCAGCACTCCATCACTCTCCTTCTTGGTAAAATAGCCCTTACACAGCCTGGAGGTGTGTTGGGTCATTGTCCTGTTGAATAACAACTGATAGTCCCACTAAGCGCAAACCAGATGGGATGGCGTATCGCTGTAGAATGCTGTGGTAGCCATGCTGGTTAAGTGTGCCTTGAATTCTAAATAAATCACAGACAGTGTCATCAGCAAAGCACCCCCACACCATAATAACTTCTCCTCCATGCTTTACGGTGGGAAATCATCCATTCACCAACCCTGTGTCTCACAAAGACACAGCGGTTGGAACCAAAAATCTCCAATTTGGATTCCAGACCAAAGGACACATTTCCACCGGTCTAATGTCCATTGCTCGTGTTTCTTGGCCCAAGCAAGTCTCATCAGCAAAGCACCCCCACACCATAATAACTCCTAAGATTGCATACTAAGGTGTCCTTTAGTAGTGGTTTCTTTGCCGCAATTTGACCATGAAGCCCTGATTCATGCAGTCTCCTCTGAACAGTTGATGTTGAGATGTGTCTGTTGAACTCTGTGAAGCATTTATTTGGGCTGCAATTTCTGAGGCTGGTAACTCTAATGAACTTATCCTCTGCAGCAAAGGTAATTCTGGGTCTTCCATTCTTGTGGCGGTCCTCATGAGAGCCAGTTTCATCATAGCGCTTGATGGTTTTTGCGACTGCACTTGAATAAACTTTCAAAGTTCTTGACATTTTCCGGATTGGCTGACCTTCATGTCTTAAAGTAATGATGGCCTGTCATTTCTCTTTGCTTATTTGAGCTGTTCTTTCCATAATATGGACTTTGTAAATATATTTTGATTTGTTTAACCCTTTTTTGGTTACTACACGATTCGTATGTGTTATTTCATAGTTTTGATGTCTTCACTATTATTCTACAATGTAGAAAATAGTAAAAATAAAGAAAAACCCTTGAAAAGTAAGTGTCCTAAAACTTTTGACAGGTAGTGTAAGTACTACAGAGATACAGATATGAGTACTACAGAGACACAGATATAAGTACTACAGAGATACAGATATAAGTACTACAGAGATAAGTACTACAGTGATACAGATATAAGTACTACAGAGATAAGTACTACAGTGATACAGATATAAATACTACAGATATAAGTACTATATAGATACAGAGATACGTACTGCAGAGATACAGATATAAGTACTACATATATAAGTACTACAGATATACGTACTACAGAGATACATATATAAGTACTACAGAGATACAGATATAAGTACTACAGAGATAAGTACTACAGAGATACAAATATAAGTACTACAGAGATAAGTACTACAGTGATTCAGATATAAATACTACAGATATAAGTACTATATAGATACAGAGATACGTACTGCAGAGATACAGATATAAGTACTACAGAGATACAGATATAAGTACTACAGCGATAAGTACTACAGTGATACAGATATAAATACTACAGATATAAGTACTATATAGATACAGAGATACGTACTGCAGAGATACAGATATAAGTACTACATATATCAGTACTACAGATATACGTACTACAGAGATACAGATATAAGTACTACAGAGATACAGATATAAGTACTACAGCGATAAGTACTACAGTGATACAGATATAAATACTACAGATATAAGTACTATATAGATACAGAGATACGTACTGCAGAGATACAGATATAAGTACTACATATATCAGTACTACAGATATACGTACTACAGAGATACAGATATAAGTACTACAGAGATACAGATATAAGTACTACAGCGATAAGTACTACAGTGATACAGATATAAATACTACATATATAAGTACTATATAGATACAGAGATACGTACTGCAGAGATACAGATATAAGTACTACAGATATAAATTCTACAGATATACTTATATAAGTACTACAGAGATACAGATATAAGTACTACAGACATAAGTACTACATAGATACAGATATAAGTACTACATATATAAGGACCACAGATATACAGAGAGAGTACTACAGAGATACAGATATAAGTACTACAGATATAAGTACTACAGAGATACAGAGGAAGGTACTACAGAGATACAGATACACATAGATAAGTACTACAGCGATAAGTACTACAGCGATACAGATATAAGTACTACAGATATAGGTACTACATACAGTGGGGAGAACAAGTATTTGATACACTGCCAATTTTACAGGTTTTCCTACTTACAAAGCATACAGAGGTCTGTAATTTTTATCATAGCTACACTTCAACTGTGAAAGACGGAATCAAAAACTAAAATCCAGAAAAACACATTGTATGATTTTTAAGTAATGAATTTGCATTTTATTGCATGACATAAGTATTTTATACATCAGAAAAGCAGAACTTAATATTTGGTACAGAATCCTTTGTTTGCAATTACAGAGATCATACGTTTCCTGTAGGTCTTGACCAGGTTTGCACACACTGCAGCAGGGATTTTGGCCCACTCCTCCATACAGACCTTCTCCAGATCCTTCAGGTTTCGGGGCTGTCGTTGGGCAATACAGACTTTCAGCTCCCTCCAAAGATTTTCTATTGGGTTCAGGTCTGGACACTGGCTAAACCACTCCAGGACCTTGAGATGCTTCTTACGGAGCCACTCCTTAGTTGCCCTGGCTGTGTGTTTCGGGTCGTTGTCATGCTGGAAGACCCAGCCACGACCCATCTTCAATACTCTTACTGAGGGAAGGAGGTTGTTGGCCAAGTTCTCGCGATACATGGCCCAATCCATCCTCCCCTCAATACGGTGCAGTCGTCCTGTCCGCTTTGCAGAAAAGTATCCCCAAAGAATTATGTTTCCACCTCCATGCTTCACGGTTGGGATGGTGTTCTTGGGGTTGTACTCATCCTTCTTCTTCCTCCAAACACGGCGAGTGGAGTTTAGACCAAAAAGCTCTATTTTTGTCTCATCAGACCACATGACCTTCTCCCATTCCTCCTATGGAGACCTTGGGTGCGCTGCAGGATTTTAATCCATGACGGCGTAGTGTGTTACTAATG
Organism: Coregonus ussuriensis; assembly: GCA_031479575.1. Lineage (NCBI taxonomy): Eukaryota > Metazoa > Chordata > Actinopteri > Salmoniformes > Salmonidae > Coregonus > Coregonus ussuriensis. The sequence continues at coordinate 44,067,401 of CM062503.1, read as the reverse complement.
GTTTTCTTTGAGACTGTGGTCCCAGCTCTCTTCAGGTCATTGACCAGGTCCTGCCGTGTAGTTCTGGGCTGATCCCTCACCTTCCTCATGATTATTGATGCCCCACGAGGTGAGATCTTTCATGGAGCCCCAGACCAAGGGTGATTGACCGTCATCTTGAACTTCTTCCATTTTCTAATAATTGCGAAAAACAGTTGTTGCCTTCTCACCAAGCTGCTTGCCTATTGTCCTGTAGCCCATCCCAGTCTTGTGCAGGTCTACAATTTTATCCCTGATGTCCTTACACAGCTCTCTGGTCTTGGCCATTGTGGAGAGGTTGGAGTCTGTTTGATTGAGTGTGTGGACAGGTGTATTTTATACAGGTAACAAGTTCAAACAGGTGCAGTTAATAGAGGTAATGAGTGGAGAACAGGAGGGCTTTTTAAAGAAAAACTAACAGGTCTGTGAGAGCCGGAATTCTTACTGGTTGGTAGGTGATCAAATACTTATGTCATGCAATAAAATGCAAATTAATTACTTAAAAATAATACAATGTGATTTTCTGGATTTTTGTTTTAGATTCCGTCTCTCACAGTTGAAGTGTACATATGATAAAAAATTACAGACCTCTACAGGCTTTGTAAGTAGGAAAACCTGCAAAATCGGCAGTGTATCAAATACTTGTTCTCCCCATGTTATGTTATTTTAGGTACTACATAGATACAGAGATAAGTACAGCTGAGATACAGATATAAGTACTACAGATATAAATACTACAGATATACTTATATAAGCACTACAGAGATACAGATATAAGTACTACAGACATAAGTACTACATAGATACAGAGATAAGTACTACATATATACATACATACATATATAAGTACTACATATATAAGGACTACAGAGATACAGACATATGTACTACAGAGAAACAGATTTAAGTACTACAGAGATACAGATATAAGTACTACAGAGATACAGACACAAGTACTACAGAGATACAGATATAAGTACTACATCGATACAGAGAGAGTA
>CM062503.1:44058882-44061382 GCA_031479575.1 Coregonus ussuriensis | reverse complement strand
AAAAAAAGCAATCCACTGGGGCTGATTTGCTTGATCCTTTCTTGCTGCAGCTTTCTGCTCCTCTGAAACGCATATTTTTTTATCTTTAAATTATTGCAGTTACCATCCCCAGGGTCAGGAGGGCAGCCCATATATTCCCCCTTCACAATGGTGGTGACCCGTGTGACCTAAATAATGATCGCCCGATTTCCAAACTCTCTTGCCTAGCAAGAATTCTAGAATCCTTGGTAAATACTCAAATAAAAATATATATTTTTTAATCTATGAAATGTATTCTAAATGTACACCAGTCAGGTTTCAGACCAGGTCATAGCACCATATCTACTACTTATTTGGTTTTAAATGATGTTCTTAGTTGTTTGGATGAGAATAAATAATGTGCAGCCCTTTTTATTGACCTGTCTAAAGCATTCAACACTGTGGATCACTCATTACTTATTCAGGCTTTCATCAATTGGTCTGGACCAGGCTGCATTTAGCTGGTTTGGACATTTTTAAAGGACATAACACAGTGTGTATTGTCCCCACATCTGACCAGGCTCTGTCAGAGCTTCAAACAGCTTTTATTGCCCCGCAGAAAGCCTTTGTTGAACTGAAATTGGTACATAATGCAGGTAAAACCAAGTATATGTTGTTTTCTAAATCACGTAAAAATGTATCTGATGATTTATGCATACGTAATTTGGATGGTGCCCTCATTTGACCGTGTCCCGGTTTATAAATATCTGGGCGTCTGGACTGAGGAAAAGCTATTTTTCAAAAAGCATGTTGATGAGTTAGTTAATAAATTAAGATTTTAATTAGGTCTTGTCTTTTGTTAAAGAGCAGAAAACAAATCATTAAGTCAACATTCATTACGGTTATTGACTATGACAATATCGTCTATATATGAATGCAGCTGCCACTGTATTGAAGCCATTGGACGCAGTTTATTACGGGCGACAGGTTCAGTACACATCACTGCATTCTGTATCAGAAAGTAGGCTGGCCCTCTCTGAAGTCTCGTAGATTGATGCATTGCGCTATTTTTTGTCTATATAGCTCTCTTGCATAAACTTTCCGCCATACCTGACCTCATTGTTAAGCGTCAGACGTAGCAGTTACCAGACCCAGACTCAGGGTGGCTTACACTGGACATCCCTTCAATCTCCACCCACTTAGGGAAATCTGCTTTTAGTTTCTTGCGCTTCTCATGTGGAACTATCTCCCAAACTCCATAAAGTTGATGGAGTTGATGCCTATAGGGCAATTCAGGTGGATGTTACTGGGCCATTATAATGAAGAATGTGTTTGTTTCATATGATTGTGTTTTACTTTTCGTGTTTAGTTTTTTCATGTCTTGTGTAATTTATGTGTGTATAGATATGTGTACAGTATAGTGTAATTGTTGTTTATTGATGTGTTCGTGCAGGATTCATTTGCAAAAGAGACCGTGGTCTCAGCATGACTTCCTTGGATAAATAAAGGTTCGATAAAAATAAAAATAAAAAACCCATGCATCGTGAGATTCAAACGAGGAACAAAGGTTAATCATTCCAGTCACGCCTATTGGAGTTCAATTAATGGGTATGGATGGGTACAATTACAGTTACGCCACAGAAGATAAATACTGTGCATTAGTGTAGTATACACTCTTAGAAAAAAAGGTGCTATCTAGAACCTAAAAGGGTTCTCCCTGGAACAAAAATGGGTTATCCTATGGGGACAGCCGAAGAACCCTTTTGGAACCCTTTTTTCTAAGAGTGTAGTGTAGTCTTCTGGTTCTAGTTTCCTTCCTCTCTTGACGAGGGTGTCTGCGTGTGTGTGCTCAAAGGAAAGAGGGTAGAGGAGAGGTCAGAGAGGTGTCTGTGTAAAATAAGTGGTTCAATGAACAGTGTTTTAACCTTGCCCGAGACCTGGGCTTTAGCTCAGCAGGTTAACACAGATCCAGGTTCAAACCCTGTCCATAACATCTGACAGCATTATAAATGTACATGTCACTGGCTTTCCTCATCTTTCTCCTCTCCTGATCTCTCCGTTCGCTTTCTCTCCCTACTCTTTCTCTATTTATCTCCGTCTATCTCTCCGTCCCCCTCCCTCTCTCCCACAAACACTTGCTCTGCCGGTCGCGACTCCAAATGACTCCCAACTCTGATTGAGAATTTGGGCAATACTCTAAATCAATACTCTAAATCAATACTTTAAATCAATACTCTAATCTTCTTCATTCTTCTCCCTGAATAAGTCTGTATCTCCTCGTCTCCCACCTCCGTTCCCCGTCCCCTCACACACACACACACACACACACACACACACACACACACACACACACACACACACACAGACAGTCGTCGTCCCCAAACTCCCACCGGGTGGGTAGGGAGCCCCTGCCCCTGCCCCTGCTCCCAATCGTTCATGGGTAGAGGTGACTGTGCTCCTGATCAGTATGGATGTCATCGGGGTAGCCATCTAAAAAAAAGACTGTTATGATCCAATATAAAACCAACAAACACCCTGGGCC
>CM062503.1:44046382-44053882 GCA_031479575.1 Coregonus ussuriensis | reverse complement strand
TGTGTGTGTGTGTGTCTGTGTGTGTCTATGTGTGTCTGTGTGTCTGTGTGTGTGTGTGTGTGTGTGTGTGTGTGTGTGTGTGTGTGTGTGTGTGTCTGTGTGTGTCTGAGTGTGTGTGTGTGTGTCTGTGTGTGTCTGTGTGTCTGTGTGTCTGTGTGTGTCTGTGTGTGTCTGTGTGTGTCTGTGTGTCTGTGTGTGTCTGTGTGTGTCTGTCTGTGTGTCTGTCTGTGTCTGTGTGTGTGTGTGTGTGTGTGAGTGTGTGTGTGTGTGTGTGTGTGTTTGTGAGTGTGTGTGTGTGTGTGTGTGTGTATCTGTGTGTGTGTGTGTAGAGACCTCTGGTTCTATTTAAAAGGTCAGGCTTTATAAGGGGAGGGAGGAGGCTAATTCATATACTCCAATGGGGACCAAGACTGTCTCCAGAGGTTAATGTCTGTCACATCTAGGGGAGTGTGTGAATGTGTACTTTACGTCTGAATGTGTGCGTGTGTGTGTCACAGTATGTATCCCGTTCTGTTTGTGTGTGTGTGTGTGTGTGTGTGTGTGTGTGTGTCTGTGTGCATGCATGTGCGGGTGCGTATTGTCGATGTGTGTGTGTGTGTAATTTAATCTAGGTAAGGCGGAGGGAGATTATTTCGGATGGAGATAGAGCTTGAAGTGTTTGTCCATGTTAATTCGAGCCGATGCGGTCTGACATTTTTACACCATTTGATAAAAGCCTGGGTTTATTGTGGGCCCTGGTGACAATCTTTTTATTTACTGGCTGCAGATAAAACCATTAATTCATGGTAATTAACGACCGCGGGGGCCTGGGTCCGGGAATAGCAGCATCCATCGGGATGCTGGGGGAGAGGAGTCATTCATCACAATTAGACACACACACTTATACACACACACGGACACACACACACACACACACACAGCACAGTGAATAATATTTAATGACCCTGGAGGAAGGCGTTGCCCCTATAAGCAGAGATCTGAAATAAGTATAATTTACCTTAATTCTAACGTCCAGCAATATAAGATACAATTCTAAATCTGACCTTTGATCAGAAGTTAGAGCCAGAGGCAACTTTATCATGTAAATAAACAACAACCAACCAGGTCTCAGTATGTTCTCTCCACCAGTGACTTGTCTCGAGGGACAACTTTTGACCAGGGCCTATAGAGATATCTCTCTCTATAATGGTTACATTATTCTCCATTTCACAATGCATTCATAAGGAGTTTTGGTTTAGAGAGTGAGAGTGTGTGTCACTCCTCTGTAAGTATTTTTTTTTTAAATCCAACAAAATTTGTTTTCTCATCCATCAGTTCAACGCAACTGCCGGCTGGTTCTACTCAATCTCATTTTATTTTTCTGTAATTCCCAGACGACGTGAGTTTCACACTGCTGCACCCGGGTGTAATGATGATTGAATAACTCAGAGAGAGAGACAGATAGATAGAGAGAGATAGAGATGGAGAGAGTGAGGGAGAGACAGAGAGAAACAGAACGATGTAGAGAGAGATAAAGATGGAGAGAGTGAGGGAAGTAGCAGTTGTAAGTGACAAACTGAGAGAGTGCTAGACGGGCAGTTTAAGGGTGTGAGTTCGCCCTCGCACTATCAATTCCTCTCTCCTCTCCAGTCCTCTCCCTTCCCATTCTCTCTCCCTTCCCTTTCTCTCTCCCTTCCCTTTCTCTCTCCTCTCCAGTCCTCTCCCTTCCCTTTCTCTCTCCTCTCCAGTCCTCTCCCTTCCCTTTCTCTCTCCTCTCCAGTCCTCTCCCTTCCCTTTCTCTCTCCTCTCCAGTCCTCGCACTATCAATCCCTCTCTCCTCTCCAGTCCTCTCCCTTCCCTTTCTCTCTCCCTTCCCTTTCTCTCTCCTCTCCAGTCCTCTCCCTTCCCTTTCTCTCTCCTCTCCAGTCCTCTCCCTTCCCTTTCTCTCTCCTCTCCAGTCCTCGCACTATCAATCCCTCTCTCCTCTCCAGTCCTCTCCCTTCCCTTTCTCTCTCCCTTTCCTTTCTCTCTCCTCTCCAGTCCTCTCCCTTCCCTTTCTCTCTCCTCTCCAGTCCTCTCCCTTCCCTTTCTCTCTCCTCTCCAGTCCTCTCCCTTCCCTTTCTCTCTCCTCTCCAGTCCTCGCACTATCAATCCCTCTCTCCTCTCCAGTCCTCTCCCTTCCTTCTCTCTCCCCTCCCCTCTCTCCTCTCCAGTCCTCTCCCTTCCCTTTCTCTCTCCTCTCCAGTCCTCTCCCTTCCCTTTCACTCTCCCTTCCCTTTCTCTCTCCTCTCCAGTCCTCTCCCTTCCCTTTCTCTCTCCTCTCCAGTCCTCGCACTATCAATCCCTCTCTCCTCTCCAGTCCTCTCTCCTCTCCAGTCCTCTCCCTTCCCTTCTCTCTCCTCTCCAGTCCTCTCCCTTCCTTCTCTCTCCTCTCCAGTCCTCTCCCTTCCCTTTCTCTCTCCTCTCCAGTCCTCAAACTATCAATCCCTCTCTCCTCTCCAGTCCTCTCCCCTCCCCTTCTCTCTCCCCTCCCTTTCTCTCTCCTCTCCAGTCCTCTCCCTTCCCTTTCTCTCTCCCCTCCCTTTCTCTCTCCCCTCCCTTTCTCTCTCCCCTCCCTTTCTCACCCCTCCCTTCTCTCTCCCCTCCCATTCTCTCTCCCCTCCCTTTCTCTCTCCCCTCCCTTTCTCACCCCTCCCTTCTCTCTCCTCTCCAGTCCTCTCCCTTCCCTTTCTCTCTCCCCTCCCTTTCTCTCTCCCCTCCCTTTCTCACCCCTCCCTTCTCTCTCCCCTCCCATTCTCTCTCCCCTCCCTTTCTCTCTCCCCTCCCTTTCTCACCCCTCCCTTCTCTCTCCTCTCCAGTCCTCTCCCTTCCCTTTCTCTCTCCCCTCCCTTTCTCTCTCCCCTCCCCTTCTCTCTCCTCTCCAGTCCTCTCCCTTCCCTTTCTCTCTCCCCTCCCTTTCTCTCTCCCCTCCCCTTCTCTCTCCTCTCCAGTCCTCTCCCTTCCCTTTCTCTCTCCCCTCCCTTTCTCTCTCCCCTCCCCTTCTCTCTCCTCTCCAGTCCTCTCCCTTCCCTTTCTCTCTCCCCTCCCTTTCTCTCTCCCCTCCCCTTCTCTCTCCTCTCCAGTCCTCTCCCTTCCCTTTCTCTCTCCCCTCCCTTTCTCTCTCCCCTCCCTTTCTCACCCCTCCCTTCTCTCTCCCCTCCCATTCTCTCTCCCCTCCCCTTCTCTCTCCCCTCCCTTTCTCTCTCCCCTCCCCTTCTCTCTCCCCTCCCCTCTCTCCCCTCCCTTTCTCTCTCCCCTCCCTTTCTCTCTCCCCTCCCTTTCTCACCCCTTCCTTTCTCACCCCTCCCTTCTCTCTCCCCTCCCCTTCTATCTCCCCTCCCTTTCTCTCTCCCCTCCCTTTCTCACCCCTTCCTTTCTCACCCCTTCCTCTCTCACCCCTCCCTTTCTCTCCCCTCCCTTTCTCACCCCTCCCTTTCTCACCCCTCCCTTTCTCACCCCTTCCTTTCTCACCCCTTCCTTCTCTCTCCCCTCCCCTTCACTCTCCCCTCCCCTTCTCTCTCCCCTCCCTTTCTCTCTCCCCTCCCTTTCTCTCCCCTCCCTTTCTCTCTCCCCTCCCTTTCTCTCTCCCCTCCCTTCTCTCTCCCCTCCCCTTCTCTCTCCCCTCCCTTTCTCACCCCTTCCTTTCTCACCCCTTCCTTTCTCTCCCCTCCCTTTCTCACACCTCCCTTTCTCACACCTTCCTTTTTCTCCCATCCCTTTCTCACCCCTCCCTTTCTCACCCCTCTCTTTCTCACCCCTTCCTTTCTCACCCCTTCCTTCTCTCTCCCCTCCCCTTCTCTCTCCCCTCCCCTTCTCTCTCCCCTCCCTTTCTCTCTCCCCTCCCTTTCTCACCCCTCCCTTTCTCCCCCCTCCCTTTCTCTCCCCTCCATTTCTCACCCCTCCATTTCTCACCCCTCCCTTTCTCACCCCTTCCTTTCTCACCCCTCCCTTTCTCACCCCTTCCTTTCTCACCCCTTCCTTCTCTCTCCCCTCCCCTTCTCTCTCCCCTCCCTTTCTCACCCCTCCCTTTCTTCCCCCTTCCTTTCTCTCCCCTCCCTTTCTCTCTCCCCTCCCTTCTCTCTCCCCTCCCCTTCTCTCTCCCCTCCCTTTCTCACCCCTTCCTTTCTCACCCCTTCCTTTCTCTCCCCTCCCTTTCTCACACCTCCCTTTCTCACACCTTCCTTTTTCTCCCATCCCTTTCTCACCCCTCCCTTTCTCACCCCTCTCTTTCTCACCCCTTCCTTTCTCACCCCTTCCTTCTCTCTCCCCTCCCCTTCTCTCTCCCCTCCCCTTCTCTCTCCCCTCCCTTTCTCTCTCCCCTCCCTTTCTCACCCCTCCCTTTCTCCCCCCTCCCTTTCTCTCCCCTCCATTTCTCACCCCTCCATTTCTCACCCCTCCCTTTCTCACCCCTTCCTTTCTCACCCCTCCCTTTCTCACCCCTTCCTTTCTCACCCCTTCCTTCTCTCTCCCCTCCCCTTCTCTCTCCCCTCCCTTTCTCACCCCTCCCTTTCTTCCCCCTTCCTTTCTCTCCCCTCCATTTCTCACCCCTCCCTTTCTCACCCCTCCCTTTCTCTCCCCTCCCTTTCTCACCCCCTCCTTTCTCACCTCTTCCTTTCTCTCCCCTTCCTTTCTCACCCTTCCTTTCTCACCCCTTCCTTTCTCACCTCTTCCTTTCCCTCCCCTCCCTTTCTCACCCCTTCCTTTCTCTCCCCTCTTTTCTCTCCCCTTCCTTTCTCACCCCTCCCTTCTCTCTCCCCCTTTTATCGCTTTCTTTTCCCCTGCCTCTTCTCCTCTCACCTCTAGCCGTATTACATTATGATCAGAGGTCTGGATATTAATTAGACCTAATGATTACTTTAACACAACTAATTATGAGGCCCCTGAATGGCCCCTGATCTAGCGATATGGTGTGATATGGTGTGATATGGAGTGATATGGTTTTATATGGCGTGATATGGTGTGGTATGGTGTGTTATGATGTGATATGGTGTGATATGGTGTGATATGGTGTGGTATGGTGTGATATGGTGTGATATGTTGTGGTATGGTGTGACATGGTGTGATATGGTGTGATATGGTGTGTTATGATGTAGTATGGTGTGATATGGTGTGATATGGTGTGATATGGTGTGATATGGTGTGATATGGTGTGATAAGATGTGATATGGTGTGGTATGGTGTGATATGGTGTGGTATGGTGTGGTATGATGTGATATGGTGTGATATGGTGTGATATGGTGTGATATGGTGTGATATGGTGTGATATGGTGTGATGTGGTGTGATGTGGTGTATGGTGTGATATGGTGTGATATGGTGTGATATGGTGTGATATGGTGTGATATGATGTGATATGGTGTGATATGGTGTGATATGATGTGATATGATGTGATATGATGTGATATGATGTGATATGATGTGATATGGTGTGATATGATGTGATATGGTGTGATATGGTGTGATGTGGTGTGATGTGGTGGTATGGTGTGGTATGGTGTGATATGGTGTGATATGGTGTGATATGGTGTGATATGGTGTGATGTGGTGTGATGTGGTGTGATGTGGTGTATGGTGTGGTATGGTGTGATATGGTGTGATATGGTGTGATATGGTGTGATGTGGTGTGATGTGGTGTATGGTGTGGTATGGTGTGATATGGTGTGATATGGTGTGATATGTTGTGGTGTTGCAAAGAAGAAGAAAATAAAAAGAAAGATAAATAAAAAGAGAGCAGGGAGGGCTGTGAATGTGCTGGGTCAGGAGGAATGGGATGCTCTGTATTAAGATTTCCGATTGTGTGTGTGTGTGTGCGTGCAGGTGAGTATGTGTGTGTGTGTATTGTATTAAGCAGACTGATCTGGATGCAGGCCGTAGCTCTAGACCAATCACACGCTCTGATTTATCAAATGTTTTCTAAACAGTTGACAGGGGAAAATAAATTAATGTGAGCATTAACAAAACTACTGCCCCACACACACACTGCCGCAACACACACACACACTTGCATGCACATACACACACACACACACACACACAAACACACCCACCCACACACACACACAAACATACACACCCTGTCGGGTTCCTGGAATGGGCTGGCCCTGAGGTCCAAATGGCTGCCATTAGGTTTATTAGAAATCCAATTTTGCATGGGGGAAGAAGGGGGGGAAGGAGGGAGGGAAGGAAGGAGAGCGAGAGGTAAGACTGGAGGGAAGGAGGGAGAGAGGGAGGGAGAGAGGTAAGACTGGAGGGAAGGAGGGAGAGAGGGAGGGAGAGAGGTAAGACTGGAGGGAAGGCGGGAGAGAGGGAGGGAGACAGGGAAGACCGGAGGGAAGGAGGGAGAGAGGGAGGGAGAGAGGGGAGACTGGAGGGAAGGAGGGAGAGAGGGAGGTAAGACTGGAGGGAAGGAGGAGAGAGAGGGAAGGAGAGAGGGAGGGAGAGAGAGAAGGAGAGAGGGAAGACTGGAGGGAAGGAGGGTGAGAGGGAGGGAGAGAGGGAAGACTGGAGGGAAGGAGGGAGAGAGGGAGGGAGAGAGGGAAGAGTGGAGGGAAGGAGGGAGTGAGGGAGGGAGAGAGGTAAGACTGGAGGGAAGGCGGGAGAGAGGGAGGGAGAGAGGGAAGACCGGAGGAGGAGGAGAGAGGGAGGGAGAGGAGACGGAGGGAGGAGGGAGAGAGGGAAGACTGGAGGGAAGGAGGGAGAGAGGGGGAGAGAGGGAATACTGGAGGGAAGGCGGGAGAGAGGGAGGTAAGACTGGAGGGAAGGAGGGAGAGAGAGAGGGAGGGAGAGGAGGGAGGGAGAGAGAGAAGGAGAGAGGGAAGACTGGAGGGAAGGAGGGAGAGAGGGAGGGAGAGAGGGAAGACTGGAGGGAAGGAGGGAGAGAGGGAGGGAGAGAGGGAGGGAGTGAGGGAAGACTGGAGGGAAGGAGGGAGAGAGGGAGGGAGAGAGGGAGGGAGTGAGGGAAGACTGGAGGGAAGGAGGGAGAGAGAGAGGGAGAGAGGGAAGACTGGAGGGAAGGAGGGAGAGAGGGGGGAGAGAGGGAAGACTGGAGGGAAGGAGGGAGAGAGGGAGGGAGAGAGGGAAGACTGGAGGGAAGGCGGGAGAGAGGGAGGTAAGACTGGAGGGAAGGAGGGAGAGAGGGAGGGAGAGAGGGAAGACTGGAGGGAAGGAGGGAGAGAGGGAGGGAGAGAGGGAGGGAGTGAGGGAAGACTGGAGGGAAGGCGGGAGAGAGAGAAGGAGAGAGGGAAGACTGGAGGGAAGGAGGGAGAGAGGGAGGGAGAGAGGGAGGGAGTGAGGGAAGACTGGAGGGAAGGAGGAGAGAGAGAGGGAGAGAGGGAAGACTGGAGGGAAGGAGGGAGAGAGGGGGGAGAGAGGGAAGACTGGAGGGAAGGAGGGAGAGAGGGAGGGAGAGAGGGAAGACTGGAGGGAAGGAGGGAGAGAGGGAGGGAGAGAGGGAGGGAAGACTGGAGGGAAGGAGGGAGAGAGGG
>CM062503.1:44043699-44045882 GCA_031479575.1 Coregonus ussuriensis | reverse complement strand
CCATTTCTCCCTTTCTCACCCCTTCCTTTCTCACCCCTTCCTTTCTCTCTCCCCTCCCCTTCTCTCTCCCCTCCCTTTCTCACCCCTCCCTTTCTTCCCCCTTCCTTTCTCTCCCCTCCATTTCTCACCCCTCCCTTTCTCACCCCTCCCTTTCTCTCCCCTCCCTTTCTCACCCCCCTCCTTTCTCACCTCTTCCTTTCTCTCCCCTTCCTTTCTCACCCTTCCTTTCTCACCCCCTTCCTTTCTCACCTCTTCCTTTCCCTCCCCTCCCTTTCTCACCCCTTCCTTTCTCTCCCCTCTTTTCTCTCCCCTTCCTTTCTCACCCCTCCCTTCTCTCTCCCCCTTTTATCGCTTTCTTTTCCCCTGCCTCTTCTCCTCTCACCTCTAGCCGTATTACATTATGATCAGAGGTCTGGATATTAATTAGACCTAATGATTACTTTAACACAACTAATTATGAGGCCCCTGAATGGCCCCTGATCTAGCGATATGGTGTGATATGGTGTGATATGGAGTGATATGGTTTTATATGGCGTGATATGGTGTGGTATGGTGTGTTATGATGTGATATGGTGTGATATGGTGTGATATGGTGTGGTATGGTGTGATATGGTGTGATATGTTGTGGTATGGTGTGACATGGTGTGATATGGTGTGATATGGTGTGTTATGATGTAGTATGGTGTGATATGGTGTGATATGGTGTGATATGGTGTGATATGGTGTGATAAGATGTGATATGGTGTGGTATGGTGTGATATGGTGTGGTATGGTGTGGTATGATGTGATATGGTGTGATATGGTGTGATATGGTGTGATATGGTGTGATATGGTGTGATATGGTGTGATGTGGTGTGATGTGGTGTATGGTGTGATATGGTGTGATATGGTGTGATATGGTGTGATATGGTGTGATATGATGTGATATGGTGTGATATGGTGTGATATGGTGTGATATGGTGTGATATGGTGTGATATGTTGTGGTATGGTGTGATATGGTGTGATATGGTGTGATATGGTGTGATATGGTGTGATGTGGTGTGATGTGGTGGTATGGTGTGGTATGGTGTGATATGGTGTGATATGGTGTGATATGGTGTGATATGGTGTGATGTGGTGTGATGTGGTGTGATGTGGTGTGATGTGGTGTGATGTGGTGTATGGTGTGGTATGGTGTGATATGGTGTGATATGGTGTGATATGGTGTGATGTGGTGTGATGTGGTGTATGGTGTGGTATGGTGTGATATGGTGTGATATGGTGTGATATGTTGTGGTGTTGCAAAGAAGAAGAAAATAAAAAGAAAGATAAATAAAAAGAGAGCAGGGAGGGCTGTGAATGTGCTGGGTCAGGAGGAATGGGATGCTCTGTATTAAGATTTCCGATTGTGTGTGTGTGTGTGTGCGTGCAGGTGAGTATGTGTGTGTGTGTATTGTATCAAGCAGACTGATCTGGATGCAGGCCGTAGCTCTAGACCAATCACACGCTCTGATTTATCAAATGTTTTCTAAACAGTTGACAGGGGAAAATAAATTAATGTGAGCATTAACAAAACTACTGCCCCACACACACACTGCCGCAACACACACACACGCTTGCATGCACATACACACACACACACACACACACAAACACACCCACCCACACACACACACAAACATACACACCCTGTCGGGTTCCTGGAATGGGCTGGCCCTGAGGTCCAAATGGCTGCCATTAGGTTTATTAGAAATCCAATTTTGCATGGGGGAAGAAGGGAGGGAAGGAGGGAGGGAAGGAAGGAGAGCGAGAGGTAAGACTGGAGGGAAGGAGGGAGAGAGGGAGGGGAGAGAGGTAAGACTGGAGGGAAGGAGGGAGAGAGGGAGGGAGAGAGGTAAGACTGGAGGGAAGGCGGGAGAGAGGGAGGGAGACAGGGAAGACCGGAGGGAAGGAGGGAGAGAGGGAGGGAGAGAGGGGAGACTGGAGGGAAGGAGGGAGAGAGGGAGGTAAGACTGGAGGGAAGGAGGAGAGAGAGGGAAGGAGAGAGGGAGGGAGAGAGAGAAGGAGAGAGGGAAGACTGGAGGGAAGGAGGGTGAGAGGGAGGGAGAGAGGGAAGACTGGAGGGAAGGAGGGAGAGAGGGAGGGAGAGAGGGAAGAGTGGAGGGAAGGAGGGAGTGAGGGAGGGAGAGAGGTAAGACTGGAG
>CM062503.1:43976199-44038699 GCA_031479575.1 Coregonus ussuriensis | reverse complement strand
TTTAGGCCAAAAAAAATTATTCCTTTGCTGTGTTTTTTTGCAGTATTACTTCAGTGTCTTGTTGCATACAGGATGCATGTTTTGGAATATTTGTATTCTGTATATTTATAGGTCATTATTGTGGAGTAACTACAATGTTGTTGATCCGTCCTCTGCATTCCCCCATTACAGCCAGGAGGAGAGGAGGAGAGGAGGAAGGAGGAGAGGAGGATAGAGGAGAGGAGGAAGGAGGAGAGGAGGATAGAGGAGAGGAGGAAGGAGGAGAGGAGGAAGGAGGAGAGGAGGATAGAGGAGAGGAGGAAGGAGGAGAGGAGGATAGAGGAGAGGATGAAGGAGGAGAGGAGGAAGGAGGAGAGGAGGAAGGAGGAGAGGAGGATAGAGGAGAGGATGAAGGAGGAGAGGAGGAAGGACGAGAGGAGGAAGGAGGAGAGGAGAAAGGAGGAGAGGAGGATAGAGGAGAGGAGGAAGGAGGAGAGGAGGATAGAGGAGAGGAGGAAGGAGGAGAGGAGGATAGAGGAGAGGAGGAGGGAGGAGAGGAGGATAGAGGAGAGGAGGATAGAGGAGAGGAGGAAGGAGGAGAGGATGTATTCCTTTGCTGTGTTTTTTTGCAGTATTACTTCAGTGTCTTGTTGCATACAGGATGCATGTTTTGGAATATTTGTATTCTGTATATTTATAGGTCATTATTGTGGAGTAACTACAATGTTGTTGATCCAACCTCTGCATTCCCCCATTACAGCCAGGAGGAGAGGAGGAGAGGAGGAATGAGGAGAGGAGGATAGAGGAGAGGAGGAAGGAGGAGAGGAGGAAGGAGGAGAGGAGGATAGAGGAGAGGAGGAAGGATGAGAGGAGGATAGAGGAGAGGAGGAAGGAGGAGAGGAGGATAGAGGAGAGGATGAAGGAGGAGAGGAGGAAGGAGGAGAGGAGGAAGGAGGAGAGGAGGATAGAGGAGAGGATGAAGGAGGAGAGGAGGAAGGATGAGAGGAGGAAGGAGGAGAGGAGAAAGGAGGAGAGGAGGATAGAGGAGAGGAGGAAGGAGGAGAGGAGGAGATTGAATAGAGTACAGAGAGGAGGAAGGAGGAGAGGAGGATAGAGGAGAGGAGGAAGGAGGAGAGGAGGATAGAGGAGAGGAGGATAGAGGAGAGGAGGAAGGAGGAGAGGATGTATTCCTTTGCTGTGTTTTTTTGCAGTATTACTTCAGTGTCTTGTTGCATACAGGATGCATGTTTTGGAATATTTGTATTCTGTATATTTATAGGTCATTATTGTGGAGTAACTACAATGTTGTTGATCCAACCTCTGCATTCCCCCATTACAGCCAGGAGGAGAGGAGGAGAGGAGGGATGAGGAGAGGAGGATAGAGGAGAGGAGGAAGGAGGAGAGGAGGAAGGAGGAGAGGAGGATAGAGGAGAGGAGGAAGGAGGAGAGGAGGATAGAGGAGAGGAGGAAGGAGGAGAGGAGGAAGGAGGAGAGGAGGATAGAGGAGAGGAGGAAGGAGGAGAGGAGGAAGTAGGAGAGGAGGATAGAGGAGAGGAAGGAGGAGAGGAGGAAGGAGGAGAGGAGGAAGGAGGAGAGGAGGATAGAGGAGAGGAGGAAGGAGGAGAGGAGGAAGGAGGATAGAGGAGAGGAGGAAGGAGGAGAGGAGAGGAGGATAGAGGAGAGGAGGAAGGAGGAGAGGAGGAAGGAGGAGAGGAGGATAGAGGAGAGGAGGAAGGAGGAGAGGAGGATAGAGGAGAGGAGGAAGGAGGAGAGGAGGATAGAGGAGAGGAGGAAGGAGGAGAGGAGGAAGGAGGAGAGGAGAAAGGAGGGATACAGCTAGTGGATGAGATAGAGACATAACAGCTGTTTCTCAGAGATATAGATATAGAGGATGTTACATAACACTGAGACAGGTACATGGGGGTCTGCCTTAGCAGGTGTTTAGCCAACACGGAGCTACAGCAACCTGGTAATGAGAGAGAGAGAACCGCAGGGCAGAGAGAAGAAGGGAGAGAGAAAGAGAGAGAGAGACAGAGACACAGACAGAGGCAGATGGGTAGACGTGAAACATATAGGGAGTGAGAGAGACAAGAGGACAGATAGATAGGAATAAAGAGAGAGAAATATAGGGAGAGAGCGAGTGAGAGAGATAGAGAGAGGTGTAGAGAGAGTTAAATATAGGGAGAGAGTGAGTGAGATAGAGAGAGGTGTAGAGAGATTTAAATATAGGGAGAGTGTGAGTGAGAGAGATAGAGAGAGGTGTAGAGAGAGGTAAATATAGGGAGAGAGTGAGTGAGAGAGATTGAGATAGGTGTACAGAGAGCTAAATATAGGGAGAGAGTGAATGAGAGAGATAGAGAGAGGTGTAGAGAGAGTTAAATATAGGGAGAGAGTGAGTGAGAGATAGAGAGAGGTGTAGAGAGATTTAAATATAGGGAGAGAGTGAGTGAGAGAGATAGAGAGACGTGTTGAGAGAGTTAAATATAGGGAGAGAGAAAGTGAGAGAGATAGAGAGAGAAAGGTGTAGAGAGCGGTAAATATAGGGAGAGAGTGAGTGAGAGAGATAGAGAGAGGTGCAGAGAGAGTTAAATATAGGGAGAGAGTGAGTGAGAGATAGAGAGAGGTGTAGAGAGATTTAAATATAGGGAGAGAGTGAGTGAGAGAGATAGAGAGACGTGTTGAGAGAGTTAAATATAGGGAGAGAGAAAGTGAGAGAGATAGAGAGAGAAAGGTGTAGAGAGCGGTAAATATAGGGAGAGAGTGAGTGAGAGAGATAGAGAGAGGTATAGAGATAGGTAAATATAGGGAGAGAGCAATTGAGAGAGATAGAGAGAGGTGTTGAGAGAGTTAAATATAGGGAGAGAGTGAGTGAGAGAGATAGAGAGAGGTAAATATAGGGAGAGAGTGAGTGAGAGAGATAGATAGATAGATAGAGAGAGATAGAGAGAGAGAGAGAGAGAGAGAGAGAGAGAGAGAGAGAGAGAGAGAGAGAGAGAGAGAGAGAGAGAGAGAGAGAGAGAGAGAGAGAGAGAGAGAGAGAGAGAGAGAGAGAGAGAGAAAGGAAGGAGTAATTGTGAGGGGAAAGTGAGTTGGTTAGTGGATACATGTGAGAGTGTGATTTATACAGGTATTGGCTGGAAACAGTTCATGTAAGGATACCTGTTTCATAAGATGATAGTTATGTATTATGTTATGTGGTTCTGCATGTTTTGATCATGTCTCTCTCTCTTTCTCTTTAGCCCCCCCCCTTCTCTCTCTCTCTCTCTCGCTCTCTATTTCCGTCTGCCCCCCTTCTCTCACTCTCCCCTCTCTCTCTCTCTCTCTATTTCCGTCTGCCTTCTCTCTCTCTCTCTCTCTCTCTCTCTCTCTCTCTCTCTCTCTCTCTCTGACGCCTCACAGGTCCTCAACTGGCAGCTTCATTAAATAGTACCCTCAAAACACCAGTCTCAACATCAACAGTGAAGAGGCGACTCCGGGATGCTGACCTTCTAGGCAGATGTGCAAAGAAAAAGCCATATTTCAAACTGCCCATCTCAATCTTTTCTTTTTATTGGCCAGTCTGAGTACGGCTTTTTCTTTGCATCTCTGCCTAGAAGGTCAGCATCCTGAAGTCGCCTCTTCACTGTTGACGTTGAGACTGGTGTTTTGCGGGTACTATTTAATGAAGTTGCCAGTTGAGGACCTGTGAGGCGTCTGTTTCTCAAACTAGACACGCTAATGTATTTGTCCTCTTGCTCAGTTCTGCACCGATGCCTCCCACTCCTCTTGTGCTGTTCTGTGAAGGGAGTAGTACACAGCGTTGTACGAGATCTTCAGTTTCTTGGCAATTTATCGCATGGAATAGCCTTCATTTCTCAGAACAAGAATAGACTGATGAGTTTCAGAAGAAAGTTATTTGTTTCTGGACATTTTGAGCCTGTAATCGAACCCACAATTGCTGATGCTCCAGATACTCAACTAGTCTCAAGAAGGCCAGATTTATTGCTTCTTTAATCACCGCAACAGTTTTCAGCTGTGCTAACATAATTGCAAAAGGGTTTTCTAATGATCAATTAGCCTTTTTAAATGATAAACTTGGATTAGCAAACACAATGTGCCATTGGAACACAGGACTGATGGTTGCTGATAATGGGCTTCTGTACACCTATGTAGATATTCCATAAAAAATCTGCAGTTTCCAGCTACAATAGCCATTTACAACATTAACAATGTCTACACTGTATTTCTGATCAATTTGATGTTATTTTAATGGACAAAAATATTGGTTTTCTTTCGAAAACAAGGACATTTCTAAGTGACCCCAAACTTTTGAACGGTAGTGTATATATATAAATACAATGCCTTCAGAAAGTATTCAGACCCCTTTACTTTTTCCACATTTTGTTACATTACAGCATTATTCTAAAATGTATTAAATTGTTTTTTCCCTTTATCACAAAACCCCATAATGACAAAGCAAAAACATGTTTTTCAAAATGTTTGGTGCCCATTAATGTTTTTCAGCAACAGGGACTGGGAGACTAGTCAAGATCGAGGGAAAGATGAACGGAGCAAAAAGCCACCAAAATACTCTCAGACCATGAGAAACCAGATTATCTGGTCTGTTGAAACCAAGACTGAACTCTTTGGCCTGAATACCAAGTGCCACGTCTGGAGGAAACCTGGCACCATCCCTACGGTGAAGCATGGGGGTGGCAGCATCATGCTATGGGTATATTTTTTAGCGGTAGGGTCTGGGAGACTAGTCAGGATCGAGGCAAAGATGAACGGAGCAAAGAACAGAGAGATCCTTGATGAAAATCTGTTCCAGAGCGCTCAGGACCTCAGACTGGGGCAAAGATTCACCTTCCAACAGGACAACAACCATAAGCACTCAGACAATGCAGGAGTGGCTTCGGGACAAGTCTCTGAATGTCCTTGAGTGGCCCAGCCAGAGCCCAGACTTGAACCCGATCGAACGTCTCTGGAGAGACCTGAAAATAGCCATGCAGCAACACTCCCCATCCAACCTGACAGAGCTTGAGAGGATCTGCAGAGAAGAATGGGAGAAACTCCCCAAATACAGGTGTGCCAAGCTTTTAGCATCATACCCAAGAAGACACAAGGCTGTAATCTCTGCCAAAGGTGCGTCAACAAAGTACTGAGTAAACGGTCTGAATACTTATGCAAATGTGCTATTTTCGTTTTATATTTTTTACAAATGTGCTAAAATTTCTAAAAACCTGTTTTTGCTTTGTTATTATGGGGTATTGTGTGAAGTTTGATGAGGGGAAAAAACTATTTCATCCATTTTAGAAGAAGGCTGTAATGTAACAAAATGTGGAAAAAGTCAAGGGGTCTGAATAATTTCCAAATGCAGTTGTAGATTGTTTACCTAAAAAATATATAATGTATATTTAAATATGTAATGTGTGTCCCAAAACTACGTAAGTATAGGGTGCCATTTGAAACACACACCAAAATGCAATCACCAGGAGTATATCCCACTACACTGACATCACTTTAGGCTCAGAATCTGCGTCCCACAGGCCACTCTATTCCCTATTTAGTGCACTAATTAGGGCTCATAGGACTCTGTTCAAAAGTAGTGCACCACAAAGGGTGTCATTAGTGTAATTAACGTCAGAGCAGCTATCTCCAGAGGACTTTCAAACATAGAAAGAATTCTCACAAATTTAGAAATGCCTGCTTTTTCATACTAGCTTTTTCGTATATCTGAAAGGGATTTGAGTTTTTGAGGGGTTCTTTGTGGAGGGTGACGGTTATATGTGGAACCATTTTCACCAAATGTTAATTTGCATATCAGGAACAGTTCTTTACTGCTGTGATGATTGTGAAGAACCATCCTATCATCTCCACCATGTTTTTCTTTAAAAAAAGTCCAGTCATTTTTACAGTAACTTACTGGCAGACAGTTACCTGTAAATTACTGTAAAAGAAGGTACAGTATGTTACCGTAAATTCTCTTGGTTTAACATCAACTTTACTGTAAAGTTTACAGTAATGTACTGTTAAATCAAAGTTTATTTGTAATTTACGGTAACATACTGTACATTTTACAGTAACTTACAGGTAACTTGCTGTTGATAAGTTCCCATAAAAACAACAGGATTTGTTTTTTTACAGTGTGGTTAACCTCTACGGGATTGGTGTCCCTTATTTGGGATGGTTGAGCTAACGTGCGCTAATGTGATTAGCATGACTGTTGTAAGTAACAGCAAACTTTCCAGGGCATACACATCTTATATGGGCAGAAAGCTTAAATTATTGTAAATCTAACTGCACTGTCCAATTTACAGTAGCTATTACAGTGCAGAAATACCGTGCTATTTTTTGAGGAGAGTGCACAACAAAAAAACGTATCACGGCAACTGATTTGATACTTTCACATCTGAAGGTAAATCATGTACTTACAGTGGGGAAAAAAAGTATTTAGTCAGCCACCAATTGTTAAAGTTCTCCCACTTAAAAAGATGAGAGAGGCCTGTAATAAAAATCCAGAAAATCACATTGTAGGATTTTTAATGAATTAATTTGCAAATGATGGTGGAAAATCTAATGATCCATCATGTATGACGTTCCTGGGAGTTTGTATTTTGTATTCCTATATAATTTTTGTATGTTCTCTATAGCTATATACTTGAAAATGTATCAATTGACCAATTCGGCACATTTGGGCAGACTTGATTCGAAATAGTCCAGTATTGCAAAGATTCACTGGATCAATCTGAAACTTTGCATACACAATGCTGCCATCTAGTGGCCAAAATCTAAATTGTGGCTAAACTGCAATATTATATTGTGGCCTTTCTCTTGCATTTCAAAGATGATGGAACAAAAGAATACATAGATTTTTTTGTTTGTTTGTTTGTTTGTATTCTCTTTTACCAGATCTAATGTGTTATATTCTCCTACATTAATTTCACATTTCCACAAACGTCAACGTGTTTCCTTTCAAATCAAATCAAATTGTATTCATCACACGCGCCAAATACAACAGGTGAGTGATGTGGTCCTCTGTAGCTCAGCTGGTAGAGCACGGCGCTTGTAACGCCAAGGTAGTGGGTTCGATCCCCGGGACCACCCATACACAAAAATGTATGCACGCATGACTGTAAGTCGCTTTGGATAAAAGCGTCTGCTAAATGGCATATTATTTATTATTATTAAATGCTTACTTACAAGCCCTTAACCAACAATCCAGTTTTAAGAAAGAATGCCAAAACAAATCACAAAAAAAAATACTATATAAAATTACACGAAATAAAAGTAACAAGTAATTAAAGAGCAGCAGTAAAAATAACAATAGTGAGGCTATATTCAGGGGGTACCGGTACCAAGTCAATGTGCGGGGGCACCGGTTAGTCAAGGTAATTGGGTAATTTGTACATGTAGGTAGAGTCATTAAAGTGACTATGCGTAGAAAATAAATAGAGAGTAGCAGCAACGCAAAAGAGGGGTGGGGGGGCAATGCAAATAGTTTGGGTAGCCAACAAATTAGATGTTCAGGAGTCTTATGGCTTGGGGGTAGAAGCTATTTAGAAGCCTCTTGGACCTAGACTTGGCGCTCCGGTACCGCTTGCCGTGCGGTAGCAGAGAGAACAGTCTATGACTAGGGTGGCTGGAGTCTTTGACAATTTTTAGGGCCTTCCTCTGACACCGCCTGGTATAGAGGTCCTGGATGGCAGGAAGCTTGGCCCCAGTGATGTACTGGGCCGTACGCACTACCCTCTGTAGTGCCTTGCGGTCGGAGGCCGAGCAGTTGCCATACCAGGCGGTGATGCAACCAGTCAGGATGCTCTCGATGGTGCAGCTGTAGAACCTTTTGAGGATCTGAGGACCCATGCCACATTTTTTCAGTCTCCTTATGGGGAATAGGTTTTGTCATGCCCTCTTCACGTCTTTCTTGGTGTGCTTGGACCATGTTAGTTTGTTAGTGATGTGGACACCAAGGAACTTGCTCCACTACAGCCACGTCGATGAGAATGGGGTGTGCTCGGTCCTCTTCTTTTTCCTGTAGTCCACAATCATCTCCTTTGTCTTGATCACGTTGAGTGAGAGGTTGTTGTCCTGGCACCACATGGTCAGGTCTCTGACCTCCTTGCTGCAGTCTGTCTCGTTGTTGTCTGTGATCAGGCCTACCACTGTTGTGTCATCAGCAAACTTAATGATGGTGTTGGAGTCATGCCTGGCCATGCAGTCATGAGTGAACAGGGAGTACAGGAGGGGACTGAGCACGCACCCCTGAGAGGCCCCCGTGTTGAGAATCAGTGTGGCGGATGTGTTGTTCCTTACCCTTACACCTGGGGGCAGCCTGTCAGGAAGTCCAGGATCCAGTTGCAGAGGGAGATGTTTAGTCCCAGGGTCCTTAGCTTAGTGATGAGCTTTGAGGGCACTATGGTGTTGAACGCTAAGCTGTAGTCAATGAATAGCATTCTCACATAGGTGTTCCTTTTGTCCAGGTCTGAAAGGGCAGTGTGGAGCGCAATAAAGATTGCATCAGCTGTGGATCTGTTGGGGCGATATGCAAATTGGAGTGGATCTAGGGTTTCTGGGATAATGGTGTTGATGTGAGCCATGACCAGCCTTTCGAAGCACTTCATGACTACAGACGTGGGTGCTATGGGTCGGTAGTCATTTAGGCAGGTTACCTTAGTGTTCTTGGGCACAGGGACTATGGTGGTCTGCTTGACACATGTTGGTATTA
The DNA here is from genome assembly GCA_031479575.1 of Coregonus ussuriensis. Classification (NCBI taxonomy): domain Eukaryota; kingdom Metazoa; phylum Chordata; class Actinopteri; order Salmoniformes; family Salmonidae; genus Coregonus; species Coregonus ussuriensis. The sequence continues at coordinate 44,030,013 of CM062503.1, read as the reverse complement.
CAGACTCAGACAGGGAGAGGTTGAAAATGTCAGTGAAGACACTTGCCAGTTGGTCAGCGCATGCTCAGAGTACATGTCCTGGTAATCCGTCTGGCCATGCGGCCATGTGAATGTTGACCTGTTTAAAGGTCTTACTCACATCGGCTACGGAGAGTGCGATCACACAGTCATCCGGAACAGCTGATGCTCTCATGCATGTTTTAGTGTTACTTGCCTCGAAGCGAGCACAGAAGTAATTTAGCTCGTCTGGTAGGCTCGTGTCACTGGGCAGCTTGCGGCTGTGCTTCCCTTTGTAGTTTGTAATAGTTTGCAAGCCCTGCCACATCCGATGAGCATCGGAGCCGATGTAGTACGATTCGATCTTAGTCCTGTATTGACGCTTTGCCTGTTTGATGGTTCGTCGGAGGGCAGATCCCGCTCCTTGAAAGTGGCAGCTCTACCCTTTAGCTCAGTACGGATGTTGCCTGTAATCCATGGCTTCTGGTTGGGGTATGATGTGGTGTACTCCTCAATGCCATCGGAAGAATCCCGTAACATATTCCAGTCTGTGCTAGCAAAACAGTCCTGTAGCTTAGCATCTGCTTCATCTGACCACTTTTTTATTGTTTTTGCTTGTAAGCAGGACTCAGGAGGATAAAATGATTTTCAGATTTTCCAAATGGAGGGCTAGGGAGAGCTTTGTACGCGTCTCTGTGTGTAGAGTAAAGGTGGTCTAGAGTTTTTTTCCCTCTGGTTGCACATTTAACACTGATGGTAGAAATTAGGTCAAACAGATTTTAGTTTCCCTGTATTAAAGTCCCCGGCCACTAGGAGCGCCGCCTCTGGATGAGCGTTTTCCTGTTTGCTTATGGCCATATGCAGCTCATTGAGTGTAGTCTTAGTGCCAGCATCGGTGTGTGGTGGTAAATAGACAGCTATGAAGAATATAGATGAAAACTATCTTGGTAGATAGTGTGATCTACAGCTTATCATGAGATACTCTACCTTAGGCAAGCAAAAACTCGAGACTTCCTTAGATATCATGCACCAGATGTTGTTTACAAAATATACATAGACCTGCCACCCCTTGTCTTACCAGAGGCTGCTGTTCTATCCTGCTGATACAGTGTATAACCCGCCAGCTGTATGTTATTCATGTCATCGTTCAGCCACGACTCTGTGAAACATAAGAATTTACAGTATTTAATATCCCGTTGGTAGGATATTCGTGCCTGTAGTTCGTCCATTTTATTATCAAGCGATTGTAAGTTGGCCAATAGTATTGATGGCAAGGCAGATTAGCCACTCGTCGCCGGCTCTTTACCAAGCACCCCGATCTCCTTCCACAATATCTCCTTTTCTTTCAACTGCGAATGTCGGGTGTCTAGAGCAAATCCCTCTCGTACGACTCAAAAAATTTAAATTATTCGTCCAGTTCAAGGTGAGTAATCGCTGTTCTAATGTCCAGAAGTTCTTTTCGGTCATAAGAGAGGGTAGCAGAAACATTATGTACAAAATAAGTTACAGACAATGCGAAAAAACACACAAAATAGCACGGTTGGTTAAGAGTCCATAAAACGGCAGCCATCCCCTTCGGCACCATTATGCACCCATCAAATGGTATCAATAATATGCATATCCTTGCTTCAGGTCCTGAGCTACAGGCAGTTAGATTTGGGTATGTCATTTTAGGCGAAAATTGAAAAAAAGGTCAGATCCTGAAGAGGTTAAAAGTTCCTTTTAATTTTATGGTACACTACAGTCTATTGGTTGCAGTGAAAGTATGGCAAACAACAAGTTACTGCATTTTGTGCATTTGTGCCAACTATCAGTGGAAGTGTTGTACCAGTTTTAAGTGATTGATGGATATGTTGTCAAAGGTTGAGCACCTCATTTAACACTGTCCGTTCTACACGCTTTGTAAGAGCATGTGACAATAAAGAGATTCACTGTTAGGAAGTTACTGTGCATTTCAAAGGTACTAAATGGCAGTTATTTGCCTGGAAGTTGCTGTGAATTTTGTGTTAGCTAACTATAAGTTCTTGTAAAATTGACAGTAACCTAATAGCCAGTAACTGCTAGTAACTTAATTGCAACTAGCTGCCAGTAACTGTAGTTTCACTGAACTGTACTGATTACAAGATAGCTTAACATTAGTTGATAACTACTAAGCATTATTTGTGGTGAGCACACTTGGGACTCAGCTCCACCTTGGTTGAAAGCCAATTTACCTTCCTGCCACACCATCAGGTCAGTGAGTGTGACAGAGATCAGCCACAATAAGCTACTGTGAATTGTACAATAATTACTTGCAGCAAGCAGACAGTAAATAATTGAAAAATAAACATGAACTTTCTGGTGACCCACTGCAATTAGGTTAATGTAACGTCTTAATGGTGAAGCTCTTGATTGTCACAAGCTCATACAAAGATTGTTGAACTGGGAATGGACAAATGAGGTGCTCAACCTTAATCAACATAATGATTAAACCACAAACTGGTACAACACTTCCACTAACAGTTGGCAAAAATACAACATATGTTAGACCATGCCCCCAACTATGCTAATGAGCCTCTGCCAGCACATTGACCTCGCCTACATTTCAAAGTTCAGTAATGATTTTACCCAATATTGAATATATTGACTAGAAACACTTATAATTTACCAAAATGTTCAATTTTTTACACATATACCAGAAACATGTGAGTCCATAACAGTGTGTGCCATAAGCGCATCTAAAGAATCCGGAAAGCATAACTTTAGAACCTGTCATTGGTTCTACCTGGAACCAGAGGGTTCTTCATGAAAGGATTCTAAATGGAACTCAAAAGGGTTCTCCTACAGCACGTGTCAAAATCATTCCACGGAGGGCCGAGTGTCTGCAGGTTTTCGCTCCACCCTTGTACTTGTTTGAGGAATTAAGGTCACTAATTAGTAAGGAACTCTCCTCACCTGGTTGTCTAGGTCTTAATTGAAAGGAAAAAAACTAAAACCCTTAGACACTCGTCCCTCCGTCGAATGAGTTTGACAAACCTGCCACAAAGGGACAAATCAAAGCATTTTTCGTGGCACCCAAAGGGTTCTCCCATATTTTTTTAGAAATGCATTTAAACTTTTTAAAAACGTTATTTAACCATAGAGACAGATGACAAAATTATGGAACCAGATGGTTCTTCATGAGAGGGTTCTACGTAGAACCCAATTGGGTTCCCCTACAGGGACAAAACAAAGAACCCACCTAGGGTTCTAAAAAATCGAAGGGTTCTACATGGCACCCAAAAGGGTTCCACCACAGGGACAAATCACAGAATGTATATTGGTTCTAATCTCTATCATACCCACAGACCCGGTGGGGGAGCAGGAATTCAGGTCGCTGGCCACCAAGAGATGAATTCAAGGCTCAATCCCAATAGCCCCCCCCTCATTTTCGAGTGTCCCTAGTGGCACTTGAAAATGGAGTAACTAGTGGAGAGATAAATAAGGCCTGTTCCTGGAGGGCTGCAGGTAATGCAGGATTTTGTTCCAACTAGGCACCACACCTGACCAACTGAGCTAATTGATCAGTTCAGTGAATGCCTAAATTCAACACAGCTGGTCTTCCAGGTCAGTTAAACCAAAATCATGAAGTTCCTGTGGCACTCCAGGACCAGAGTTGCCTACCCCTGGCCTAGGCAATGGGACATCACTACACCACTCGCGCACATCAAAAACTGCCAATGGATACCACGCAATTCATTGACATCGAGCCTTTTGTTTTTCACAATGCCTGTACTGGCGGCAGTAATACGTACTTACCAACAAATGAGAACAGCAGAACAACCATGTGCCCGTAACATACCCATCCTCTGGCTGTGGTTCAATGTGGAGTAGTACTGAAGCAGGACCTTCTTTCCATAGCAGTTTGACATCTAACAGTCACATTTTCTTCACTCAGTCATTACAAAATGTTACATTTAATTTGCAGTTAATGCTTTAGCTAGATAGATCATTTACATCCACTGGGTTTCATAGGATGCCAGCCTTGTTTGCTGATTTGCTCAGGAGTCCATAAAAACATTAAACAACACCAATTATAACTCATACAAATGTCAAATGATATAGCAATCTAAATGTATTGCTACAAAAATGCTGGGTTAAAAATAACCCAATTTGTGTAAATATTGGACAGAACATAGTTGGGTTATTTAGACACAGGCAGTTGGGTCACAAACAACCCATTGTTTTGGATAGTTGGGTTGTTAATGCTGGGTTATTGAGCTATGATCCACCGGGTCAAATCAGAAGACTGGAGGAGTGGCTTAGTAGGGGCGTGGCTTTCAAATAGTTATTTTTGGCCACCCATGAGAGTAAATGTTATTCCGGTTAATCTGTTCTGTTTCATTGTCAATAAATGTGGTGGTTGAGTGCTGACATTTTAGGAGCGTTAATACAGTTTTGACAAAAGCATGAGTTTTAAAAATACCTAAGCATATCTAGTGATGTGAAAATTAGGCTTTCTGGTGGCTTCAGTGCTTTCACCAAATTGTGCCGAAAAACAGTTTATTACTTGGAGCTTCATCATCTGTTCACAATGCACATTAGTAACATTTGCTGGTCAGCAGCAAATAGCAGCTTGTAATTATCAGATTTTTTCTCCAATGTTTTCATCAAAACTCAGTGGTAAGTGGTTGGCTTTAGTAGCCTATAATCAGGTGGAATACCAGCTTTACATCATGATTCCCTTTTTTGCCTTCAAGTTTACTATAAAAAAAAAAAATGAATTCATGGCATTATTTAGAATGCTTAAGACAGAAGCTTATTCTATACTAAATAAAACAAATTATTTGAACAACAGTGCAGAAAGTGTGGTTTCACATAAAACAATTTTCTAAATAGTGTGTTTTCAACAGGATTAAACCGCACCATCACGTCCCTGAATGTTCCATAGTTCCGAACTCTACCTGCTAAGCTACTGGTCAGGTGAATATTTTTATACAAAATCCTAACTATATTTGTAAGTACGGTGTCCTGTAGGGGTCGGTGTTTGAAAGCAGCTTGAAATCGAAGAAAGCAAAGGAATCATGGCAAAATCAGTGGGATCTCGCATTTTGCATGTTTTGAAAAATCATGTGATCAAACGAAGCTTCGGACATCATTGATGACAAACTTCTGATGAAGTGATACACGCATCGGCACACTGCTTCAAATTTAGCTGCTTAGCGATTTTGACATGACTCGGCACTCCATTATCAAGCGTAACATCACTATGCATATCCTAACATTGGGATTGTCACCACTTTGTTAGAATATTTAAATAATGTTAATTTCATATTGAATAGTGTAATTGTGCCAAAGAAACTGTTCAAAAAACTGTTCAAAAATATTGAAGGAAATTTGAATTTAGCTGTGTACAAACTTAACATGATGACATGAATGACATTTACTCTCATTGGTGGCCAAAAATAACTATCTGAAAGCCATTCTCCCAATAGGCTATATTTTTTGGATTACCCAAAAATGGGGTAATTCAACCATCAGTTAGATTTTTATTCACTTTCATGCTGGATTAATCCAGCAGATGGGTCTTTTTTGAGTCCAATACTGCCATTCTGATTCCCATGTAAAATATCCTTTTGAGTGACTACTATATCACCCATAATGTATTTTGGGGATAAAGATGTTTAACATTTTTGAAAAAAAGAATGTTTTCTCTCATGGCTAACTACCAGGAAGTTTGAAAAGACAGGCGGAGTGGGTGGGGAGCTTATAGTCATGAGTTCTCCTTGACTGACAGCTCTTTGAAACACCTGTGTCAAGAACATTTGATGCAGTGAGCAGTGTTGCAGTAAAATCATCTCAAGCAAATTTGGTGATGCACAAAGCAACTCAAACAACATTGAAATTGCGTGTATTTTCTCTTATATATATACAGTGGGGAAAAAAAGTATTTAGTCAGCCACCAATTGTGCAAGTTCTCCCACTTAAAAAGATGAGAGAGGCCTGTAATTTTCATCATAGGTACACGTCAACTATGACAGACAAATTGAGAAAAAAAATCCAGCAAATCACATTGTAGGATTTTTAATGAATTTATTTGCAAATTATGGTGGAAAATAAGTATTTGGTCATCTACAAACAAGCAAGATTTCTGGCTCTCACAGACCTGTAACTTCTTCTTTAAGAGGCTCCTCTGTCCTCCACTCATTACCTGTGTTAATGGCACCTGTTTGAACTTGTTATCAGTATAAAAGACACCTGTCCACAACCTCAAACAGTCACACTCCAAACTCCGATATGGCCAAGACCAAAGAGCTGTCAAAGGACACCAGAAACAAAATTGTAGACCTGCACCAGGCTGGGAAGACTGAACCTGCAATAGGTAAGCAGCTTGGTTTGATGAAATCAACTGTGGGAGCAATTATTAGGAAATGGAAGACATACAAGACCACTGATAATCTCCCTCGATCTGGGGCTCCACGCAAGATCTCACCCGGTGGGGTCAAAATGATCACAAGAACGGTGAGCAAAAATCCCAGAACCACACGGGGGGACCTAGTGAATGACCTGCAGAGCGCTGGGACCAAAGTAACAAAGCCTACCATCAGTAACACACTACGCCACCAGGGACTCAAATCCTGCAGTGCAAGACGTGTCCCCCTGCTTAACCCAGTGCATGTCCAGGCCCGTCTGAAGTTTGCTAGAGTGCATTTGGATGATCCAGAAGAGGATTGAGAGAATGTCAGATGAAACCAAAATATAACTTTTTGGTAAAAACTCAACTCGTCGTGTTTGGAGGACAAAGAATGCTGAGTTGCATCCAAAGAACACCATACCTACTGTGAAGCATGGGGGTGGAAACATCATGCTTTGGGGCTGTTTTTCTGCAAAGGGACCAGGACGACTGATCCGTGTAAAGGAAAGAATGAATGGGGCCATGTATCGTGAGATTTTGAGTGAAAACCTCCTTCCATCAGCAAGGGCATTGAAGATGAAACGTGGCTGGGTCGTTCAGCATGACAATGATCCCAAACACACCGCCCGGGCAACGAAGGAGTGGCTTCGTAAGAAGCATTTCAATGTCCTGGAGTGGCCAAGCCAGTCTCCAGATCTCAACCACATAGAAAGTCTTTGGAGGGAGATGAAAGTCTGTGTTGCACAGCGACAGCCCCAAAACATCACTGCTCTAGAGGAGATCTGCATGGAGGAATGGGCCAAAATACCAGCAACAGTGTGTGAAAACCTTGTGAAGACTTACAGAAAACGTTCGACCTGTGTCATTGCCAACAAAGGGTATATAACAAAGTATTGAGAAACTTTTGTTATTGACCAAATACTTATTTTCCACCATCATTTGCAAATAAATTCATTAAAAATCCTACAAGGTGATTTTCTGGATTTTTTTTCCTCATTTTGTCTGTCATAGTTGACGTGTACCTATGATGAAAATTACAGGCCTCTCTCATCTTTTTAAGTGGGAGAACTTGCACAATTGGTGGCTGACTAAATACTTTTTTTCCCCACTGTACATCTCCTGTTTGGCTTTTGCCTTTTGTGATGCGGTTCACGGCAGCACTGACGGATGCATTGTCTTGACAACTGCGGCAGAGTGTTGAATGACTCCTCCCCCCTTTTGTTCCATGCTGGCTGAAGACCTAGCCAGCCAGTAACTAGCTAACACCAGACACAGATGAAAGAGGAGACATCGATATATTTGCCATAGATGAATAGTGTAAACTTTTAATTATATTTGCAGACACCCTACAGTCACATTTTTACACCAGTAGAGTAGCTATCTAGATGTATAAACCACGCCCCTCCGCAAACACGCCATCTCCGATGTTGGTTACAAGGTGGCACTTATTTAAATTAGGTAAGAGAATATAATTTTACAATTGGTGTATTAAAATGAGTTAGGGTGATGGCACCCTATGCCCTTAATTAATCTGAATCCAAGTTTTTGACAAGGGGGTGGGGACCAAAACATTATCAATGTAGAAACAACAGTCATTTGTCATCATACTGTGATCTAGTTTCAACCAAATATCAACAAATTTCATGAGTAACATTATTTTGTTTTTTTGTGCCCACCACAGCACAGAGACAACCTTGGTTAAAGTGGTAAATGTTCTTAGAGTCAACATGCATGTCAAACATCCCTCTGTCCTTTTTAAGTGCTGCATATGACACTGTTGACAATGATGTCCTTCTGGACAGACCGTAAAAGGTGGGTTGGCCTCTCCGGTCCAGTTCTAAATAGGTTTTCTATTAAACCGGTCAAGATTTTTTTGTGAAAATAACTCAGAGAAAACAGATATCACATGTGGCGTTCCACAAGGTTACATTTTGGGTCTGGTACTGTTCAGGTTATATATGTTACCCCTTGGCAGTGATTTTCACTGCTACACAGACAATACACAACTTTACATTTCTGTGTCACCAGAGGATTTTAGTTCCACAGAAAAATTATTAGACTGTATTAGTGATTAAATACTTGGATGGCTCACAACTATATAAATACATCTTGATTTGATTTGAGTGTTCATGACCTTTAATTAGTGATGTTACTTTTGATACCGGAGCTCCGAGGCATGCGTCGAAATCACTAAGAAGTCCATTTCGAAATAGTGTGCCAATGCTTGTATCGCTTTATCAGAAGCACATGATCAATGACGTCCAAAGCTGCGTTTCATCAAACAACCACCTGCTTGGTTTGGTATTGGTTTCGGTAGAAGACAAAATGGCTACACTGCGCACATGCTACGGCATGTGGGACGTCGTCTATAGTAATTTGTATGTTCTATATTATGTTGGCCAGCAGGTGTCACTAGTATACACTCATTATCAAAGCCTCGAGTAATTAACCTATTTTCGACACAATTGGCTGGAAATGCTCAATGCTTCAGGAAGCTTCATTTCACCATCACTACCTTTAATGTAATCCATAGGCTATTTTCAGGAGGCATAGCCTATTGGGGGTGTGGCTTTCAGATAAGTATTTTTGGCCACCCGTGAGAGTAAACATTCCTGTTCATCATGTTTCATCAAATTTTTTATTCCCTTTAATAGTTTTGAATTTTTCTCTTCTGTACTTGCCCCAAAGGAGAAAGTACTTGGCTTGTATTTCCTGTGTTCTGTCCACTATTTACCCAGCATTTTTTTAAATCCAGCTAGTGTTAGCTAGTCAGCTATCATGTTAAATAGCGATATTCTTAAATTACATTTATGAACAAAAAATATGCATAATTATTTGCCTCAAAATTACCTAACATATTCCTCTTAACCTGTACATTTTTTGCATGATTCGTTAAGAAGTTATAATTATATTTGCTCCCATCCTAGTATTTTTTCAGCCATCTTCCTGAAATAACTTCAGTTTAGCGTCTTGGGTCACAGAGCTTTATAGAAGTTTTGATAGCCACTCGATAGGAAGTCTGCATGTCGATTCGCTTCGTTTGGCGAGCCAATGTTGAATTGGAACAGCACTCCAACTCGATGTTGTACACAGAATGGTGCAAAACAGAGAGGGAGGGCTAAGGGGGAGGGAGAAAAGGGGGGGTATTGGAATTGAGCCCAAATTCCAAGTAAGGGTCACTCCCAAGTAATCAGAATACATCAGCATACAGTATGTCCCTTACAGCAATAATACCTTAATCCAGCTCTAAAAATACAGATACATTTAGGATATTTGCCATATTTTCACTGCAAACAGTAGAAAGGAATTTGTTTGAGCATTGTGAAGTTATTAATTACAATGTGGATGGTCTATCAATACACCAGTCACTACAAAGAAACAGGAAGGAAACCACTCAGGCATTTCACCATGAGGCTAATGGTGACTTTAAAACACTTACAGAGTAATACTGCAAAAAACTAAGCAAAAAGCAATTGACAAAAAGTACGATCTTTGTCCCCATGTGCAGTTGCAAACCGTAGTCTGGCTTTTTCATGGCAGTTATGGAGCAGTGGCTTCTTCCTTGCTGAGCGGCCTTTCAGGTTATGTCGATATAAAAATCGTTTTAATGTGGATATAGATAATTTTGTACGTGTTTCCACTAGCATCTTCACAAGGTCCTTTTCTGTTGTTCTGGGATTGATTTGCACTTGTCGCACCAAAGTACGTTCATCTTTAGGAGACAGAACGTGTCTCCTTCCTGAGCGGTATGACGGCTGCATGGTCCCATGGTGTTTATACTTGCATAGTATTGCTTGTACAGATGAACGTGGTACCTTCAGGCATTTGGAAATTGCTCCCAAGGATGAACCAGACTTGTTGAGGTCTACAATTTCTTTTGATTTTCCTATGATGTCAAGCAAAGAGGCACTGAGTTTGAAGGTAGGCGTTGAAATACATCCACAGGTACACCTCCAATTGACTCAAATGATGTCAATTAGCCTATCAGAAGCTTCTAAAGCCATGACATCTTTTTCTGGAATTTTCCAAGCTGTTTAAAGGCACAGTCAACTTAGTGTATGTACACTTTTGAGCCACTGGAATTGTGATACAGTGAATTATAAGTGACATAATCTGTCTGTAAACAAATGTTGGAAAATTTACTTATTTCTGACAATTCACATTCTTAAAATAAAGTAGTGATCCTAACTGACCTAAGACAGGGAATTTGTATTATTATTAAATGTCAGGAATTGTGAAAAACTGAGTTTAAATTTATTTGGCTAAGGTGTATGTAGACCTCCGACTTCAACTGTATCATAGCTGTACCTAAACCAGTCACTCCAGCTTCTACATCCTCTCATGTTACAGTGAGGGAAAAAATTATTTGATCCCCTGCTGATTTTGTACATTTGTCCACTGACAAAGAAATTATCAGTCTATAATTTGAATGGTAGGTTTATTTGAACAGTGAGAGACAGAATAACAACAAAAAATCCAGAAAATCGCATGATTTGTTGATTTGCATTTTATGAGGGATATAAGTATTTGACTCCCTCTCAAACAGAAAGATTTCTGGCTCCCAGGTGTCTTTTATACAGGTAACGAGCTGAGATTAGGAGCACACTCTTAAAGGGATTGGTCCTAATCTCAGCTTGATACCTGTATAAAAGACACCTGTCCACAGAAGCAATCAATCAATCAGATTCCAAACTCTCCACCATTGCCAAGACCAAAGAGCTCTCCAAGGATGTCAGGGACAAGATTGTAGACCTACACAAGGCTGGAATGGGCTACAAGACCATCGCCAAGCAGCTTGGTGAGAAGGTGACAACAGTTGGTGCGATTATTCGCAAATGGAAGAAACGCAAAATAACTTTCAATCTCCATGGGCCTGGGGATCCATGCAAGATCTCACCTTGTGGAGTTGCAATGATCATGAGAACGGTGAGGAATCAGCCCAGAACTACACGGGAGGATCTTGACAATGATCTCAAGGCAGCTGGGACCATAGTCACCAACAAAACAATTGGTAACACACTATGCCGTGAAGGACTGAAATCCTGCGGCTAGTTTGGTCAGGGTGTGAATATATTCTAGGTTTGTATTTCTATGTTTGGCCGGGTGTGGTTCCCAATCCGAGGCAGCTGTCGCTCGTTGTCTCTGATTGGGGATCATACTTAGGCAACCAGTTTTCCTGCCTGCGTTGAGGGATTTTGTTATGTTCATGTTTAGGCTTGTGTGTTAGCTTTGGACCGTCACAGTTAAGTTTGTATTTTTGGTTACTGTTTCGTGTGTTTATTAGTTAATAAACATGTTCGCCGTTCACGCTGCCCCTTGGTCCGTCCCGTTCCTTAACGTACGTGACAGAAAATCCCACCAGACCTGGACCAAGCAGTGTGCCTAGGAGGAGCAGAGAGGATGGACTTGGCAGGAGATAAGAGAGGATCTGGCAAGAAAGATGGAGGCCCTGAAAGGTATCAGGGTGGAGAGACAGCCCCAATATTTTTTTTTTTTGGGGGGGGGCTAAAAGGGTGGTCGGGGAGCGACAGAGAGGAGCCACGACCACTACACTCGTGGGTGCTCAAGGAGGAGTCCTCACTGGAGGAGGACGGGGCGCGGAGTGTAAAGGACGGAGACAGTCATAGACCTCCAGCGCCGGTTCCCAGTCCGGTAAGCCCCGTACCTGCTCCCCGCACCAAGCCGGTGGTGCGCGTCGCCAGTCCGGCCCGGCCTGTTCCTGCTCCTCGCACCAAGCCGGTGGTGCGCGTCGCCAGTCCGGCCCGGCCTGTTCCTGCTCCTCGCACCAAGCCAGTAGTGCGCTTCGCCAGTCCGGCCTGGCCTGTTCCTGCTCCTCGCACCAAGCCGGTGGTGCGCGTCGCCAGTCCGGCCCGGCCTGTTCCTGCACCTCGCACCAAGCCAGTGGTGCGCGTCGCCAGTCCGGCACGGCCCATGCCCGTTCCACCGGTGCCTGATCCAGCTCCGGTCAGCGGCTCCACGCCGGAGCCGCCACCGAGGCTGGAAGCCCACCCGGACCCTCCCCGATTCAGTCATGTTTTTGCGGCCGGAGTCCGCACCTTTGGGGGGGGGGGTACTGTCACGCCCTGGCCTATAGAACTCTAGCTAGTTTGGTCAGGGTGTGAATATATTCTAGGTTTGTATTTCTATGTTTGGCCGGGTGTGGTTCCCAATCCGAGGCAGCTGTCACTCGTTGTCTCTGATTGGGGATCATACTTAGGCAACCAGTTTTCCTGCCTGCGTTGTGGGATCTTGTTATGTTCATGTTTAGGCTTGTGTGTTAGCCTTTGGAACGTCATGGTTAAGTTTGTTGTTTTGGTTACTGTTTCGTGTGTTTATTAGTTAATAAACATGTTCGCCGTTCACGCTGCACCTTGGTCCGTCCCGTTCCTTAACGTACGTGACACATCTGATACTATGGAAATGTTCTCATCAGAGCAATGTGTGGTTGAGTGAGATGCAGACTCAACAGGGGTACTGGTCAAAGTTGGTTTAGTGTGCTGCTGAATCACCTTTACTGTCCCTGAGTCAAATTGAAGAACTCATTTCCAAAATCTTGGTCCATATATTGCAGTCTAATGCTGCCTTTTTAACCCAAAGACACGTTTGATCATTTCGAGCAGGTCATCCAAGAACTCATGTGCCATTTTGGAGGGTACGTTTTTCAGAGTTGTTCTCCACAAAGATAACTTTCAATCTTGGTTCCAGCCATGTTGATCTGAAAAAGAGAGCAAGGACACATTATTTTACTTAGTTGGCTTTAAACTCAATACAATATAGGGCTCAATTGAATATAATGAATTACTATTACATTAATCATTTCATCATCATTTTAGTCATTTAGCAGACGCTCTTATCCAGAGCGACTTACAGGAGCAATTAGGGTTAAGTGCCTTGCTCAAGGGCACATCGACCGATTTTTCACCAGTCTAACCTTTAAACATGTACAGTGGGGAGAACAAGTATTTGATACACTGCCGATTTTGCAGGTTTTCCTACTTACAAAGCATGTAGAGGTCTGTAATTTTTTATCATAGGTACACTTCAACTGTGAGAGACGGAATCTGAAACAAAAATCCAGAAAATCACATTGTATGATTTTTAAGTAATTCCTTTGCATTTTATTGCATGACATAAGTATTTGATCACCTACCAACCAGTAAGAATTCCGGCTCTCACAGACTTTTTAGTTTTTCTTTAAGAAGCTCTCCTTTTCTCCACCTGTATTAACTGCACCTGTTTGAACTCGTTACCTGTATAAAAGACACCTGTCCACACACTCAATCAAACAGACTCCAACCTCTCCACAATGGCCAAGACCAGAGAGCTGTGTAAGGACATCAGGGATACAATTGTAGACCTGCACAAGGCTGGGATGGGCTGCAGGACAATAGGCAAGCAGCTTGGTGAGAAGGCAACAAACTGTTGGCGCAATTATTAGAAAATGGAAGAAGTTCAAGATGACGGACAATCACCCTCGGTCTGGGGCTCCATGCAAGATCTCATCTCGTGGGGCATCAATGATCATGAGGAAGGTGAGGGATCAGACCAGAACTACACGGCAGGACCTGGTCAATGACCTGAAGAGAGCTGGGACCACAGTCTCAAAGAAAACCATTAGTAACACACTACGCCGTCATGGATTAAAATCCTGCAGCGCACACAAGGTCCCCCTGCTCAAGCCAGCGCATGTCCAGGCCCGTCTGAAGTTTGCCAATGACCATCTGGATGATCCAGAGGAGGAATGGGAGAAGGTCATGTGGTCTGATGAGACAAAAATAGAGCTTTTTGGTCTAAACTTCACTCGCCGTGTTTGGAGGAAGAAGAAGGACGAGTACAACATCATTCTTTGGGGATGCTTTTCTGCAAAGGGGACAGGACGACTGCACCGTATTGAGGGGAGGATGGATGGGGCCATGTATCCCGAGATCTTGGCCAACAACCTCCTTCCCTCAGTAAGAGCATTGAAGATGGGTCGTGGCTGGGTCTTCCAGCATGACAACGACCCGAAACACACAGCCAGGGCAACTAAGGAGTGGCTCCGTAAGAAGCATCTCAAGGTCCTGGAGTGGCCTAGCCAGTCTCCAGACCTGAACCCAATAGAAAATCTTTGGAGGGAGCTGAAAGTCCGTATTGCCCAGCGACAGCAATGAAACCTGAAGGATCTGGAGAAGGTCTGTATGGAGGAGTGAGCCAAAATCCCTGCTGCAGTGTGTGCAAACCTGGTCAAGACCTACAGGAAACGCATGATCTCTGTAATTGCAAAAAAAGGTTTCTGTACCAAATATTAAGTTCTGCTTTTCTGATGTATCAAATACTTATGTCATGCAACAAAATGCAAATTAATTACTTACAAATCATACAATGTGATTTTCTGGATTCTCTGGCTGTCCCCCGAGTGAGCCATGTGCCAAGATCATGCCATCCCTGTAGTTAACTCCATTGTGTGTCACACTTATAGCTAGGCATACCATATCCACATTTGAGTAGTTCCATCTCAGAGCATTTGAGATTTCCTCTTTTAGAACATCAATGTAAATAGTTGAAACATTTGTCACTTCCAACAAAGGTTTGGGAAGGCTACATGTGTGCAAATGATATGCCATCTGATACTGATGTCTCTCGGAGACCGAAAGGAGCACATTTTTGAAGCTATGTTTGACTTCAAAACGCATTTTCCATAGTCCAACTAGTGGTCCAAACTGGTGTATCAATTGTGGATAATGTTCTAAGAAATGGGGTTTAGGCTTAAGTTCAGAGTCAGGGAAATTCTCTTTAAATCATATTCTGTGTTCTGAGATTTTAAAGTCAATATACGCAATGGATTCCTCAGTATGAATAGGTGTAACTACAAGGTCCACTATGTCATTTAGGTCTGTTAAGATTTGCCAAGCTGGTTCCTCAAAGGGAACACTCTGCCCAATCAAAAAAGGTAAACATCTCAGCAGACTCCAGTTCTCATGGGCATTTCCTACAACTGTTTTTCTTGATCCAAAAGTAAGTGGCACAGGATGAGGCCGATTAGTTTTGTCAATCCACTTAAAAGGAAAAGTTATTATTGCCTTGTTCAAAGTGGATAAAGTGAAGTACTTTTTTGTGATGCATACATTGAGGCACAGTGCAAGCTCAAAAGGGACAATGCCTTCAAAGAGATCATGAACAATATCTGGAGGAAAACCAGTGGTCACATCAAAATAGGAGAGGTGCTTTAGCAAAACACAGTTTTATTTCTCTCACTGTAATAGTTGGACAGTTGCATTTCCTCAAGCACCCTCAGGTGACCTGCATGAATTTCCTTAGTTCTTAGACAGAAAGCTCCACTTCTAACTTACTTTGTCTGATATTCTAACTTCTCTGCAGTGCAAAATCTACAGGTGTACGCCCCTGTGAAATTCTCAACAAATCCTGCAATACCGTGTGCACCAAGGTTGTCTGCGACAACACACTGAACTGTGCCTTTCACTGTTCTGCCCAACTTCCAGACAAAGACCCCATTCTGTTCTAAATGTACAAGATCACTAATCAGAGGTTCTACAACTTTTTCATAACCATAGCACTTCACATCATTACTTTTGATTAAAGCAGCCAAATATATAGACTACAAACTGGACTGACAAGATGACTGGACATAGGGTGACGCCACATATTTTATGTTTCTTTCTAGACGTACCGAGGGGATTGCAAATTTCAAAGTCGTAAATATGTAATATCAACGAGATACTGTCCTGTTTGGATAGCAATTCATTTTCTTTTAAAAAGACACCATCAAATAGGGATTTGTATACCTGCTCAGAGCTGGGTGTCTGAATAATCTATGGTATTAAAATGGCCAGCCTAATCTAGAATAGTTGGACAATTCAGAATCTGCTGTAATGACTTTAAAATAGGTCCCGTGTAGCTCAGTTGGTAGAGCATGGCACTTGCAACGCCAGGGTTGTGGGTTTGTTTCCCACGGAGGGCCTGTATGAAAATGTATGCACTCATTAACTGTAAGTCGCTCTGGATAAGAACGTCTGCTAAATTACGAAAATGTAAATATATTGGAACGACTTCTTATTTTTTGAGTCAAGTATGTATTCTACTGGTTCCACAACATTAAAGTGTCTCTTAAAGTAACCCTTTCGCCTCCAAGCAGTGGAGAGTGAACCTCTGGGTCCTATCGTTCTTTGAATATGGTTTGACTTGCACAGTGCACTGGCTAGCTCTTGAACAACTGATTGGTCGACTTGGCAACAGTTATCCTGTAGTATTTTGTTTATAGTCTTCTGTGTAATAGGCAAAGATACAGAACTGATCAAATATTAAAACTCCTGCAGGAGCTCATCTATGGCTGCACTTGATACAAGAAAAAAGTTTTCTACTTAAGAAGGACTGAAGCAATTATAATCTCAATATCTTTTGCTAAATCTTCAGAACTTTCATTGTCAAATCCGGGGTCCACATTCACATCATTACAAGATATATTCTCCCAATTTGAAATTTGAGCAGGAAGATGATTGTGGACTACAGGAAAAAGAAGAGGACCGAGCACACTTCAAGTTCCTTGGTGTCCACATCACCAACAAACTATGGTCCAAGCACACCAAGACAGTCGTGAAGAGGGCACGGCAAAACCTATGGAGACTGTAAATATTTGGCATGGCAGATCCTCAAAAGGTTCTACAGCTGCACCATCGAGAGCATCCTGACTGGTTGCATCACTGCCTGGTATGGCAACTGCTCGGCCTCCGACCGCAAGGCACTACAGAGGGTAGTGCGTACGGCCCAGTACATCACTGGGGCCAAGCTTCCTGCCATCCAGGACCTCTATACCAGGCGGTGTCAGAGGAAGGCCCTAAAAATTGTCAAAGACTCCAGGCACCCTAGTCATAGACTGTTCTCTCTGCCACTGCACGGCAAGCGGTACCGGAGCACCAAGTCTAGGTCCAAGAGGCTTCTAAATAGCTTCTACCCCCAAGCCATAAGACTCCTGAACATCTAATCAAATGGCTACCCAGACTATTTGCATTGCTCCCCCCCACCACTCTTTTATGTTGCTGCTACTCTCTGTTTATTATCTATGTCACTTTAATGACTCTACCTACATGTACAT
The DNA here is from genome assembly GCA_031479575.1 of Coregonus ussuriensis. NCBI lineage: Eukaryota > Metazoa > Chordata > Actinopteri > Salmoniformes > Salmonidae > Coregonus > Coregonus ussuriensis. The sequence continues at coordinate 44,012,554 of CM062503.1, read as the reverse complement.
ATCACCTCAATTACCTCGACTAACCGGTGCCCCCACACATTGACTCAGTACCGGTACCCCCTGTATATAGCCTCGATATTGTTATTTTTACTGCTGCTCTTTAAATATTTGTTACTTTTATTTCGTATTATTTTATTCGTATTACTGAACTCTTTGGCTTGAATGCCAAGAACCACGTCTGGAGGAAACCTGGCACCATCCCTATGGTGAAGCATGGGTGTGGCAGCATCATGCTGTGGGTATCTTTTTCAGCGGTAGGGTCTGGGAGACTAGTCAGGATCGAGGCAAAGATGAACAGAGCAAACAACAGAGAGATTTTTGATGAAAACCTGCTCCAGAGTGCTCAGGACCTCAGACAGGGGCATAGGTTCACCTTCCAACAGGACAACAACCCTAAGCACACAGCCAAGACAACACAGGAGTGGCTTCAGGACAAGTATCTGAATGTCCTTGAGTGGCCCAGCCAGAGCCCGGACTTGAACTCAATCGAACATCTCTGGAGAGACCTGAAAATAGCTGTGTAACGCTCCCCATCCAACCTGACAGAGCTTGGGAGGATCTGCAGAGAAAAATGGGAGAAACTCCCCAAATACAGGTATACCAAGTTTGTAGTGTCATTCCCAAGAAGACTTGAGGCTGTAATCGCTGCCAAACGTGCTTCAGCAAAGTACTGGGTAAAGGTTCTGAATATTTCCGTAAATGTGATATTTCCTTCTTTTTTTTTTTTTTTTTTTTAAACATTAGCAAAAATGTATACAAATCTGTTTTTGCTTTGTCATTATGGGATATTGTGTGTAGATTGATGAGGGAAAAAAACAATTTAATAAATGTTAGAATAAGGCTGTAACTTAACAAAATGTGGAAAAGTCAAGGGGTCTGAATACTTTCCGAATGCACTGTATATACAGTACGGTATATGTCTCTCTATATATATCTCTCTCACTCTTTCTCTATATCTGTTTCTCTCTATATGTATTTCTTTCTCTTTATTTATCTGTTTCTCTCTCTATGTGTATTTGTTCCTCTCTTTCCGTCTCGTTTCCCCTCTCACTTTTAAACTACCATGAAGGGAATTATCTCCGGAATTTGAAGGGAATTATCTCTGGATCTTGAAGGGAATTATCTCTGGAACTTGAAGGGAATTATCTCTGGAAATTTAAGGGAATTATCTCTGGATCTTGAAGGGAATTATCTCTGGAACTTGAAGGGAATTATCTCTGGAACTTGAAGGGAATTCTATCTAGTCTCCTGTAGCTCAGTTGGTAGAGCATGGCGCTTGCAACGCCAGGGTTGTGGGTTCGTTTCCCACGGGGGGCAAGTAGTTGCTCTGGATAAGAGTGTCTGCTAAATGACTGAAATGTAACTATCTGTAACTTGACAGGGCTCATAATGTTTCAGGCCGTGGGCTAGTCCTACTGCATCGGCAGGAAACACTATTTCTGACATTAATTAAAAAAGAAAGAGCCTTCTCACTAACACAGAAACCCCATGCATGGCTCTCACATTCTCTGATAGTGTGTTAGTTTGGGTGCAAGCTTGCTTGCATCTATATGTCCTTTTCATAAGGCATGTATATTAGTCGTGGTTCCATCCTTAGTGGGCACACTGTTCTTGTCCAGGTTGCTACAAGTCAGGCTGTCACAGTGTCATTAAGAAAGTGTACGTGTGTGTTCCTCTATAGACAAATTAAAGTGTGTATCTATTTCATCGAGGGTGTCAGGGTGATTTCCGTGTCCAGCATTAATGGTAGTAGTGAAACGCAGGGGGGGGGGGGGGGGGGGTGAGGACATCAGGTGTGTCCCAAATGGTACCCTATGTCCTATATAGTGCACTTATTTTGACCAGGACCCATAGGTAAAACAGAAAATAAGATGCAAATTGGGACGCAACCATCTTAATAGATCGTCAGGGCAACCTACAACCTAATTGCAGAACCAGTCAGGCTTGCAGAACAGCCCTGAGGCATTTTCCTGATGGAGCAACACAGGTAGGCCCAGAAAGACCAAGCCCTCCACGCTGAACACATACAGACACACTGGGAGGAGAGTGATGGGGTGTTGAAATGAGCACCCAGAGTTAGTGTGAGCTAACTCCCTCTAGTTTAGAAGGAGTAGAGGAACTGTGGTTAAGTTGGGTGTGTGTGTGTGTGTGTGTGTGTTAAGGAAAGGTTAGCGTTCTGTACGGCTGTCTGAGCATGGCTGGGAGAAGGTCCTTAATGAGGGGTGTTTGGTGATGGTGAGGGGAAAGGGAATCTGTGTGTGTGTGTGTGTAGAGGAATGGGAGTCTGTATGGTACGTATCCTTGCGTTAGTCCTTGATAATGTCATATAATTGGAAGGAGATGTCACATATAACCCACCCTGGAGGGCTGTGCACTTTATAGCAAGACGGCTAACGGCTTCATTCCTCTAATTGTGTGTTCCCAGATAACGAGTTTAGACTTGAGCCAATTATCCCTCCCTCTCTCTCCAGTTCCCTCAATATTTTTTCCCTTTTCCTTTAGTGTGATATTTCCTTAGTGTCAATTTGAGGTCAGCTGGAATGACTGAAGGCAAATCTCATTGATGAGAGGGAAACTTCATTGAATTGTGTTTAATTAATGAACTATTTTGGTGTTTGATACTCCTGATTTCTCTTTCATTCTCTCTCTCTCTTCTTCTTCGTCTCTCTCTCACGCTCTGTCTCTCTGTCTCTCTCTCACGCTCTGTCTCTCTCTCACGCTCTGTCTCTCTGTCTCTCTCTCACGCTCTGTCTCTCTCTCACGCTCTGTCTCTCTGTCTCTCTCTCACGCTCTGTCTCTCTCTCACGCTCTGTCTCTCTGTCTCTCTCTCACGCTCTGTCTCTCTGTCTCTCTCTCACGCTCTGTCTCTCTGTCTCTCTCACGCTCTGTCTCTCTGTCTCTCTGTCTCTCTGTCTCTCTGTCTCTCTGTCTCTCTGTCTCTCTCTCTGTCTCTCTCTCTGTCTCTCTCTCTCTCTCTCTCTCTCTCTCTCTCTCTCTCTCTCTCTCTCTCTCTCTCTCTCTCTCTCTCTTCCTGTCTCTCTCTCTCTCCCTCCCTCTCTCTCTCTCTCTCTGTCTCTCTCTCCCTCTCTCTCTCTTCCTCTCCCTCTCCCTCCCCCTCTCTCTCTCTGTCTGTCTCTCTCTCTGTCTCTGTCTGTCTCTCTCTCTCTCTCTCTCTCTCTCTCTCTCTCTCTCCCCCTCCCATCTCTCTCTCTCTCCCCCTCTTCAGAACGGATGTTGATACTCCTGATTTCTCTTTCATTCTCTCTCTCTCTTCTTCTTCGTCTCTCTCTCACGCTCTGTCTCTCTGTCTCTCTCTCACGCTCTGTCTCTCTCTCACGCTCTGTCTCTCTGTCTCTCTCTCACGCTCTGTCTCTCTCTCACGCTCTGTCTCTCTGTCTCTCTCTCACGCTCTGTCTCTCTCTCACGCTCTGTCTCTCTGTCTCTCTCTCACGCTCTGTCTCTCTGTCTCTCTCTCACACTCTGTCTCTCTGTCTCTCTCACGCTCTGTCTCTCTGTCTCTCTGTCTCTCTGTCTCTCTCTCTGTCTCTCTCTCTGTCTCTCTCTCTCTCTCTCTCTCTCTCTCTCTCTCTCTCTCTCTCTCTCTCTCTCTCTCTCTCTCTCTCTCTCTCTCTCTCTCTCTTCCTGTCTCTCTCTCTCTCCCTCCCTCTCTCTCTCTCTCTCTGTCTCTCTCTCCCTCTCTCTCTCTTCCTCTCCCTCTCCCTCCCCCCTCTCTCTCTCTGTCTGTCTCTCTCTCTGTCTCTGTCTGTCTCTCTCTCTCTCTCTCTCTCTCTCTCTCTCCCCCTCCCATCTCTCTCTCTCTCCCCCTCTTCAGAACGGATGTTGATATGAAGATCAATCTATTTAATTCTTCTCATTACAGAAAGCAAGCTCTCTCCTCTGGCCAGCCAGAGTCCCCAGCTCAAGCTAGTGGGCCGTTAATTGACTCTAGATCATTATTTAGTTAATTATACTCCGGGACAGATTGCTAATAAATAGTGATATTAATTATTCAAACCGTATGTAGGGCTCTGATTGGTTGTAATGATCGGCAGCACCAGGCAGAATGGAGAGAAAGAAGCCTGGGGAATTGGAGGAGAGGAGAAAAAAGAGAGAGATATTTTTCACTATATAGATATCATGCCATACGGTAAATGCTCCCATCGTTGTGAATATATACTTTGGAAGAGCCATAGGCTGGTGGCTCAGCCAGGTCACCCGTGATGCAAGTCAGTATTCGACGTCCATCCACGTCCTGAGGACGTCGGGAGATAATGTGGAAACCGGACACTAGGAACAACAGTGAGCGCTGTTACTTTCAAGTAGGTTTCGGTTTTGCTAGATGTTGTGGATGTTGGATGGGCGTAAGCATTTTGTTTTAAGCCTATCCCAAACCTTAACCTTAACCATTCAGAGTTAATGCCTAACCTTAAGAATATGGAGTTAATACCTGAACTTGAGTTTGAGTTTATTTTTTATTTTTTACAGTGCACATTAATCAACGTTTCAGTGAAAGTGCCGGTATTAGCCAGCCGGTTAATTTTCAACTGCAGTCCCTGGGCAAGGTATTCAAAACAATTACAATAACAACTTAACCCTAACCGTACAAATTCAGAGTTAATGCCTAAACTTAACCTTAAACACTTTTGAAATGTTACGCTTGGAACGAATTCCGAAATTTTACGTTTGAGAAACATGGATGGACGTCTAATTCTAACGCGAGACCGTGAGAGCTGGCGCTGGTCCTGATGAAGAGAGGAACAGAAACTGAGATTCTGACAGGGTGCTAGCTCAGACCCTGGACCTTATCAAGACCAGAATGTACCAGAAGGAGACCAGCCAGCGCATCCATTCACTCCTGTTTGGCTCAGTTGGTAGAGCATGGCGCTTGCAATGCTAGGGTTGTGGGTCCAACTCCGGCTGGGACCACCCATTTGAAAATGTATGCACACCCTGCTTACTGTAAGTCACTTTGAATCAAAGTGTCCGCTTATATGTTACATATGTTTTCTATTTCAAAACCTGGTTTTATTGGGATAGGTTATCTTGAATGAAGAAGATTTGATAAGAGAGAATATAACACAGGAGAATTACTGTAGTGAATCACTCTCCACTCTGACTGAGGTTCTATTACTAACAGAGTATGTGAGTTGAGCAGTCGAAAATCCCACTCATTGGACAATCCTACTCATCGCTCATGGAGTGGTCTTTGCACATTGCTCCAGCACTCAACGTCCTTTGCCCCACTCCACAAAAAATCATTCAGCACTCACAGAAAAAAAACTGCAACTCCAAATTCGCTCCAATCATTTTCTGTTTAAAAAGATAATTTAACAAACACCCCCACCTACTTTTGTGACTGTGTACCATTTGGTTTTGAAGTAGGCTATCGTAAGAAGCTTCAACATTTCAATAACATGTGGTAGGCTACCGAACAAGGACCAACCTGATTATATGTGGCCTATGTGTTAACAAACAAATAGCTTTTTCTCTAATATATTGATGATCAGATACTTCAGTTGTAACTGGTTCTGTTGCGCTTACATTTTACTTTTGATAGACAACTTTAGCACTGTTACAAACTTAGACTCCTCATTTTTTGAAACAATAGCCTATAGGCCTATAGAAATCAAACCGTCTCTGGTGCTGCTGCATGTTGTCACACCCTGGTTCTGGGACTCATTATTGTTGAGCCAGGGTGTGTGCAGTCTATGTGTTTATGTTCTATGTTGGGTGTCTAGGTTGTTGTTTTCTATGTTTGGTCAATGACTCCCAATCGGAGGTAACGAGTGTCAGCTGTCGGCTCGTTATCTCTGATTGGGAGCCATATTTATACTGTGTGTTTTCACCTTGGGGTTGTGGGTTTTTGTTCCAGGTTCAGTCATAGTCACTGTGGACTTCACTTTCGTCTTTTGTTTTGTAGTTACGTGCTGTCTTTATTAAAGTCATCATGTTCACTCAACGCGCTGCGTATTGGTCTGCTCCTTTTATAGACGATCGTGACACATGTGCTCATTGGTTGTCTTGTTATCAGTTAGGCTACAAAGGCTGTGACCTATTTCTTGGTCAACTCATATCAACATATTTGTGCATTAGTGGTGGGGTAAGCTAAATAAATACAATAGAATAGGCCTTATTAAAAGAACAGTGATGAAGGAAATGAAAAATGTTGGGCAGAGTGGTACCGGAGTGAAATTGGAGGGAGAAGGCCTATTTCTATTTGTATGTATTAAGGATCCCCGTTAACTGCTGTTAAGGGAGAAGGCCAATGCGCCAACATTTTTTAAATCCGCTCCATGCCCCAGACAAATTACTCAAGCTCCGCTCTCCAGCAACACTCTGCTCACATCCTTTGATTACTGATCAGTTTCTCAGGCCCATTCTGGCTCTCTTGGTTTCTCAGTGGCATGCTTTTGTGAATATCAGTAATATGTCAACCATAATCTTAAACTACCCTTCCCACTCTCTCTGCTATTTGCGATCCTACGGTATCCCTACATCGATATTCTACTTGTGTGTTGGTCTGAGCGGAGTCAGCTTGTGCTTGTTAGCATTCTTTACTACTGTTGAATGGCAGGGCAGCTCTTGAGAGAAAGAAAGAGTGGGGCGATTGGCAAGCTCAGAATCCCAACACAACTAATGTATTTTTTCACAGGCAGTGTTAAGGCAAGCAGAAAACAACAGTGAGAAAATAATTCTGGGGTTCCATCCCAAATGGCACCATGTTCCATAAATATTACACTACTTTGACGTGAGCCCTATGCAGATACTATTTGAGATGCAGCCTGCATCTAAGAAAGACATTACAGGGTCAGTGTCAACACCTGGAGAATTACATCAGAACAGGGAGGCTTTAGTTTGGGGAGACATTTGCACAAAGACTAGTTGAAAATAGGCCAATAAGCTTCCAAAAATGAGGAACAAAAGAAAGTGAGAGAGGAGTGAAATTAACCCACTTCACTGGCTTGTCAAGACTTGAAAGAGGGGGCAGTGAGAGGGCTGGCCTTGAGTTAAAGTGATAACTGATAGAGAGAGAGAGAGAGAGAGAGAGAGAGAGAGAGAGAGACGGGGAGAGAGAGACGGGGAGAGAGAGACAGGTTATAGATATAGATAATAATGGAAGGTGGTTAATAGAGTGTGATAACCAGCAGTGAGAGAGAAAAAACAGACCTAAGGAAGTTGAGTGTGCTTGCTGAAACGCTTAAACTGCTCACCATCAAACAAACTTTTAAACATGCAGAAAGACTGTCTCAGGTTGATTTAAAAAATATTTGTGATACTATTTACACTTTTTGAACTAAACAATATTTGCATATAACCTAATTAATTTCAATGGCCATAGACTTGAATGGTTAAATAAAAGAGGTATAATATCTAGACCCTTTTATCTTCCCTAAAACTCTATATTATGATTTATGACATTACATTACTTATATCATAAGGTCTTTCTTTGAGGGCCTAGTTATACCCTAACGCAGTGGTGTTGGGAAACTCCTGGTTTACAGGCCACACCAGGACTGCAAATCACATTATGCTGGCTTGCAAAGTGATGTTTAATTCCTATTTGAATCCAGCCAGAGTTAGGACATCCAACAAGTGGATTAGTTTGTCACCCACAACCTGCATTCAGAATAATTGCCAGGGTAGGGAAGATTGAATACTGAGACTACCTCAATCATCTAAACTGGAACAACCATCTCAGTAACAGATTGGATTAGTTTAGAAAAAATGTATGCTATTTTTCTTTGTTTAGCATCAAATATATCAATCAACTAATGTACATGCAAAAACACAGATATTAAAGTAAACAATTCTGAAAATCAACCTGCAATAGAGCATGCTGGGAAATATGATATATGGTTCTATGTAGTGATGGGGAAACAAAGCTTCCAGAAGCATTGAGCATTTCCAGCCAATTGTGTCAAAAAATACGTTCATTACGCAAGGCATTGATCAACAAGTTGTACACTAGTGCCACCTTCTGGTCCAAATAATTTAGAGCAGCCAAATTATTATAGATGACGTCCCAAACGCTGTAGTGTGTGCAGGGTAGCCTTTTTGTCTCCTACCCAACCAATACCAAATCAATCAGGTGGTTTGACAAAATGAAGCTTTCGGATGTTATTGATCATGTGCTTCTGATAAAGTGATACAAACATCAGCACACTGCTTCGAAGTAAACTGCTTAGCGATTTCAACGCATGCCTCTGAGCTTCGGTATCAAACGTACCATCACTAGTTCTATGTAGAATAACCCTTCTTTCCTTCCAAATAACCCTTCTTGCCTTCCAAAGAATCATCAAAGAACCCTGTCTTTCAGAAATGTTTCTTAGGATATTTAAGGTTCTAGGTAGATCCCTTTGCCTTACAAAGAACCCTTGTCTTCCAAAAAGGGTTCTTCAGATCAAAACGATTCTTGGTAGAACCCTATCCCTCCGCAAAGAACCCTTTTGGAACCCTTTGAGTGTATAACTAGCAACTACCATTACTACTGCAGTCACTACCACTATGCTATCTTATTTCACAACCATAAATACTTTAAGACAAGCTAGCAAGCACACACATGTTCTTCAGGAAATGTACTTTTCTAGTTTAATTTGTGTGTGTTTTGCAGCGTGATTGGTAGGTGGCGGGGGGTGGTGTAGGGGTGTTGGGCAGTGATTGGGAGTACAAGGGGGGTGTAGGGACCGGGGGGGTGTAGGGGAATGAGATTGAACCTGCATTCCAAATGGCACCCTGTTCCCTATTTAGTCTACTACTTTTGACCATAACTGTATGGGCCCTGATCAAAAGTAGTGCATGCAGCAGCAGTAAAGCGGCCGGTCTGATGAAGCCATTAGTGCTGGGGCCCTCAGCCACTCAATCACACTGACACATCAATAGTGTAGCCATTCCTCAACCCCCAGCCAACCCACCTTGCCCACTCCACTAATCGCTACAATCATTCAGTGAGGAAAGCCTGAACTCCCACCCTCCGTTTCTCCACCCCTCCGTTTCTCCACGCCTCCCTTTCTCCCTTGATTCAACCCTCCCTCCCTCCTTCTGTCTCTTTCTACTCAAATGCCAGCTTGTCCAGAAGTCAGTGTCGCTCTCTTCCTCTCCATCCTCCTATCAGTCTTTCAATTCCTCTGTTCTCATTTCTGAACCCCTAGCCAAGCCTTAGCGGGGAGCAGTGACGGACTATATACCCTACATGGGATACAGTGGTAGAACCATTAAATAGGGGAGGGTTGTCAAACTTATTTTTTTTATTTGGGGAGGGTAGTGTGTTTTTTTACTGAGCTCAGGGGAGGGTAGTGTGTTTTTTTACTGAGCACAGGGGAGGGTAGTGTGTTTTTCCCCTTGGTTTACGTTCACCGTTTTGCAGGTTTTACTATATAATTTCTTCCATCCTAACCAACATTTCAAATTTCAAGTTTTAATAGTCCTATGTACGAGATACACATGGTATACACCGTCCAACGAAACGCTTACTTACAGAGTCCTTCTCGACAATGCAACAACAATAAGAAATAATAAAATAAAAGAATACGATCATAAAGTAAAATGGCTCAGTAGAATAGAATAAACATTTTAGCATCAGTATAATACAGGAAGGTACAATTTATAGTCCAATATGTACACGTGTTTAGGGGAAGGCATAATTGGGGGGCAAGTGTTTAAATTGTTCAGTATTTAGCAATCATAATAAGAGTCTGGTAGCAGCAGTTGTGATGTGTGTGTGTAGCATGAATGTATGTGTGTGTCTGTGTGTGTGTGTGTGTGTGTGTGTGTGTGTGTGTGCGCGGGATTGAGTGAGGTGCAGAGAATAACAGCAAGTGGTCAGTCCAGTTCAAGTGTTCAGGAGTCTGATGGCTTGTAGTTTGAAACAGACTCTGAGCCTGTTGGTATCAGACCTCATGCTCCGATAACGACTGCCCAACGGTAAGGGAATTAACAGGAAGTGACCTCATGCTCCGATACCGTCTGCTCAACGGTAAGGGAATTAACAGGAAGTGACCTCATGCTCCGATACCATCTGCTAAACGGTAAGGGAATTAACAGGAAGTGACCTCATGCTCCGATACCTTCTGCCCAACGGTAAGGGAGAGAACAGGAAGTGACCTCATGCTGGGGTGTGTGGGGTCCTTGATGATGCTGCAGGACTTCCTCGGGCACCGTTTCAAGGAGATGTCCTGGATGGGTGGGAGCACGGTCACAGTGATGTACTGGATTGGTGGGAGCACGGCCCCAGTGATGTCCTGGATGGGTGGGAGCACGGCCCCAGTGATGTCCTGGATGGGTGGGAGCACGGTCACAGTGATGTCCTGGATGGGTGGGAGCACGGTCCCAGTGATGTCCTGGATGGGTGGGAGCACGGTCCCAGTGATGTACTGGATTGGTGGGAGCACGGTCCCAGTGATGTACTGGATGGGTGGGAGCACGGTCACAGTGATGTACTGGGCCGTCTTCACCACCTGCTGGAGGGTCTTGCAGTCGTTGACGGAATGATTCCCATACCAGGCAGTGATGCAACTGGTAAGAACACTTTCAATGGTGCAGCAGTAGTATTTGGAGAGGACCCGGGTGAATTTCTTCAGCCGCCTTAGGAAGTAGAGACGCCGTTGCGCCGTCTTGACAAGAGTGGTGGTTTATGTTGGTCCATGTCAAGTCCTCAGTGATGTGGACGATGAGGAACTTAAAACTAATCACTCTTTTTTAGTTTTTTTTTGGGCGTAGATCATCTTTAATATTGCAGATAGATTGTAACTCCCATCAATGTAATTGTCTGCATCAATTCCAATCCCCCATATGTTTTTTTTTCTCGCAAATATATATAAGACTTCAACTGTATATATATATAGATATATATATATATATATATATATATATATATATATATATATATATATATATACATACAGACTTCAACTGTATGTATATATATATATGTATATATATATATATATATATACAGTTGAAGTCGGAAGTTTACATACACCTTAGCCAAATACATTTAAACTCAATTTTTCACAATTCCTGACATTTATTCCTAGTAAAAATTCCCTGTTTAGGTCAGTTAGGGTCACCACTTTATTTTAAGAACATGAAATGTCAGAATAATAGTAGAGAGAATCATTTATTTCTTTCATCACATTCCCAGTGGGTCAGAAGTTTACATACACTCAATTAGTATTTGGTAGCGTTGCCTTTAAATTGTTTAATTTTGGCCCATTCCTCCTGACAAAGCTGGTGTTACTGAGTCAGGTTTGTAGGCCTCCTTGCTCACAAACGCTTTTTCAGTCCTGCCCACAACTTTTCTATAGGATTGAGGTCAGGGCTTTGTGATGGCCACTCCAATACCTTGACTTTGTTGTCCTTAAGCCATTTTGCCACAACTTTGGAAGTATGCTTGGGGTCATTGTCCATTTGGAAGACCCATTTGCGACCAAGCTTTAACTTCCTGACTGATGTCTTGAGATGTTGCTTCAATATATCCACATAATTTTCCTTCCTCATGATGCCATCTATTTTGTGAAGTGCACCAGTCCCTCCTGCAGCAAAGCACCCCCACAGCATGATGCTGCTACCCCCGTTCTTCACGGTTGGGATGGTGTTCTTCGGCTTGCAAGCACCACCTTTTTCCTCCAAACATAACGATGGTCATATGGCCAAACAGTTATATTTTTGTTTCATCAGACCAGAGGACATTTCTCCAAAAATTACGATCTTTGTCCCCATGTTCAGTGGCAAACTGTAATCTGTCTTTTTTTATGGCGGTTTTGGAGCAGTGGCTTCTTCCTTGCTGAGCGGCCTTTCAGGTTATGTCGATATAGGACTCATTTTACTGTGGATATAGATACTTTTGTACCTGTTTCCTCCAGCATCCTTCACAAGGTCCTTTGCTGTTGTTCTGGGATTGATTTGGACTTTTCGCACCAAAGTACGTTCATCTCTAGGAGACACAACGCATCTCCTTCCTGAGCGGTATGATGGCTGCGTGGTCCCATGGTGTTTAAACTTGCGTACTATTGTTTGTACAGATGAACTTGGTACTTTCAGTCGTTTGGAAATTGCTCCAAAGGATGAACCAGACCATTTTTTTGCTGAGGTCTTGGGTGACTTCTTTTGATTTTCCCATGATGTCAAGCAAAGAGGCACTGAGTTTGAAGGTAGGCTTTGAAATACATCCACAGGTACACCTCCAATTGACTCAAATTATGTCAATTAGCCTATCAGAAGCTTCTAAAGCCATGACATCATTTTCTGGAATTTTACAAGCTGTTTAAAGGCACAGTCAACTTAGTGTATGTAAACTTCGGACCCACTGGAATTGTGATACAGTGAATTATAAGTGATATAATCTGCCTGTAAACAATTGTTTGAAAAATTACTTGTGTCATGCACAAAGTAGATGTCCTAACCAACTTTCCATAACTATAGTTTGTTAACAAGAAATTTGTGGAGTGTTTGAAAAACGAGTTTTAATGACTCCAACCTAAGTGTATGTAAACTTACTACTTCAACTGTACATATACAGCTCTGGAAAAAATTAAGAGATCACTGCACATTTTTCTTAAATCAGCATCTCAACATGTATGACAGCCATTCCATTCCAGTGTCTGTTGAATTCCAACACAGGCACACCTCATTCTACTGAATTAGGTACTGATTAGGTGATCACCTGAACCAAGGCTTATTTAACGAGGAAATGCATAAAAAACGCTGCTGTGGTCATCGCTATCCTCTTGCAATAGGACCATATGGGTGCTAATAGTACCTCAAAAGTAATATTAATCAGAAAATAACTATCGACCATGCAAAAAGTTTTGAGTGACGGAAAGAAGGGTTCAATTCTGGCTTTACTGGCAGAGGGATACAGTGAGCAACAGGTTGCTTCCATCTTTAAAATTTAAATTACGGCGGTTCATAAGAACAAGTTCAAGCGGCAGACATTGGGGACAACAAAGCTACAGACCGGCAGAGGGCAAAAACGACTATCTACCGACCGTGATGACCGCCAACTCATTCGAATGTCACTCAACAACCGTAGGATGACATCAAGTGACCTACAAAAAGAATGGCAAACGGCAGCTGGGGTGAAGTGCACGGCGAGGACAGTTCGAAACAGGCTCCTAGGGGCAGGGCTGAAGTCGTGCAAAGCTATAAAAAATCCCTTCATCAATGAGAAGCAAAGAAGAGCCAGGCTGAAGTTTGCAAAAGACCATAAGGATTGGACCGTAGAGGACTGGAGTAAGGTAATATTCTCTGATGAGTCCAATTTTCAGCTTTGCCCAACACCTGGTCGTCTAATGGTTAGACGGAGACCTGGACAGGCCTACAAGCCACAGTGTCTCGCACCCACTGTGAAATTTGGTGGAGGATCGGTGATGATCTGGGGGTGCTTCAGCAAGGCTGGAATCGGGCAGATTTGTCTTTGTGAAGGACGCATGAATCAAGCCAAGGTTGTCCTGGAAGAAAACGTGCTTCCTTTTGCGCTGACATTGTTCCCCAACTCTGAGGATTGGTTTTTCCAGCAGGACAATGCGCCATGCCACACAGCCAGGTCAATCAAGGTGTGGATGGAGGACCACCAGTCAATCTCCAGACCTGAACCCCATTGAAAACTTCTGGAATGTGATCAAGAGGAATATGGACGGTCACAATTCATCAAACAAAGCCGAGCTGCTTGAATTTTTGCACCAGGAGTGGCATAAAGTCACCCAACATCAGTGTGAAAGACTGGTGGAGAGCATGCCAAGATCCATGAAAGCTGTGATTGAAAATCAGGGTTATTCCACCAAATATTGATTTCTGAACTCTTCCTAAGTTAAAACGTTAGTATTGTGTTTAAAAATGAACATGAACTTATTTTCTTTGCGTTATTCGAGGTCTGACAACACTGCATATTTTTTGTTATTTTAACCAGTGGTAATTTTCTGCAAATAAATGCTCTAAATGACAATATTTTTATTTGGAATTTGGGAGAAATGTTATCAGTAGTTTATAGAATAAAACAAAAATGTTATTTTAACTCAAAAACATACCTATAAATAGTAAAAACAGAGAAACTGATAATTCTGCAGTGGTCTCTTATTTTTTCCAGAGCTGAATATATACATATATATATATATATATATATATATATATATACATTCTCCCACTTAAAAAGATGAGAGAGGCCTGTAATTTTCATCATAGGTACAAGTCAATTATGATAGACAAAATGAGAAAAAAATCCAGAAAATCACATTGTAGGATTTTTTATGAATTTATTTGCAAATGATGGTGGAAAATAAGTATTTGGTCAATAACAAAAGTTTCTCAATACTTTGTCATATACCCTTTGTTGGCAATGACACAGGTCAAACGTTTTCTGTAAGTCTTCACAAGGTTTTCACACACTGTTGCTGGTATTTTGGCCCATTCCTCCATGCAGATCTCCTCTAGAGCAGTGATGTTTTGAGGCTGTCGCTGGGCAACACAGACTTTCAACTCCCTCCAAAGATTTTCTATGGGGTTGAGATCTGGAGACTGGCTAGGCCACTCCAGGACCTTGAAATGCTTCTTACGAAGCCACTCCTTCGTTGCCCGGGCGGTGTGTTTGGGAGGTTTTCACTCAAAATCTCACGATACATGGCCCCATTCATTCTTTCCTTTACACGGATCAGTCGTCCTGGTCCCTTTGCAGAAAAACAGCCCCAAAGCATGATGTTTCCACCCCCATGCTTCACAGTAGGTATGGTGTTCTTTGGATGCAACTCAGCATTCTTTGTCCTCCAAACACGAAGAGTTGAGTTTTTACCAAAAAGTTCTATTTTGGTTTCATCTGACCATATGACATTCTCCCAATCCTCTTCTGGATCATCCAAATGCACTCTAGCAAACTTCAGACGGGCCTGGACATGTACTGGCTTAAGCAGGGGGACACGTCTGGCACAGCAGGATTTGAGTCCCTGGCGGCGTAGTGTGTTACTGATGGTAGGCTTTGTTACTTTGGTCCCAGCTCTCTGCAGGTCATTCACTAGGTCCCCCCGTGTGGTTCTGGGATTTTTGCTCACCGTTCTTGTGATCATTTTGACCCCACGGGGTGAGATCTTGCGTGGAGCCCCAGATCGAGGGAGATTATCAGTGGTCTTGTATGTCTTCCATTTCCTAATAATTGCTCCCACAGTTGATTTCTTCAAACCAAGCTGCTTACCTATTGCAGATTCAGTCTTCCCAGCCTGGTGCAGGTCTACAATTTTGTTTTTGGTGTCCTTTGACAGCTCTTTGGTCTTGGCCATAGTGGAGTTTGGAGAGTGACTGTTTAAGGTTGTGGACAGGTGTCTTTTATACTGATAACAAGTTCAAACAGGTGCCATTAATACAGGTAACGAGTGGAGGACAGAGGAGCCCCTTAAAGATGAAGTTACAGGTCTGTGAGAGCCAGAAATCTTGCTTGTTTGTAGGTGACCAAATACTTATTTTCCACCATAATTTGCAAATAAATTCATTAAAAATCCTACAATGTGATTTTCTGGAGAAAAAAAAAATCTCAATTTGTCTGTCATAGTTGACGTGTACCTATGATGAAAATTACAGGCCTCTCTCATCTTTTTAAGTGGGAGAACTTGCACAATTGGTGGCTGACTAAATACTTTTTTCCCCCACTGTATATATATATATATAATAATAATATGCCATTTAGCAGACGCTTTTATCCAAAGCGACTTACAGTCATGCGTGCATACATTTTTGTGTATGGGTGGTCCCGGGGATCGAACCCACTACCTTGGCATTACAAGCGCCGTGCTCTACCAGCTGAGCTACAGAGGACCACTACATACATACATATACATACACATTTACACATCCTTTAAAAAATATATATTTCCCTTTATTACTTTCCAACCCCACCACCCCTTCCCTAATTGGAGTAAACTAGTGAACAACAATGCTTAGGCCTCTACTTCCAGCTTATACATACTATATACATTTTATGGACACATTCATTTTTACAATAATTCTATTTTGTTTGTTTTTACTCCTGAACTTCCTCTACCCTCAACCTCTCTGATCATTTTCATGATGTCCATCTGGTTTGCTTCTATATGCCATATCTTTCTAACTGTGCTCTTTCACAAAAGCTCTCAACCCATAACCTATATACTTATTATGGACAGAGTGTGCTTACGTTATTAGTTATCTTGTTGTTATTAGCTGTTGTTAGTTGTTATTAGTCCCATCCTTCAACTCCATTCAACACCACCCATCTATCTTGGATTGGATTGGATTTCTATTTGCCATATATTTTTCAACTGTACTGTGATGTTTTACAAAAGTTCTGAACCTTTCTATTCTCATTGTTTCTACAGATTGTAAATTGAAAATAAACATTTTTGCTAAAATAATTATTGTATAATTGATCGATTGACTATGACTTTTCAGATCACCCAGTAATGCTATCTGCAGGGTTAGCTCCAGGTAAATATTGCAATCCTTTAGCCATTCCTGTCCAAAAACAAGCTACAAATGGACAGTACCAGAAACAAAGATCTAATGATTCTGTCTCTTCGCAGCAAAATCTGCAGAGCTGGGAAGATTTTATGATTTTATATTTATTATATATATATATATATATATATATATATATATATATATATATATAACATTCTATTGGTAGAAATAATTTTATATAATAATTTAAATTGAAAAATTATAAGTTTTCAATCCAGCGTCGTATTGTGTATCAGTTCATAAACACTATGCCATGGAATCGGTATGTCAAAAATCTCTTCCCAACTATTTTGCAATCTGTATGGGACGGCTGTCAATCCTTTGGTCCTTAAATTAAAATGGTATACTTTTTTATTTATCACAGTTTTCTTTAACAAATTATGTTCTTTATTGCAAAGCCGACAGACAAGTTCCTTACTTTTTCCCCCTTCCACTTTCCATTTCCATTTTTGCGGTAATGCTGCAATTATTTGGTTGTAATTTTGGGTAGAGCAGACATTTCCATATGTTTTTGTTAGCAGCATGCGCGACATAACTCCACCAGTCCTACCGATGATATCATTTACAAAGATTATACCTTTTTTAAACATTTTGTCAAAACAAAATGGTTTTTTATCAATTAGTGTATTTGAGTTTAACCACAATGTTTGTTGCATTATTTGTTCTGTCGTTTCTGGAGGATTAAATTGAAATCGCAACCAACTTTCTATGGCTTGTTTTAGAAATAGTGATATTTGGGAGATTATTTCCTTTTCAAATAACTGAAAGTGAGAGGTTGTAACCTGAATAAAGGTAAAAAGGCCATTCTTGAACATTGGGTGAGACAATCTTACTAATTTGCTAGAGAACCAGTTCGGATTTAAGTATAACTTTTGTATGACTGAAGCGTTTAGTGATAGGTGTAATGCTTTAATATTTAATAATTTCTGTCCTCCTAATTCATATTCATTATATAAATAGGCCCATTTAATTGTGTCTGGCTTGCCGTTCCAAATAAAATGGAATCTTTTTTTCTCATGTAGTTAAAAAAAAGTTTGCTAGGTGTAGGCAAGACCATAAGGAAATAGGTAAACTGGGATAATTCTAAAGAGTTAATCAGGGTGATTTTTCCACAAATTGACAGGTATTTACCTTTCCATGGTAGCAAGATCTTATCTATTTCTGCTAACTTTCTATAAATATGTATTGGAATGAGATCATTTATTTCATTTGGGATATGTATTCTGAGTATATCCACATCACCATCAGACCATTTTATTGGTAAACTACATGGTAATGTAAAATTTGTATTTTTTAGTGATCCAATACATATCATAGTACATTTATCATCATTTGGTTGTAATCCAGAGAGGTTAGAAAATTTATCTAGATCCTCTATGAGGCTGTGGATGGATTCAAGTTGTGGATTTAAAAGAAAACATGAATCATCAGCGTACAATGACACCTTTGTTTTTAAGTCCTGGATTTCTAATCCCTTGATATTATTGTTGGATCTGATTTTAATAGCTAACATCTCGATGGCCATAATAAATAGATATGCCGATAATGGACAACCTTGTTTCACTCTTCTTGACAGTTTAAAACTTTCTGAGAAATAGCCATTATTTACTATTTTACACCTAGGGTTACTATACATGATTTTAAACCAATTTATAAGAGATTCTCCAAAATTGAAATGCTCCAGTCATTTATATATAAACCCCAGTCGTACTTTATCAAATGCCTTTTTGAAGTCTGCTATGAATAGCAGGGCTGGTTTCCCAGATTTTTCATAGTGTTCTATTGTTTCCAGTACTTGCCTTATATTATCTCCAATGTATCATCCATGTAAAAAACCTGTCTGATTAGAATGAATAATTTCCGACAATAGCTTTTTAATTCTTTGCGCTATACATTTTGCTAGAATTTTTGTATCACAACACTGAAGTGTAAGGGGCCTCCAATTTTTTTAATGGACTGGATCTTTATATTTTCCACTTGTATCCTGTGTCAGTAATAATGAAATCAGACCTTCTTCTTGAGTATCTGATAATCTACCATTTACATAGGAGTGGTTAAAACATGCTAATAACGGTCCTCCGAGTATATCAATTTTTTTTTAGTATACCTCAACCGGTATGCCATCCAACACTGGAGTTTTCTCGGACTTAAAGTTTTTAATTGCATCCAGAAGTCCCTCTTCTGTTATTTCACCTTCACATGAGTCTTTCTGTGTGGCTGTTAATTTTATATTATTAATAGAAAAAAAAAATCTCTACAATTAGCTTCAGTTAGAGTAGTTGGAGGCGACTGAAACAAAAACATATGCTTAAAGTACTTTGTTTCCTCCTTCAAAATATAATTTGGTGAATCATGGGTGACTCCATCATTTGTAACCAGTTTCAGTAAATTATTTTTGGTAGCATTCCAATGTTGAAGATTAATAAAGAATTTGATTTATTTTTGTTTTTACTCTAATTTATTCTGAGCCTCTATGTTACAGTTTTTATTGCTATCTATCTGTTCTGTTAGACTTTCTATTTCCTTTGTTAGAATGGACTCTTTTGACCTAAATTGCTTTTGTTTTTGAGATAAGTACTGAATTGCATGGCCTCTAAAGGCACATTTAAAGGTGCTCACTCTCTTTACTACAGTCCCATTGATGTGGATCCAGCCAGGTTTTTTAAGACTGATGTCGAAATTGAATGTCTATCCATGTCCTGAGGACATTGGGAAATGCAGGAGCGACAAAAACACTTTTGATGTTTGGAGTCCTTCAAATTTGCCTTTGCTTCACGAGTCTGAGTTGTTGAACATCAATTCAAGTTTGAGTCTGTATTGTCTTTTCGCAGAGCTCGTACCTGCTTGCGTCGCACATCACCGAGTCATCAGGCTCGTTCTGCTGACGTTGAATGCTGCAGTACGGGCTTTCAGCATGGTATGGACATCTGCGTTCATCCAGGGGTTTTGGTTGGGGATTGTTATTGTGGGTACAACATCATCAACACATTTCCTAATGAAGCCTGTGACTAATTATGTATATTCCTCAATGTTGATGGATGAGTCCTGGGTGGATGAATCTTTGAACATATTCCAGTCAGTATTCTCAAAACAATCCTGCAGCGTTGAGTCTGCCTCCTCTGTCCAGCACCTCACTATTCTCTGTGTTGGTGGCTCCCTCTTGAGTTGCTGCTTGTAGGCGGGGAGTAGCAACAGAGAGACGTGATATGATTGGCCAATGTGGGGGCGGGGATGGCTTTATATGCGTCACGGATGTTAGTATATACACGGTCCAGCACGTTGCTTCCTCTTGAGGGGCAGGATACATGTTCTTCTTCTGCTTGCATGCGCCTCCCCTATCAAGGTGTTTTGGTACTTCCCTTATTCATTATGCTTTTCCTTGCGCTAACTTTACCAAAGGTCAATATAGTCTACCAGTCTAACTGTCTATCCTGCCCTCTATCCACTATTCATAGTGACAATAGTGGTGGGTGGATCGTTTGTCCAGATCTGCAATAGGCTAACTAGCAATCATACCACACATAAAATCATTCAAAGCTGCACCAATTTTCTATATAAATCCACAAGAACAAAGAGGAATAGCTGATAGGCAGTGGTGCGACATTGCCATGTGATTTAAATGTTTCATTCCATTCATTCTATTTGGATCAGTTGTGGGTCTAATCCCGACAGTTTATAAGGTCTAGAAAGGCACAGTAGCAGGCCAGTCTGGCTGTATATTTAATTCTGGTACTGAATGCGCTGTCTGTTGCGGATCATCATTCTCTCAAGTAGTCCTATAATAATGAGGCCACATTTGCTCCTAGCAGGCCCAGTTATTCAGGAAAGCTTAACTCGTGTTCTGCCTCCTCTCCGATCCGACCGGCTATTCCTCGTGCACCTAGAACCTAACGCTTCAATGTGCAATTTTCCTGTAAAATTTACAGAGGGAGGAAATAACCCACCGTGAGAATCAGGACGAAGAGAGAGAGAGTGAGAGAGAGAGAGTGAGAGAGAGAGAGTGCGAGAGAGAGAGTGAGAGAGTGAGAGAGTGAGAGAGTGAGAGAGTGAGAGAGTGAGAGAGTGAGAGAGTGAGAGAGTGAGAGAGAGAGAGAGAGAGAGAGAGAGCGAGAGAGAGGGGGGAGAGCGAGACACAGAGAGGGAGAGGAAGAGAGAGAGAGAGAGGGGGAGAGAGAGAGACAGAGAGAGAGGGGGGAGAGAGAGACGAAGAGTGAGAAAGTGAGAGAGAGAGAGAGAGAGAGAGAGAGAGAGAGAGAGAGAGGAGAGAGAGAGAGAGAGAGAGAGGGGGAGAGAGAGAGAGAGAGAGAGACAGAAAGAGAGAGGGGGAGAGAGAGGGGTAGAGAGAGAGAGGGGGAGAGAGAGAGAGAGAGAGAGAGAGGGGGGGGAGAGAGAGAGAGAGAGACAGAAAGAGAGAGGGGGAGAGAGAGGGGTAGAGAGAGAGAGGGAGATAGAGGGGGAGAGCGAGACACAGAGAGAGAGAGTGAGAGAGAGAGAGGGAGAGGAAGAGAGAGAGAGATTGAGAGAGAGGGGGAGAGAGAGAGCGAGAGAGAGAGCGAGAGAGAGAGCGAGAGAGACAGAGAGAGAGAGTGAAAGAGAGAGAGAGAGAGAGAGAGAGAGAGAGAGAGAGAGAGAGAGAGAGAGAGAGAGAGAGAGAGAGAGAGAGAGAGAGAGAGAGAGAGAGAGAGAGAGAGGGGGAGAGAGGGGGAGAGAGAGAGAGAGAGAGAGAGAGACAGAGAGAAGGGGGAGAGAGAGAGGGAGAGGGGGAGAGAGAGAGGGAGAGAGAGAGAGGGGGAGAGAGAGAGACAGAGAGAGCGAGAGTGAGAGAGAGAGAGAGAGAGAGAGAGAGAGACAGAGAGAAGGGGGAGAGAGAGAGGGAGAGGGGGAGAGAGAGAGGGAGAGAGAGAGAGAGAGAGAGAGAGAGAGAGAGAGAGAGAGAGAGAGAGAGAGAGAGAGAGAGAGAGAGAGAGAGAGAGAGAGAGAGAGAGAGAGAGAGAGAGAGAGAGAGAGAGAGAGAGAGAGAGAGACAGAGAGAAGGGGGAGAGAGAGAGGGAGAGGGGGAGAGAGAGAGGGAGAGAGAGAGAGGGGGAGAGAGAGAGACAGAGAGAGCGAGAGTGAGAGAGAGAGAGACGAAGAGGAAAAGAAAGAGAGAATGAAAGAGAAATCAGGGGTATCAAACACCAAAATAGTTCATTAATTAAACACAATTCAATGAAGTCTCCCTCTCATCAATGAGATTCGGCTTCAGTCATTCCAGCTGACCTCAAATCGACACCAAATAAATATCACACTAAAGGAAAAGGGAAAAAAGATTGAGGGAACTGGAGAGAGAGGGAGGGATAATTGGCTCAAGTCTAAACTCGTTATCTGGGAACACACGAGAGAGAGGATAGGGGGTGATGGACAGAGAGAGAGAGAGAGAGAGAGAGAGAGAGAGAGAGAGAGAGAGAGAGAGAGAGAGAGAGAGAGAGAGAGAGAGAGAGAGAGAGAGAGAGAGAGAGAGAGAGAGAGAGAGAGAGCGCATGCGTGCATGCGTGTGTCTGGGCTATTGGGGGATATTGGAAAGCTGAACGTTATTATGGCTCTGTGAGATTGTGTGAACGCAGGCCAGACAGGCAGGTGTCTGGAGTTCATTCTCTCTCTACCTCTCCGCTCCTGGAGATTCCACCAGTACCTCCCTATAAAATATTAATTTCTCAACATGAGATGATGGGGGAACACTTTGGGTAGCACCCTATTCACCATGTAGGGCAGTGCACTACTTTTGACCAGGACCCAAGGTTATAGTTAGGTTAGGTCATTACCCAGGGTACTATGGTGCCATTTGGGAAGACTGTGATGTAGGTCCATGTTTCTTTCCCTTTTCTCTGGCTTTAAATATTGTGACTTGTTAGTTGACTAGAATGCCCAGATACTATAATGGATGAAACTACAGTGTATCTGTGAGATTATAGTGTTGGTGGTCACAGATTCAGAAAGTCTTTGACTTAAAGAGTCTGAGATCTTAACAGCAGCTTTGTCTTAATTTTTCCTATGCCTCTGTCCTTGGTTATTAACAACTTATTTATATGGCTATTCAGTGTGTACTAATTAGGGTTGAATGGCGGGAACCTGGTTACCGAGATATACCGGGATTTACTGCCCAGAACCACTCCCTTTTCCCCGGGATAAATAACTGCGAGAAACCAGTAATATTATAATAAATCATTTATATGAACAGCATGGTGTAAAATGGAAGTGTTAAATTACATGTGATATCTAAATCTGGCTTCTCTACGGCCTCTGCATGATGAATAAACGTTCAGGGTGGAGACAGACAACTCATCTCAGACTGGAGCACAGTTCACAATGCATGTAGACCAATCATCTCATCATGGTCACTTTTTTTCTTGTGACAAGTAGGCCTACATTTGCTACAGCGTAGTCTATGCTACAGTAATGTAAAGACAGAATGCGCGTCTAATTTACCCCTCTCCATCTGGCTTTCGGGGTTATATATTGGATTTTATTGTAGCTGCAGTATATCATTGAATATTCGCTCGAATACCATTGCCTTAAATCAGTACACGCCATCAACTCCATTCAAATTGCATCCAAAAATAGATAATCCTGTTCTAGATTGATACAGTGAGGGAAAAAAGTATTTGATCCCCAGCTGATTTTGTACGTTTGCCCACGGACAAAGAAATGATCAGTCTATAATTTTAATGGTAGTTTTATTTGAACAGTGAGAGACAGAATAACAACAATAAAATCCAGAAAAACGTGTTTTTGTTGTTATTCTGTCTCTCACTGTTCAAATAAACCTACCATTAAAATTATAGACTGATCATTTCTTTGTCAGTGGGCAAACGTACAAAATCAGCAGGGGATCAAATACTTTTTTCCCATCACTGTATATAGCCCTATACGGTATAATATATATATATATATATATATATATATATGTCCCAGCATATTTCTTTTAGGTAATACATTCAATTTAGTATTAGCCTTCTATTTAGCTAATTAATGATGGCTTATGACTAATAAGCTTCTAACTTATAGCCTCTGTCTCTTGCACAATACGCAAACACTGTGGCCTCTCCTTAAAAAACACTCCTTAGCTCTTGGAGTCCCATGCAGGAAAAACTAGACTAGCATAGCTTGCTGGACATAATTTGTTTAGCATTTCTTATAGCCACAGACTATTCGAAGAGGGACACAAGCTCTTTTTTTGCTGAATGTTAAATACAGCAGCCAATAGAACTCATGGGTAGTTTGAAAGAAGAGCGAACACGAGATGGCGGTAGGCTATAGCAGTTATTTCTTCAGACCCATAACCATTCAATCCTAGTGGAGAGAAGTGAAAGGCTTCTGCATCTAGTTCTAGTCCTATATTATTCAAGGATGTCATTAGAATGATGAACAAAGGAAAACAAAACTTATTTCATTTAACTGTTGAAAGCGAGAAAGGAGTGAAGCAACAATAGAGAGAGAGGCTTATAATATTAGGGAAAATATTATGAAAGGCATAAATGCGTCAGCCTACTAATTATACAAATAGGCCGTATTATATTTCAAAATTAAAATCAAATTCGCTAGCCTATACTTGTAACTTTTTAGGCAGCATGTGCTCCACGAGAATCATATGTTCTCTTCTGCTTCATCATAGTTTAAAAGTGTGTGTAATTCCAGTCCATATAGTACAGTACAATACAATACAGTACAGTAATACATTTACATTTTACATTTTAGTCATTTAGCAGACGCTCTTATCCAGAGCGACTTACAGTTAGCACATACATTATTTTATCGAACCCACAACCCTGGCGTTGCAAACGCCATGCTCTACCAACTGAGCTACATCCCCTGCCGGCCATTCCCTCCCTTACCCTGGACGACGCTGGGCCAATTGTGCGCCGCCCCATGGGTCTCCCGGTCGCGGCCGGCTACGACAGAGCCTGGATTCGAACCAGGATCTCTAGTGACACAGCTAGCACTGCGATGCAGTGCCTTAGACCACTGCGCCACTCGGGAGGTAATACAGTTCACACTCAAAAAGATTAGCCAGATTGGAGCTAGTTTAATTTATTTACCCGAAAGAGCATATACAGTTGAAGTCGGAAGTTTACATACACTTAGGTTGGAGTCATTAAAACTCATTTTTAAACCACTCCACAAATTTCTTGTTAACAAACTATAGTTTTGGCAAGTCGGTTAGGAAATCTACTTCGTGCATGACACAAGTAATTTTTCCAACTATTGTTTACAGACAGATTATTTCACTTATAATTCACTGTATCACATTTCCAGTGGGTCAGAAGTTTACATACACTAATTTGACAGTGCCTTTAAACAGCTTGGAAAATTCCAGAAAAAGATGTCATGGCTTTAGAAGCTTCTGATAGGCTAATTGACATAATTTGAGTCAATTGGAGGTGTACCTGTGGATGTATTTCAAGGCCTACCTTCAAGCTCAGTGCCTCTTCGCTTGACATCATGGGAAAATCAAAAGAAATAAGCCAAGACCTCAGATTTCTTTTTTTTACATTTACGTCATTTAGCAGAAGCTATTACAGAGCTCTTACAAGAGCGACTTACAGTTAGTGAATGCATACATGTTTTTTTTTTATACTGGCCCCCCGTGGGAAATGAATCCACATCCCTGCTGGCCAAACCCTCCCCTACCTTGGACGATGCTGGACCAATTGTTCGCCACCCATGGGTCTCCCGGTCGCGGCCGAACCAGGATCTCTTGTGGCACAGTGATGCAGTGCCTTAGACCACTGCGCCACTCTGGAGTCCCAAGTGTAGACCTCCACAAGTCTGTTTCATCCTTGGGAGCAATTTCCAAACGCCTGAAGGTACCACCTTCATCTGTACAAACAATAGTACACAAGTATAAAAACCATGGGACCACGCAGCCGTCATACTGCTCAGGAAGGAGACGCGTTCTGTCTCCTAGAGATGAACATACTTTGGTGCGAAAAGTGCAAATCAATCCCAGAACAGCAGCAAAGGACCAATTGGAGGAAACAGGTACAAAAGTATCTATATCCACAGTAAAAGGAGTCATATATCGACATAACCTGAAAGGCTGCTCAGCAAGGAAGAAGCCACTGCTCCAAAACCGCCATAAAAAAGCTAGACCACGGTTTGCAACTGCACATGAGGACAAAGTTCGTACTTTTTTGAGAAATGTCCTCTGGTCTGATGAAACAAAAATAGAACTGTTTGGCCATAATGACCATCGTTATGTTTGGAGGAAAAAGGGGGACGCTTGCAAGCCGAAGAACACCATCCCAACCGTGAAGCACGGGGGTGGCAGCGTCATGCTGCGGGGTTGCTTTGCTGCAGGAGGGACTGGTGCACTTCACAAAATAGATGGCATCATGAGGAAGGAAAATTATGTGGATATATTGAAGCAACATCTCAAGACATCAGTCAGGAAGTTAAAGCTTGGTCGCAAATGGGTCTTCCAAATGAACAACGACCCCAAGCATACTTCCAAAGTTGTGGAAAATGCCTTAAGGACAACAAAGTCAAGGTATTGGAGTGGCCATCACAAATCCCTGACCTCAATCCTATAGAAAGTTTGTGGGCAGAACTGAAAAAGCGTTTGTGAGCAAGGAGGCCTACAAACCTGACTCAGTAACACCAGCTCTGCCAGGAGGAATGGGCCAAAATTAAACAATTTAAAGGCAATGCTACCAAATACTAATTGAGTGTATGTACACTTCTGACCCACTGGGAATGTGATGAAAGAAATAAAAGCTGAAATAAATCATTCTCTCTACTATTATTCTGACATTTCACGTTCTTGTGAAGTGATGAGAGAGAGAGAGAGAGAGAGAGAGAGAGAGAGAGAGAGAGAGAGAGAGAGAGAGAGAGAGAGAGAGAGAGAGAGAGAGAGAGAGAGAGAGAGAGAGAGAGAGAGAGAGAGAAAAATTCCTCAGTGAAAACAATGTACTGAGCAAATGTCAAATTGGCTTTTTACCAAATTACCGCACGACAGACCACATATTCACCGTGCACAACCTAACTGACAAACAAACAAAACAAAACAAACGCGAAGTCTTCTCATGCTTTGTTGATTTCAAAAATGTTTTGCCTCAATTTGGCATGAGCGTCTGCTATACAAATGGATGGAAAGTAGTGTTGGGGGAAAAACATACGACATTATAAAATCCATGTACACAAACAACAAGTGTGCCGTTAAAATTGGCAAGCAACACACACATTTCTTTCCACAGGGCCGTGGGGTGAGACAAGAATGCAGCTTAAGCCCCACCCTCTTCAACATATATATCAACGAATTGACAAGGGCATTAGAATAGTCTGCAGCACCCGGCCTCACCCTACTAGAATCTGAAGTCAAATGTCTACTGTTTGCTGATGATCTGATGCTTCTGTCACCAACCAATGAGGGCCTACAGCAGCACCTAGATCTTCTGCACAGATTCTGTCAGACCTGGGCCGTGACAGTAAATCTCATTAAGACAAAAATAATGGTGTTCCAAAAAAGGTCCAGTTGCCAGGACCACAAATACAAATTCCACCGTTGCCCTAGAGCACACAAAAAACGATACATACCTCGGCCTTAACATCAGCGCCACAGGTAATTTCCACAAAGCTGTGATCTACCTGAGAGACAAGGCAAGAAGGACCTTCTATGCTTTCAAAAGGAACATAACATTTGACATACCAATTAGGATCTGGCTAAAAATACTTGAATCAGTTTTAGAACCCATTGCCCTTCATGGTTGTGCGGTTAGGGGTCCGATCACCAACCAGGAATTCACAAAATGGGACAAACACCAAATTGAGACTCTGCATGCAGATTTCTGCAAAAATATCCTTTGTGTATAACGTAAAACACCAAATAATGCATGCAGAGCAGAATTAGGCCGATATCCGCTAATTATCAAAATCCAGAAAAGAGACGTTAAATTCTACAACCACCTAAAAGGAAGCGATTCACAAACCTTCCATAAGAAAGCCATCACCTACATATAGATGAACCTGGAGAAGAGTCCCCTAAATAAGATGGTCCTGGGGCTCTGTTCAGAAACACAAACAGACCACACAGAGCCCCAGGACAGCAACACAATTAGTCCCAACCAAATCATGAGAAAACAAAAAGATAATTACTTGACACATTGGAAATAATTAACAAAAAAACAGCGCAAACTAGAATGCTATTTGGCCCTAAACAGAGAGTCCACAGTGGCTGAATACTTGACCACTGTGACTGACCCAAACTTAAGGAAAGCTTTGACTATGTACAGACTCAGTGAGCATAGCCTTAATATTGAGAAAGGCCGCCGTAGGCAGACCTGGCTCTCAAGAGAAGACAGGCTATGTGCACTTCCTAACCTCCTGCCAAATGTATGACCATATTAGAGACACATATTAACCTCAGATTACATAGACCCACAAAGAATTCGAAAACAAACCCACATTTTGATAAACTCCCATATCTATTGGGTGAAATACCACAATGTGCCATCACAGCAGCCATCACAGCAGCAATATTTGTGACCTGTTGCCACAAGAAAAGGGCAACCTGTGAAGAATAAACATGGTATGTTTATTAATTTTCCTTTTTGTACTTTGCACATTGTTACAACACTGTATATATACATAATATGACATTTGAAATGAGTTTTGGAACTTCTGAGTGTAATGTTTACTGTTCTTTTTTTGTGCTATTTCACTTGCTTTGGCAATGTAAACATAAGTTTCCCATTTCAATAAAGCCCCTTAAATTGAAAATTGAATAGAGAGAGAGAGCGCAAAGAGAGACTGAGCAATAACATTAAATAAACTGAATAAAAATCCAGGCACCTCCAGCAGTGTTGCATATGGAGGGGGAAATTGTCTGAAAGCCATCCCCAGGATGATAATCCGATCCAGGGGAGGCCAGCCTCTCTCTGGACATTTAGCCTGGTGAGAGAGAGAGAGAGAGAGAGAGAGAGAGAGAGAGAGAGAGAGAGAGAGAGAGAGAGAGAGAGAGAGAGAGAGAGAGAGAGAGAGAGAGAGAGAGAGAGAGAGATCTCCTAACGCTGACTATCACCTCCATACAGACATAGTATTTCAGACAAAAACAAGTGCTATATTAGTTCTGAACCTCCACATCCAGAATTAGCAATAACATAAAAACATAAATTCACTTCTCTGGGTTTGGCTTCTGTAGCCTACATGTCCTCATCAGTTAGTTAGGCCAGTGTAGATGGCACACACACACACACACACACACACACACACACACATACAGACACATACACAGAGGCCAGTACAATAGTGGGAGAAGCATTATTGTTTTCAGAACAGCATTGCTTTCAGTATGGTCAGGAGCTGATAGCTGAGGGAGTGGGAAGGCATGGAGACTAATCCTATGAGCTGCAGTCAGAGGAACAGTTAACCAGTTGGGTCACTTAGTTGGGTTATTGAGCTATGATCCACTAAGTCAGCTCAGAAGACTGGAGGCGTGGATTAGTAGAGGTGTGGCTTTCAGATAGTTATTTTTGGCCACCTGTGAGAGTAAATATAATTCTGGTTCATCTGTTCTGTTGTATTGTCAACACATGTTAAGGTTGCGCACTGACACTTTTGTACAGTAGCTTAATGAGGCTTACACAAGTTGAGTTTCTCAGATAGAGCATACTGTGCCTATCTGTATCCCAATGTTGGGATAGTTACCAGTGGGGTTATGGTTTGGACAGGCATAAGCTACGGACAACAAACACAATTGCATTTTATTGATGGCAATTTGAATGCACAGAGATACTGTGATGAGATCCGGAGGCCCATTGTCGTGCAGTTCATCCGCCGCCATCACATCATGTTTCAGCATGATAATGCACAAGGATGTCGCAAGGATCTGTACACAATTCCTGGAATCTGAAAATGTCCCAGTTCTTCCATGGCCTGCATAGTCCCCAGACATGTCACCCATTTAGCATGTTTGGGATCCTCTGGATCGACGTGTACGACAGCGTGTTCTAGTTCCCGCCAGGTAGCTTAGTGGTTAAGAGCGTTGTGCCAGTAACCGAAAGGTCGCTGGTTCTAATCCCCGAACCGACTAGGTGAAAAATCTGTCGATGTGCCCTTGAGCAAGGCATTTAACCCTAATTGCTCCTGTAAGTCGCTCTGGATAAGAGCGTCTGCTAAATGACCAAAAAAAAAAACAAAAAAAAAAAACATATCCAGTAACTTCGCGCAGCCATTGAAGAGGAGTGGGACAACATTCCACAGGCCACAATCAACAGCCTGATCAACTCTATGCAAAGGAGATGTGTCACGCTGCATGAGGCAAATGGTGGTCACACCAGATAATGACTGGTTTTCTGATCCACCCCCTAACTTAAAAAAAAAAGTTATCTGTGACCAACTGTTGCATATCTTTATTCCCAGTCATGTGAAATCCATAGATTAGGGCATAATACATGTATTTCAATTGACTGATTTCCTTATATGAACCGTAAATCAATACAATCTTTGAAAGTGTTCCATGTTGTGTTTATATTTTTGTTCAGTATATATTTGTTGACACTCTACAGTCTAATTTTGTTTACCAGTACAGTAGCTATCTAGCTACAGTGGGGAAAAAAAGTATTTAGTCAGCCACCAATTGTGCAAGTTCTCCCACTTAAAAAGATGAGAGAGGCCTGTAATTTTCATCATAGGTACACCTCAACTATGACAGACAAATTGAGAAAAAGAAATCCAGAAAATCACATTGTAGGATTTTTTATGAATTTATTTGCAAATTATGGTGGAAAATAAGTATTTGGTCACCTACAAACAAGCAAGATTTCAGGCTCTCACAGACCTGTAACTTCTTCTTTAAGAGGCTCCTCTGTCCTCCACTCGTTACCTGTATTAATGGCACCTGTTTGAACTTGTTATCAGTATAAAAGGCACCTGTCCACAACCTCAAACAGTCACACTCCAAACTCCACTATGGCCAAGACCAAAGAGCTGTCAAAGGACACCAGAAACAAAATTGTAGACCTGCACCAGGCTGGGAAGACTGAATCTGCAATAGGTAAGCAGCTTGGTTTGAAGAAATCAACTGTGGGAGCAATTATTAGGAAATGGAAGACATACAAGACCACTGATAATCTCCCTCGATCTGGGGCTCCACGCAAGATCTCACCCCGTGGGGTCAAAATGATCACAAGAACGGTGAGCAAAAATCCCAGAACCACACGGGGGGACCTAGTGAATGACCTGCAGAGAGCTGGGACCAAAGTAACAAAGCCTACCATCAGTAAAACACTACGCCGCCAGGGACTCAAATCCTGCAGTGCAAGACGTGTCCCCCTGCTTAAGCCAGTACATGTCCAGGCCCGTCTGAAGTTTGCTAGAGTGCATTTGGATGATCCAGAAGAGGATTGGGAGAATGTCATATGAAACCAAAATAGAACTTTTTGGTAAAAACTCAACTCGTCGTGTTTGGAGGACAAATAATGCTGAGTTGCATCCAAAGAACACCATACCTACTGTGAAGCATGGGGGTGGAAACATCATGCTTTGGGGCTGTTTTTCTGCAAAGGGACTAGGACGACTGATCCGTGTAAAGGAAAGAATGAATGGGGCCATGTATCGTGAGATTTTGAGTGAAAACCTCCTTCCGTCAGCAAGGGCATTGAAGATGAAACGTGGCTGGGTCTTTCAGCATGACAATGATCCCAAACACACTGCCCGGGCAACGAAGGAGTGGCTTCGTACGAAGCATTTCAAGGTCCTGGAGTGGCCTAGCCAGTCTCCAGATCTCAACCCCATAGAAAATCTTTGGAGGGAGTTGAAAGTCCGTGTTGCCCAGCGACAGCCCCAAAACATCACTGCTCTAGAGGAGATCTGCATGGAGGAATGGGCCAAAATACCAGCAACAGTGTGTAACAACCTTGTGAAGACTTACAGAAAACGTTTGACCTGTGTCATTGCCAACAAAGGGTATATAACAAAGTATTGAGAAACTTTTGTTATTGACCAAATACTTATTTTCCACCATAATTTGCAAATAAATTCATAAAAAATCCTACAATGTGATTTTCTGGATTTTTGTTCCTCATTTTGTCTGTCCTAGTTGACTTGTTCCTATGATGAAAATTACAGGCCTCTCTCATCTTTTTAAGTGGGAGAACTTGCACAATTGGTGGCTGACTAAATACTTTTTTTCCCCACTGTATGTAAACCATATTTAGCTATGCAAACATGCCTTCTGCAATGTTGGTTACAAGGTGTTACCTATTTAAATTAGGCAAGAGAATATCATGTTACCGTTGGTGTATTAAAATGAGAGTTAAGGTGATGTCACCTTGCTCCCTTAATAATGAAAACAAGTGTTCAACATGTGGGAGGGGACCAGTAACTTTATGATCAAACTTTATCAATGTAGAAGCAGCAGTCATTTTTCACACTTTGGTCATCATACTTAGATCTGGTTTCCTTCAAATATCATCACATTTCATGAAAAACATGATTTAGACTGTCCTTGCATTTGGAGTGAATTGTAGACGTATCACCCATGACAGAGTTACCACCCATGTTAGTGACAGAGACATGAGGTCGAATCTTGTTGAAGGCACTCTTAATTTTTTTTTTGCACTATGTGAAACCACATTTTATTTTGTTCAAATAATTTGTTTTATTCGTTATAGTATACGCTTCTGTCTTAGGCATCCCAAAAAATGCCATGATTCCATTTTTTGATGAAAGTAGTGGGGGAGAAAAATGTATATCTGATAATCACACGCTGCTATTTGTTGCTGACGAGCAGATGTAAATAATGTGCATTGTGAACAGATAATGAAGCTCTGAGTAATGAACCGTTTTTCGGCACAATTTGGTGAAAGCGCTGAAGCCTTCAGAAAGCCTCAGTTTCCCATCCCTAGCTTACACGGGGTTGTTTGGATGACCCAACTGCTGGGTTCCAGGCATTGGGTCACTTTTTTTTTAGCAAGGTTGGTTTGTTGATGATTAGTTATTGAGATATGACCAAGCAGGTCAGATCAGAAGACTGGAGGCTTGGCTTAGTAGGGGCGTGGCTTTCAGGAAGTAATTTTTTGGCCACCCGTGAGAGTCAATGTCATTCCGGTTAATTTGTTCTGTTGAATTGTTGTCACATGTTATGGTTGAATATTGATACTTTTGTAGCTGTAATGAAACTCACAGCATTGTATGAGTGCTGTTAATGTAGTAATGGGTAAATTTAGCTTCTTCAAGCATTGAGGCTTTTCAGCTAATTGTGTCAAAAATAGGTTTGTTACCCGAGGGTTCGATCAACAGTCTACATGAGGTGCACCTGCTGGTCAAAGATTTTTAGAGCAGCCAAATGATTAGACGTGACGTCCCACATGCTGTAGCGCGTGCTCAGAGTAGCCTTTTTTTCTTTTCCCGATACCAAACCTATCAGGTGGTTGTTTGACGAAACGACGCTTCGGACGTCATTGATCACGTGCTTCTGATAAAGCGATACAGGCATCGGCACACTGCTTCGATAGTAAACAGCTGTCACGCCCTGACCTATAGAGCTCTTGTTTGTTGAGTCAGGGTGTGGAAATCTATGTTGTATATTCTATGTTTAGGTTCTAGTTATTCTATTTCTATGTCTGGCCGTGTATGATTCCCCAATCAGAGGCGGCTGTCGCTCATTGTCTCTGATTGGGGATCATACTTAGGTAGCCCATTGCCTACTGTGTATTGTGGGATCTTGTTCCGTTTAGGCTTGTGTGTGTATAGCCTGAGGAAGTCACGTTACGTTGTTTCTTGTTTTGTTTTATGTTTATTGAGTTAATAAACATGTACGCTTTTCATGCTGCACCTTGGTCTGACCTGTTCCTCAACGATCGTGACAACAGCTTAGCTATTTCGACACATGCCTTGGAGCTCTGGTATCAAACGTAACATCACTACTTAAAAGCCTATGCAGATCCTAATGTGATATCCCAAATGGGATAATAGCCACTTTGTTGCAATTTTTTAATAGTAATGTTAATATTTCAGTATTAGAATATTTAATGTATAATAATATTCCAGGAAATGTAACATTGCAGTGTACAAACTTAAAATGATCAACAGGAATTACATTTACTCTCACGGGTGGCCGAAAATAACTCCAGTAACGCCAGTTGCTTGGTCAACCCAGAACGAAAGTGAATAAAAAGCCAATTGATGGTTAAATTAACGCAACTTGTTACATTATGCTGGCTTGCAAAGTGATGTATAATTCCTATTGAAATCCAGCCAGGTTTGATGCCTGAGCTCTTTATGTCACAGCAGTGTGTACAAGGGAGGTTCCAAGATGTGGGAAGTGTGCAGGAGTGCATGGGACAGATGATTGTGTGGTTTCGGTGGATAAAGTTGTGTGTGTCCACTGTAGGAGTGCTCATGTTGCTGGGGATCTGAAGTGTCCGGTGCGAGAGAGGCAGGTTAAAGTGGCCAGAGTCAGAGTAGTGCAGAAGGTGTCGTATGCTGAGACAGTGAAGGGAGTAGAGGGTAGAGGATCTCAGTGAGTAGTAGATCTGTGTCAGCACAGAGGGATAGGGCAATGTGTGATTTATGCTTCAGTAATTTTGGCTTCTTAGCGTTCATAGTGATGGTTATCAACTGCACTGCAGAAATGGAACATAAATCACAGAAAATAGATGTTGTGGTGGCAGCTTCAGATAAGTATTTGGGTATATATAAATTTAGAAGAGTTACAGGTTATGTTGGGGGGTGGTGTCCCATCCTCCCAAGCCGTTGGCATGGTGCAGGAGCAGATATGGTCAAAGTAGTGGAATGGGGTAGTGCGTTTTTAATGATTGTAGGTGGCAGCTGCAGAGAAGTAACTGGTGAGATTTTACTGCAGAAGAGTTAATGGGGTGGTGAATTTTATCTTTATTAAATAGTGGTATATAGGTGTAGGGTTAGTTTGTGCTGCAATTTTCTCCTTTTAGGAGCAGGAATAATGAAGAGAATTGAATGTGGGTAGGCTGTGACTGGCCTCACCCTTCAGTAAAGTAGGTGGCGATGTATGCACCTTAAAGTTGGATGCGATCCGCCAACCCAATCCTAAAAAAGAAGAAGAAGAAGAAGAAGAAGAGGAAGAAGAAGAAGACGATGCCTGAGCTCCAAGGCATGCGTCTGTAACCGGTGTGAAATGGCTAGCTAGTTAGCGGTGCGCTGGTAGCGTTTCAATCGGTGACGTCACTTGCTCTGAGACCTTGAAGTAGTTGTTTCCCCTGTGGGTAATGATGCTTCAAGGGTGACTGTTGTTAATGTGTTCAGATGATCCCTGGTTCAAGCCCAGGTTAGGGCATGGACAGGGACAGAAGCAATACCGTTGCATTGATACTGTTAACCCGGATCACTGGTTGCTGCAAAGATGGTTTTGGTCAAAGGAGGCTGAGTGTAACCGGTGTGAAATGCATAGCTGGTAAGCAATAGTAGCGTTTCAATCAGTGAAGTCCCTCGCTCTGAGACCTTGAAGTAGTTGTTTCCCTGACTCAGCAAAGGCTGTGGCTTTTGTGGAGCAACAGGCAATGATGCTTCGAGGGTGACTGTCGTCAATGTGTTCAGAGGTCACTGGTTCACGTCGAAATAGCTAAGCAGTGTGCCGATGCCTGTACCACATTATCAGAATCATGTCATCAATGACATCCGAAGCTTCGTTTCATCGAACAATCACCGGATTGGTTTGGTATTGGTTTGGTAGAAGACCAAGAGGCTACGCGCTACTGGGTGTGGGACTTTTATTATCTATAATAATTTGGCTGCTCTAAATTCTTTCACCAGCAGGTGCCACTACTAAACACTGTGTTGATCAAAGCCTCGAGTAACGAACCTATTTTCCACACAATTGGCTGGAAGACCTCAATGCTTCAGGAAGCTCTGTTTCCACATCACTATGAATATCAAACCTTCAGAATGTTTTATCACTCACAACCTACATTCAGAATGACTGCCAGGGTTGGGAAGACTGAAAAGTGACACTACCTAAAGCATCTAAACTGGAACAACCATTTCAGTAGCGGGTGCAATAAATCCAAGTAACATATTGGATTAGTTTAGAAAATGTGTCATTTATATTTGGTAATCTTAACATTAATTAATCAGTCAATGTACATACAAAAACTTAGCAATTGAAACAATCAATTTTTTAAATCAACCTGCAATAGAGCGTGATGGGAAATATGATAATGATGGGTGTGGTTTTGGTTAAACTAAGGTTGTTAACACTGACACGGGGGTTATTTTACACCAATGAGTGTTAATTCAACACTTACAGAGCTACTTGTTATGTTTAGAGTGTAGGCCTTCTGATATACATATTGTATTGTGTTAACACTTTCCAGTGGAAAAAATCACCCTGATTAACTCTTTAGTATTATCCCAGTTTACCTATTTGCTTATGGTCTTGCCTACGCCTAGCGAACAGTTTTTTATATTATATGAGAAGAAAAAAAAGATTCCATTTTATTTGGAACGGCAAGCCAGACAAAATTAAACGGGCCTATTTATATAATGAATATGAATTTGGAGGACAGAAATGATTCAATATTAAAGCATTAGATCTATCACTAAAAACTTCAGTCATACAAAAGTTATACTTAAATCCGTACTGGTTATTTAGCAATTAGTAAGATTGTCTCACCCCATGTTCAAGAATGGCCTTTTTCCCTTTATTCAGATTACAACCTCTCACTTTCAGTTATTTGAAAAGGAAATAATCACCCAAATATCACTATTTCTAAAACAAGCCATAGAAAGTTGGTTGCAATTTCAATTTCATCCTCAAGAAACAACAGAACAAATAATGCAACAAATATTGTGGTTAAACTGAAATATACAAATTGATAAAAAAAACATTATCTTTGGAAAACATGTTTTAAAAAGGTATAATCTTCGT
>CM062503.1:43968699-43971199 GCA_031479575.1 Coregonus ussuriensis | reverse complement strand
TTTGTTAACATCATCTGCTCTAATTCGCTCACGAAACAGTAATTCAAAAAGATCTAAAAGCATATTCCCATGAAACTGATTGAGATCAAATGATTGGCAGGGAGATGCATTTTGGACATTTCAATGGTAAAAAAATTTTTTACAAAATATTCATGATTGACAGTGATGATGCCATGACCTATTTTGATATGAGGTATGCCTAACTTGCTGTTTGAGGGTTGATCTGACAGCCATTTTGCACTGTTTCGCTATGGCTTTTATCATCAATCTAGCAAGAGGTGCAATATTTTATTAACCCATATGATCTCGTCTAGGGGGGAACTCGTTTTGTTATTGTTTTAAACCTATCCCAAACCTACCAAGCAAACATATGGAATTGTTTTAAGATGGTCATACCATGGATCATTTAGTTATTTGATTTAGAATTTTAGGACCCCTGTAGGTATAAAAAACATATATAATAATTGATGGAACAACTGCTATTAGCCCATAGAAACGCATTGAATAATACATTCATACTGTACTTGGCTAAATGGATTGTCAAAAAATAAATCCAAAGGATGTATGTTTTGGAGTTTCTGTCCTGTATCTAAAGGGAAGTATGTTTTGGAGTTTCTGTCCTGTATTTAAAGGGAAGTATGTTTTGGAGTTTCTGTCCTGTATCTGAGAGATATAAGCTTTTGATGGTAGGGTTATATCAGTTTGTAGCTCAAACTGTTCGGAGTGGACAGACAATTTTGTGAGAAGACCTGTTTGGAGTTGGGACGCCAGCGTCAGCGACTTGAGACTAGTTCCGTGAAGCCTGTGGGCATCATAGAGCACTCTCTGCATGTTCCTGAGAGTCTCAGCTATCGATAGTGGAGTCCAAATGATTTCTAGCTCATATCCTTCCATATCTGACAAATGCAAGCGCTGACAAGCATCTATCTACTGCGAATGGCCGATACAGGTGGATTCAGTTGAAGTCTCTAGTCTAAACACAGGTGTCACGCCCTGATTCTGGGGACTGGTATTTGTTGAGTCAGGGTGTGTATTTTTGTGTGGTATGTTCTATGTTGTATTTTCTAGATTTAGATCTAGATCGTCTAGATCTATGTTGGCTGGTGTGGTTCCCAATCAGAGGCAGCTGTCGCTCGTTGTCATACTTAGGTAGCCTATTGGCACTAGTGGGTTGTGGGATCTTGTTCCGTGTAGGTATGTTTTGTGTTCTACCTTGGACTTCACATTTCGTTTGTTTATTGTTTCTTCGGTTGTTTATTCATTAAAATAAACATGTATGCATATCACGCTGCGCCTTGGTCTGACCCGTTTATGAACGAACGTGACAGAAGATCCCACCAAACGAGGACCAAGCAGCGTGCCCAGGAGGAGCGAAGAGCCATGTCCCAGGTGGGCAAATTGTGGTCATGGGAAGAGATATTAGCGGGGAAAGGGCCATGGGCGAAGGTAGATACCCAGGCAGGAGAGGAGCAACGGCAACGCAGAGGACGCCGGTCGAGGAGGAAGCCCGAGAGACAGCCCCAATAACATTTTTTTGGGGGGGGGCTAAAGGGGTGGTCGGGGAGCGAGAGAGAAGAGCCCCGACCACTGCACCCGGTCGGTTTTCAGATTGGGTCCCTACGACCATGGGAAGAGGAGTGGGAACAGTATTATACTGAGGAGTCGGAGGATGACGACAAAAGAAGGGGGAGAGGAGGGGGAGGGGGAGGGGGAGAAGGAGGAGAGGGGCTGGGATGTTACAGGGGTATTACCGCAGGAAGCAGCAATACTTGGCAAATGAACTGGTTTGTTTTTGGAATGTACAGGTAGATCAAACATTGAATGTAGGTTGAAACTGCCTGGAGGCACAGGAAGAGCATTATAG
Source organism: Coregonus ussuriensis (assembly GCA_031479575.1). Taxonomy (NCBI): domain Eukaryota; kingdom Metazoa; phylum Chordata; class Actinopteri; order Salmoniformes; family Salmonidae; genus Coregonus; species Coregonus ussuriensis. The sequence continues at coordinate 43,969,335 of CM062503.1, read as the reverse complement.
TAATTCATTATATTATACACCTACATAGCACCTTGTAACTTGTGTTACAGTTGAGTGAAAATTGCTGAAATTTAATGAAATCTAGATTTCTAGATCTGTGAAAAGAACTAAATTAAACTGAATTAAAACAACTGGCTGGCATCACTTTCTGTACTTTCTTCTGTCGTGTTTTCATCTCCACAGCACCAGAAGTCCTCACAAGGATAGTAAAACAAGAAAAACAAGTGGGGGCATTTCGCCAGCTATTTTAGGCTTTGGGGTTAGGTTTAGAGTTAGGGTTACAATTAGGGTTAGGTTTAGGGTTAGGTTTAGGGTTAGGTTTAGGGTTAAGATATAGGGTTAAAGGTTTAGAGGTTAGGGACAATTGGTCCCCAAAAGGATAGCAAAACAAATGTATGTGTATGTGATTTCACCTCTGCTGCTCTGTAATGATGAGTCAACTCTCATGCTAGGAGTCAAAAAGGCAAACTCAGCTCCATCATTCACTGCTCCAGAAAGCCCCAATCTACCCCAGGCTATACTCATGGGTTGTATGCCCAAATTGCACCCTATGCCCTGCATAATGCATTACTTTTGACCAGGGCCCATAGGGAATAGGGTTCCATTTGGGATGCAGGCCTGGATCCATGCTTTGAT
>CM062503.1:43958699-43963699 GCA_031479575.1 Coregonus ussuriensis | reverse complement strand
GCATAGGGTTCCATTTGGGATACATCCTCTGTCACCAACTGTTAGTCAACAAATCTCCTCTGCCAGTTCCACATTCCTCTCTTTCTCATTATAGCGATCTGCTGGTTGGCATGATTGCTTCATCACTGAGGAACACCACTCCCATATGCTTTCCCTCTATGTTCTCTCATTGAAGGATACATATTTTAATGGGCCAGAATGAAAGGAAAGATGCAAAAGAGAGGGGAGGGAGGGGGGAGGAAGAGAGGGAGAGAGAGATAAACAGAGAGAGAGAGAGAGAGAGAGAGCGAGAGAGAGAGAGGAAGCAGGAGAGAGAGAGAGAGAGAGAGAGAGAGAGAGAGAGAGAGGAAGCATGAGAGAGAGAGAGAGAGAGAGAGAGAGAGAGAGAGAGAGAGAGAGAGACAGCGAGAGCGAGAGAGCAGGAGAGAGAAAGAGCGAGTGAGAGAGAGGGAGAAAGGAGGGGATAGAGAGAGGTAGAGAGAGAGAGAGAGAGAGAGAGGTAGAGAGAGAGAGAGAGAGAGAGAGAGAGAGAGAGAGAGGGGTTGTGTCTGTGTGTCTGTGTTGTCTAAAAACTGATTGCCGTTGAAAAACCATCCCTCCATGTGGTTTCACTCTTCAGCAGTGTTTTTTTGTTTTCTCACTGATCTGTTCTAATCTGTTCTGATCTGTTCTAATATGTTATGATCTGTTCTGTTCTGATCTGTTCTAATCTGTTCTAATCTGTTCTGATCTGTTCTGATCTGTTCTGATCTGTTCTAATCTGTTCTGATCTGTTCTGATCTGTTCTGTTCTCCTCTGATCTGTTCTAATCTGTTCTGATCTGTTCTAATCGTCTCTGCTCTGTACTGATCTGTTCTCTGTTCTAATCTGTTCTAATCTGTTCTGATCTGTTCTGATCTGACCTAATCTGTTCTGATCTGTTCTAATCTGTTCTAATCTGTTCTAATCTGTTCTGATCTCCTCTACCCTGTTCTGATCTGTTCTCCTCTGATCTGTTCTAATCTGTTCTGATCTGTTCTAATCTGTTCTCCTCTGATCTGTTCTAATCTGTTCTGATCTGTTCTAATCTTGTCTGATCTGTTCTAATCTCCTCTGATCTGTTCTGATCTTTTCTCCTCTGATCTGTTCTAATCTGTTCTGATCTGATCTAATCTGTTCTGTTCTCCTCTGATCTGTTTTAATCTGTTCTGATCTGTTCTGATCTGCTCACTTCAGGGGAAAATCTACTTGTACTTTATGCTCTGAATCCATAGATTGAATGTGTGTCACAAATGGCACTCTACTCCCCATTGGGCTCTGGTCTAAAGTAGTGCACTATAAAGGGAATATGGTGCCATTTGGGACACAGTCTGAGTGTTATAACTATACAGTTGAAGTCGGAAGTTTACATACAATTAGGTTGGAGTCATTAAAACTAGTTTTTCAACCACTCCATACATTTCTTGTTAACAAACTATAGTTTTGGCAAGTCGATTAGGACATCTACTTTGTGCAGGACACAAGTAATTTTTCCAACAATTGTTTACAGACAGATTATTTCACTTATAATTCACTGCATCACAATTCCAGTTTACATACACTAAGTTGACTGTGCCTTTAAACATCTTGGAAAATTCCAGAAAATGATGTCATGGCTTTAGAAGCTTCTGATTTACATCATTTGAGTCAACTGGAGGTGTACCTGTGGATGTATTTCAAGGCCTACCTTCAAACTCTGTGCCTCTTTGCTTGACTTCAACGGTAAATCAAAAGATATCAGCCAAGACCTCAGAAAAAAAATGTAGACCTCCACAAGTCTGGTTCAGCCTTGAGGGCAATTTCCAAACGCCTGAAGGTACCACGTTCATCTGTACAAACAATAGTACGCAAGTATAAACACCATGGGATCATGCAGCCGTCATACCGCTCAGAATTGAGACGCATTCTGTCTCCTAGAGATTAATGTACTTTGGTGTGAAAAGTGCAAATAATTCCCAGAACAACTGCAAAGGACCTTGTGAAGATGCTGGAGGAAACGGGTACAGAAGTATCTATATCCACAGTAAAAAGAGTCCTATATCGACATAACCTGAAAGGTCGCTCAGCAAGGAAGAAGCCACTGTTCCAAAACCGCAATGAAAAAGCCAGACTACGGTTTGCAACTGCACATGGGGACAAAGATCTTACTTTTTGGAGAAATGTGCTCTGGTCTGATTAAACAAAAAATAGAACTGTTTGGCCATAATGACCATCGTTATGTTTGGAGGAAAAGGGGGGTGGCTTGCAAGCCGAAGTACACAATCCCAACCGTGAAGCACGGGGTGGCAGCATCATGCTGTGGGGGTGCTTTGCTGCAGGAGGGACTGGTGCACTTCACAAAATAGATGGCATCATGAGGAAGGAATATTATGTGGATATCTTGAAGCAACATATCAAGACATCAGTCAGGAAGTTAAAGCTTGGTCGCAAATGGGTCTTCCAAATGGACAATGACCTCAAGCATACTTCCAAAGTTGTGGCAAAATGCCTTAAGGACAACAAAGTCAAGGTATTGGAGTGGCCATCACAAAGCCCTGACCTCAATCCTATAGAAAATGTGTGGGCAGAACTGAAAAAGCATGTGTGAGCAAGGAGGCCTACAAACCTGACTCAGTTACACCAGCTCTGTCAGGAGGAATGGGCCAAAATTCACCCAACTTATTGTGGGAAGCTTGTGGAAAGCTAACCGAAATGTTTGAACCAAGTTAAATAATTTAAAGGCAATGCTACCAAATACTAATTGAGTGTATGTAAACTTCTGACCAACTGGGAAAGTGATGAAAGAAATAAAAGCTGAAATAAATCATTCTCTCTACTATTATTCAGACATTTCACATTCTTAAAATAAAGTGGTGATCCTAACTGACTTACGATAGGGAATTTTTACTAGGATTAAATGTTAGGAATTGTGAAAAACTGAGTTTAAATGTATTTGGCTAAGGTGTAAGTAAACTTCCGACTTCATCTGTATGTTGTGTTTAGCCTCCCCATCTCAGACAGCAGCCTCTCATCAAACGAAACATTGAATTTCTGTCTTGCTTGTAGGAGTAGAGAAAAACACCCTCAACAGAACCGCTGTGTGTGTGTGTGTGTGATGTGTGTGTGTGTGTGTAATCTCCCTCCCCCAGCGTAATGTGTCCCTTTTGGAGCCGAGCAGAGGTACAGTAATCTCCACAGGCAGGAGAGATACAGACAGAGACAGGGAGGTGTGTCTGTGTGTGTGTGTGTGTGTGTGTGTGTGTGTGTGTGTGTGTGTGTGTGTGTGTGGATCAACAGATTGCAGTGTATGATGATATGTGGTAGTGGTGCCTGATCATGAAACAGAGACGTGAGACAGAGTGATGACACACATCACACACACACACACGTCACACATCACACATCACACATCACACACACACACACCACCTAACCTGGTAGAATCCAATAGCGACGTAAGGACAGGACAAAGAGGACACACACACGTGCAGCGAAAGCAGATGAAACATTCTGGAAAGAGAGAGAGAAAGGGATGGAGAAGAGGCAGAGCGTGTTAGAGTTAGCAGACGGCAGAGAGGCAGAGAGGCAGAGCGTGTTAGAGTGAGCAGACAGCAGAGAGGCAGAGAGGCAGAGAGGCAGAGCGTGTTAGAGTGAGCAGACAGCAGTGAGGCAGAGAGGCAGAGCGTGTTAGAGTGAGCAGACAGCAGAGAGGCAGAGTGGCAGAGCGTGTTAGAATGAGCAGACAGAAGTGAGGCAGAGAGGCAGAGAGGCAGAGTGTGTTAGAATGAGCAGACAGCAGTGAGGCAGAGAGGCAGAGCGTGTTAGAATGAGCAGACAGCAGAGAGGCAGTGAGGCAGAGTGTGTTAGAGTGAGCAGACAGCAGAGTAGCAGAGAGGCAGAGAGGCAGAGAGGCAGAGAGGCAGAGAGGCAGAGAGGCAGAGCGTGTTAGAGTGAGCAGACAGCAGAGAGGTAGAGAGGCAGAGTGTGTTAGAATAAGCAGACAGCAGAGTAGCAGAGAGGCAGAGAGGCAGAGAGGCAGAGCGTGTTAGAGTGAGCAGACAGCAGAGAGGCAGAGAGGCAGAGCGTGTTAGAGTGAGCAGACAGCAGAGAGGCAGAGAGGCAGAGAGGCAGAGAGGCAGAGAGGCAGAGCGTTTTAGAGTGAGCAGACAGCAGAGAGGCAGAGAGGCAAAGAGGCAGAGAGGCAGAGAGGAGAGGCAGAGCGTGTTAGAGTGAGCAGACAGCAGAGAGGCAGAGAGGTAGATCGTGTTAGAGTGAGCAGGCAGCAGCGTGGCAGAGAGGCAGAGAGGCAGAGCATGTTAGAGTGAGCAGACAGCAGAGAGGCAGAGAGGCAGAGCGTGTTAGAATGAGTAGACAGCAGAGAGGCAGAGAGGCAGAGCGTGTTAGAGTGAGCAGACAGCAGAGAGGCAGAGAGGCAGAGAGGCAGAGAGGCAGAGACGCAGATAGGCAGAGAGGCAGAGCGTGTTAGAGTGAGCAGACAGCAGAGTGGAGGGTGTGTCTTTATCCCCACTACGTCCCAAACCACAAAGTAGTGCACTATAAAGTAAACAGGGTGCCATTTGGGACACAGACCATGTCTTTATTCTTTGGTAGTGGGCCGGAGAGACAGGCTCACAGGGTTATTATGAAATATTGAAGCCAAACTATCTCCTGTTAACAGGGGATTTATGCCATCGCAGGGAAAAGAGAGGGATGGAGAGGAGGAGAGAAGAGGGGTATACACTGTTCAAACAGAGATTTGACAGAAAGAGAGATGACAGTGTACTCCCTCTTCTCTCCTCTCTTCCTCCTTCGGCTCTCCACGAGTGTGTCTGTGTATTTCACACACGCTTACATACACGCACGCACACACACACACACACACACACCACCCCTCCCCCTCTCTACAAGCTTTCACAGTCTCGCATCAGAATTAGACGTTCATCCATTTTTCTCAAACGTCAAATTTTGAAGTTGTTCCAAACGTCAAATGTTGAGGTGTTTAA
>CM062503.1:43921199-43953699 GCA_031479575.1 Coregonus ussuriensis | reverse complement strand
GACGAGGAGAACGAGGAGGACGAGGAGGACGAGGAGAACGAGGAGGACGAGGAGGAGAACGAGGAGGAGGAGGAAGGGGAGGAAGAGGAAGAGGAAGACAAGAAGGTGCTCAAAGAGGACCGAATCTGACAAATGAGATCCGCGCAACACTGGTTGACCACATTGTCAACCACGGCCTGACGCTGAGGGAGGCTGGACTGCGAGTACAGCCAAATCTAAGCCGATATACAGTGGCAAGTGTGATGAGAACATTTCGACTGGAAAATAGGTATTGTAAAAATATCATCATATCAAAAACATCTGCACGGTTTCAGTAACTGCTTACAGTTCTATATTCTATGCACTATCAGCACTTCTGTTACCTTTTCCTGTGAAATTACTGTACTATTGTATACTGGGTTTTTTTCTACATAGGATTGAGGGTCAGGGACGACAAGGGGGAAGGCCTCCTATGTTCACAGAACAGCAAGAGAGGGAGATAGTAAACATGGTTTTGGCCAACAATGCTATAACACTCAAGCAGCTCCAAGCTAACATTGTCAATAACCACGCCATTTTCAACGATATCCATCAGGTCTCAACATCAACACTGGCAAATATCCTAAAAAAAAAACATATTAAAATGAAGCAAATTTATCGAGTGCCTTTCGAGCGCAATTCCGAAAGGGTGAAACGACTGCGGCATGATAATGCAGAGGTATGTATTCACTTTAGCAGTGTGATCTTGCATACTGTCTCATAATCTTTTACTGTACTGTAATATGTATACTAGATCTACACTGAACTACACAATTTTGCCTGACACTGTTTTTCAGAGAGTTTTACGAATGGATGGAGAGGAGATCCAGCATGAGTTCATTTACGTAGATGAGGCTGGGTTCAACCTGACGAGAACACGAAGGAGGGGAAGAAACATAATTGGCCACAGGGCTATAGTCAATGTCCCAGGGCAACGTGGGGGTAATATAACACTCTGTGCAGCCATTACACAGAATGGGGTCCTCCACCGCCATGCCCATATGGGCCCTTACAACACAGCACTCATACTTACATTCTTGGACCAATTGCACAACATAACAGCAGCAAATCAAATCGATCATATGCAATACATTGTTGTCTGGGACAATGTGTCTTTCCACCGCTCTGCTCTGGTTCAGAACTGGTTTCAGCAACATCCACATTTCACCGTCCTATATCTTCCACCATACTCTCCATTCCTCAACCCTATAGAAGAGTTTTTCTCGGCATGGCGGTGGAAGGTATATGATCTCCGTCTCCAGGCTGAGGTACCCCTCATCCAAGCCATGGAGGAGGCCTGTGACCAGATGGAGGTAGCAGCAATGCAAGGATGGATTCGTCATTCAAGACGTTTCTTTCCAAGGTGTCTTGCTAATGACAACATTGCCTGCGATGTTGATGAAATTCTCTGGCCAGATCCAGCTAGGCGAAGAGACAATGTCTAGTTTAAAAAAAAAGTTTTTTTGAACTTACAATACGTAAAGTGACGTTTGGTTACAGTATTATGAATCTCCATGTCAACATTTTGGGCGTGTTGAGAAATAAATAAGTTTCTTCAGTCTGCAACATTGGTCTTGTGTAGTGTTTGGTGAATTTACATTATATTTGTACTTTGTTGAGAGTAGCCTACTCTAATCATAGGGAAGTAGAAGTGCTAAAAGTGTTTTAGGTTTATCACAGCAGAGTGTAACTCGTGCAAACAGAGTATAGTAATGTGAAACGTGTGTGTTTCATATGGTAACAAAGTGTGGTTTTTAAAAAGAAGTGTATAGTTTTTACAAGAGTGTTTAATTTTGCAAAGGATCTGTAGTGTTTTGCTAATTGGGTGTGTGGTTGTGCTAATTGTGTGTAGTGTTTTGAAAACACGGGCCCTGTTTTGAAAATCGTGCTTAAGCAATCAAAAAAAAACTGTAAAAGTAAATGGAATTGCTAAAATGTACTTAAGTATCAAAAGTAAAGGTAAAAGTATAAACCATTTCAAAATCCTTATTTTAAGCAAACCAGATGGCACAATTTATTTTTATTTTTTATTGACGGATAGCCAGGGGCCCGTTTGGAGTTTGCCAAAAGGCACCTAAAGACTTGCAGACCGTGAGAAACAAGATTCTCTGGTCTGATGAAACCAAGATTGAACTCTTTAGCCGGAATGCCAAGCGTCACGTCTGGAGGAAACCTGGCACCATCCCTACAGTAAAGCATGGTAGTGGCAGCATCATGCTGTGGTGAAGTTTTTCAGCGGTAGGGACTGGGAGACTAGTCAGGATCGAGGCAAAGATGAATGGAGCAAAGTACAGAGAGATCCTTGATGAAAACCTGCTCCAGAGCGCTCAGGACCTCAGACTGTGGCGAAGGTTCACCTTACAACAGGACAACAACCCTAAGCACACAGCCAAGACAACGCTTTGGGACAAGTCTCTGAATGTCCTTGAGTGGCCCAGCCAGAGGTCGGACATGAACCCGATACATTATAGTGTCTTGTGTGTAGATTGATGAGGGGCAGCAGCGTAAAAATAAATGGGGGTGGGGGGGGGGGGGTCAATGCAAATAGTCCAGGTAGCCATTTGATTAGCTGTTCAGTAGTCTTATGGCTTGGGGGTAGAAGCTGTTAAGAAGCCTTTTGGACCTAGACTTGATGCTCCGGTGCCCTCTTCACGACTGCCTTGGTGTGTTTGGACCATAATAGTTTGTTGGTGATGTGAACTTGAAACTCTCAACCTGCTCCACTACAGCCCCGTCGATGAGAATGGGGGTGTGCTCTGCCCTCCTTTTCCTGTAGTCCACGATCATCTCCTTTGTCTTGATCACGTTGAGGGAGAGGTTGTTGTCCTGGCACCACACTGCCAGGTCTCTGACCTCCTCCCTGTAGGCTGTCTCATCGTTGACACAAGGCCATACGTGAGATCCATTGAAGGGCTCAAAGGTTCCACATAGAACCATCACCCTTCCCAAAGAACCCTTGAGGAACCCTAATTTCTTAGTGTGTAGAGCCACATGGAGAGTTGAGGCAGGGACATAGAGAAGTAGAAACAGAAACAGAGAGAATGAGGGAGAGAGAGAAAAAAAAGAGAGCGCTACAGGGAAAGAGAGAGCTACAGGGAAAGAGAGAGCTACAGGGAAAGAGAGCTACAGGGAAAGAGAGAGCTACAGGGAAAGAGAGCTACAGGGAAAGAGAGAGCTACAGGGAAAGAGAGAGCTACAGGGAAAGAGAGAGCTACAGGGAAAGAGAGAGCTACAGGGAAAGAGAGAGCTACAGGGAAAGAGAGAGCTACAGGGAAAGAGAGAGCTACAGGGAAAGAGAGAGCTACAGGAAAAGAGAGAGCTACAGGAAAAGAGAGAGCTACAGGGAAAGAGAGAGCTACAGGGAAAGAGAGAGCTACAGGGAAAGAGAGAGCTACAGGGAAAGAGAGAGCTACAGGGAAAGAGAGAGCTACAGGAAAAGAGAGAGGTACAGGAAAAGAGAGAGGTACAGGGGTCAGATGAGGGCTCAGTGTATGTGTTGGGGGGGGGGGGGGGGGTCTGATGCAACGTGTTGTAAAAATCAGACATTACTTTATTAATCAGTACACTGGTAAATAGGAGAGCAGGGATAACTGATGCCTTTGTGCACACACACCCACACACACACACACACACACACACACAGTCACACACACACACACACACAGAGGATAGGGCAGGGCAGGACAGGACACACAAAAAAGGAACTCTGTCTATGTGTCTGAGAGTTTGCGTTCATATTAAACCAGTAGTAGCAATGCTGTCCACTGTGAACACACACACACACACACACACACACCACAACCATACGTAACACCATATGATAAATAGCTGGAGACATTTTCTCTCACAAGAAAACAGACATTTTAGAACTAAGCGTTATTCCCAAACGTATCACTTCTCCTACTGTGTGTTTGTGAGGACATCATGGCCAACCTGCCCCTGTAGAGCTTTGGTTTGTCAGAAGATCCTAACTCAACCTGCGTGTATTATAGCTCTGATGTCACTGTGATCTCTACCACTCTGAACTACATCACCTGTTCCTACACAGAACCAGTGGTGGAAAAAAGTACCCAATTGTCATACTTGAGTAAAAGTAAAGATACCTTAATAGAAAATGACTCAAGTAAAAGTGAAAGTCACCCAGTAAAATCCTACTTGAGTAAAAGCCTAAAAGTATTTGGTTTTAAATATACTTAAGTATCAAAAGTAAAAGTAAAAGAATGAATCATTTCAAATTCCTTATATTAAGCAAACCAGACGGCAACATTTTCTTGTTTTCTTTATTTACAGATAGCCAGGGGCACATGCCAACACACTGTTTAGTGAGTCCGCCAGATCAGAGGTAGTAGGGATGACCAAAGATGTTATTGTCACGATCGTTGGTTAGAGATGAGGACCAAGGCGCAGCGTTGAAGGTGAACATATCTTTTTATTACTGATCACACGATCAAAACAATAAACGATAACGTGACGTCTACAGTTTAACACAAACCGAAATGAACAAGAAACCACAAACACAAAGTGAAAGACAGAGAGTTAAATATGGCTCCCAATCAGAGACACCCAGCTGACACTCGTTGCCTCTGATTGGGAGTCACTCAGCCCAACATAGAAAATCAAACATAGAATTACACACCCTGGCTCAACATAACATAGTCCCCAGAGCCAGGGCGTGACAGTACCCCCCCCCCAAAGGCGCGGACTCCGGCCGCGCCAAACAACCACAACAGGGGAGGGACCGGGTGGGCACTCCGCCTCGGCGGCGGATCCAGCTCCGGACATGACCCAGGCACGGGTTGTGCTGGACTGACGACGCACACCCCTGGCTTGATGCGTGGAGGAGGAACGGGCCGGACCGGGCTGACGAAGCGCACCCCTGACTTGGTGCGGGGAGCAGGAAGGAGCCGGACCGGGCTGACGACGCGCACCACTGACCCGGTGCGGGGAGCTTGGACGGGCCGGACCGGGCTGGCGACGCGCACCACAGACTTGGTGCGGAGAGCAGGAACGGGCCGGACAGGGCTGACGAAACGCACCATAGACTTGGTGCGGAGAGCAGGCACGGGCCGTGCCGGACTGACGACGCACACCACTGGCTTGGTGCGGGAAGCATGGATGGGCCGGACTGGGCTGGCGACGCGCACCACAGACTTGGTGCGGAGAGCAGGAACGGGCCGGACAGGGCTGACGAAACGCACCATAGACTTGGTGCGGAGAGCAGGCACGGGCCGTGCCGGACTGACGACGCACACCACTGGCTTGGTGCGGGAAGCTTGGATGGGCCGGACTGGGCTGGCGACGCGCACCACAGACTTGGTGCGGAGCGCAGGAACGGGCCGGGCTGGGCTGTCGACGCACACCGTAGGTTTGGTGCGGGGAGCAGGAATAGACGTGACCGTACTGGGGACACACACCACTGGCTCTACACCGGGATCTGGAACGGGCCGGACCGGACTGGCAACACACGCCAGTACCTCTCGCCGTGCCTCTACACCCTCCATCCCCTCTTCTACCAGTGGCCCCCGTAACCTGGCGGCCTCCTCTGCAACCCCGCTGGACCGCTCCATAGCGGCCTCCTGCTGCCCCGACGTCGTGAGCCCCCCCCTAAAAATTTTCTGGGGGTCTCTCCTCCCCGTGGGCCAGGCCTCCATCATTCTCGCCAGACTCTCACCCCACTGCTCCAAACTCCAACCTCTCTCCTCTTCTCTTGGCTTGGCCCAGTCGAGACTCCTACTCAACTGCTCCCAAGTCCATCCTCTCTCTTCTTCATGCTGCTTGGTCCTGTTATGGTGGTTTCTTCTGTCACGATCGTTGGTTAGAGATGAGGACCAAGGCGCAGCGTTGAAGGTGAACATATCTTTTTATTACTGATCACACGATCAAAACAATAAACGATAACGTGACGTCTACAGTTTAACACAAACCGAAATGAACAAGAAACCACAAACACAAAGTGAAAGACAGACAGTTAAATATGGCTCCCAATCAGAGACACCCAGCTGACACTCGTTGCCTCTGATTGGGAGTCACTCAGCCCAACATAGAAAATCAAACATAGAATTACACACCCTGGCTCAACATAACATAGTCCCCAGAGCCAGGGCGTGACAGTTATCTTCTGATAAGTGTGTGAATTAGACCATTTTCCTGTCATGCTAAGCATTCAAAAAGTAATGAGTACTTTTGGGTGTCAGGGAAAATGTGCGGAGTAAAAAGTACACTATTTTCTTTTAGGAATGTGGTAAAGTAAAAGTAAAAGTTGTCACAAAAATGTTGTTAAAAGTGTGGGCGTAGAAACCATAACAGCAAATTAGCAACGTTAGTTAGCAGTGTGGCAGCATAAACAAAGGGTTATGGGGGTGGGCTGAAAACCGCTAGTTCACCACCTGCTATAATGATTCACAGAAATAGAGCTGCTGTGTTCATAGCAGGATGTTAACAGTAACTGTCAATAGCTGCTATTCACTCTAGAAGTTGTTGTTTTTGACAGAAGGGAAAAGGAGAAAAGTTACAAATGGAGGTCAGTGGCAACAAAGGGTAGCATTGTATGCGTCAATCGCTAAGCAGCTAACTTTGAAGCAGTGTGCAGGTGCATGTATCACATTATCAAAAGTACGTCATCAAATGACATCCGAAGGTTCGTTTGATCACATACTTTTTTCAAACCGTGTGTTGCAAAATGCAAATATCCCACTTACTTCGCTGTGTTTCCGGTGCCTTCCACGATTCCAGGCTGCTTTCAAACACCGACATCTACTGGACACCGTACTTACAAATATAGTTTGACCTCTACTGGACACCGTACTTACAAATATAGTTTGACCTCTACTGGACACCGTACTTACAAATATAGTTAGAATTTTGTACAACTAGTTTCACCTGACCGGTAGCTTAGCAGGTAGAGTAGGGAACTATGGAACATTCAGGGACATGAGGGTATGAGGTTGACTCCTGTTGAAAACACACTATCTTGAAAATTGTTTTATGTGAAACCACACTTTCTGCACTGTTATTCAAATATGTTTTATTGTATTTAGTATAGTATAAGTTTCTGTCTTAAGCATCTTAAATAATGCCATAGATTCAGTTTTAGAAAAATAGTCAACTTGAATGCAAAAAAAAGGGAATCATGATGTAAAGCTGGTATTCCACCTAATTATAGGCTACTGAAGCCAACCACTTACCACTGAGTGTTGATGAAAACAGTGGATTTATTTTTTAAATATCTGATAATCACACGCTGCTATTTATTGCTGACCAGCAGATGTCACTAATGTGCATTGTGAACAGATAATGAATCTCTGAGTAATTAACAATCTTTCGGCACAATTTGGTGAAAGCGCCGAAGCCTTCAGAAAGCATTGGTTTCCCACTACTAGTTAGTAAGTTATTTACAGTATGAAAAAGTATGAAAATGTATGCACTCATAACTATAAGTCACTCTGGAGAAGATCGTCTGCTAAATGACTAAACTTGTTTTGTTGTTGTTGTAAAATTCACTTTAAGTTACTGGCAAAACATTGCCAGTAATCTACAAGACACTTGCTGCTACTAGCAATCCTTGCCAGTAACCTACATTGCCTTCACTGACTCATCCCTGACAGCGAATGTATGAAAATGTATGCACTCACTAACTGTAAGTCGCTCTGGATAAGAGCGTCTGCTAAATGACTAAAATGTAAAATGGAATGTCATCCCTGTTAATGTGCTCTGTTGTATTCTATTCCTAAACACAAAGCTGTCAGTTCTGCAACCTTGGTAAAGGTGCGACAAAAGAGCCATACGATATTTAATTGATAGCTACTCACCATGTTATTGTAATAGTGACTTTCTTACCAGACCATCAGGTCAGTGAGTGTGATGGATTATCTACAATAAGTTACTGTGAATTTAACAATAACCCACTTGCAACTATATAGTTGACAGTAGGTTATTACAGATTAAACATTAACTTAATGTAAACCAGCGGCCATTAAGCTACTGGAAAACGCATGGTAATCTCTTCACAGTGCAGCTCTTGATTGTCACTTGTGAAAATCCACATCATCACATCAATTGTTCCAAAAACACATGGTTTCAAGTGATTTAACCAAATAGCTCTCACAGTCTCGCATCAGAATTAGACGTTCATCCATGTTTATCAAACGTACAATTTCAACATTGTTGCAAAACTTATATTTTTTAATTGTTTAAGGTTAAGTTTAGGCATTAATTCCACATTTTTAAGGTACCGTTAAGTTCAGGCATTAACTCCAAAATCTTAAGGTTAGGCATTAATGGTTAAGGTAAGGGTTAAGGTTTGGGTTGCACCTGCAACCTTTGGACTCAGAGGCAGATGCTTACGCCCATCTGCCATCCCTATACACAACGCCTTAGCAAAATCGAAACCTAGTTGAAGGTAACAGCGCTCAGTGTTGCCCCTAGTGGCCGGTTTCCAAGTCATCTCCTGACGTCCTCAGACATGGCTGGACGTCGAATACTGACTTGTATCATGGGTGACCTGGCTGGATTTCACACGTGGAAATGTCACATGTGAAATCGTGTTTTTTTTTCTCGGTAAGGACACTGTGTGTTTGTGTTTGTGTGTGTGTTTGTGTGCATGAGTGATAACCTTCTATTATTTGAGTCTGTGGGGGCTCCATCTTGCAGTGCCATTGGGACAATAGGGTGATAGGGCCTCACACACGGTCGTTCAAATTATATCACTGCCGCAGAACACACACACACATACACACACACACACATACACACACACACACAATCACTAAACTATTTATCTTTCTCTGAGACACACACATGGCTCTGTGTGCATCCCGGCCCCAGGCAAAGTCACGGTCTCTCTGCAGCCTGTGTCCCCTGTTATCAGAGGAGATTAGAACAACTATCAGCCCAGTGACAGAGACAGCAGATGTTTAACGCACGCACGAACGCACACACACACACACACACACACAAACACACGCACACACACACATATCACACACACACACACTGTTCACAAAACTAAAAGCACACCGCCCACTGGTATACTGATTGGACACTAGTAGAGAGTAGTCACTACACACAGACAAATGTAGACACACACAAACACACACACACACACACACACACTATCCTGGCAGCAGAACCATTTAACTTTGATAAGAATCACTTCCTCTACACTACAGACCGGGTCAGACCACTTCCTCTACACTACAGACCGGGCCAGACCACTTCCCCTACACTACAGACCGGGTCAGACCACTTCCCCTACACTACAGACCGGGTCAGACCACTTCCTCTACACTACAAACCGGGCCAGACCACTTCCCCTACACTACAGACCGGGTCAGACCACTTCCCCTACACTACAGACCGGGTCAGACCACTTCCTCTACACTACAGACCGGGCCAGACCACTTCCCCTACACTACAGACCGGGTCAGACCACTTCCCCTACACTACAGACCGGGTCAGACCACTTCCTCTACACTACAGACCGGGTCAGACCACTTCCTCTACACTACAGACCGGGTCAGACCACTTCCTCTACACTACAGACCGGGTCAGACCACTTCCCCTACACTACAGACCGGGTCAGACCACTTCCTCTATACTACAGACCGGGTCAGACCACTTCCCCTACACTACAGACCGGGTCAGACCACTTCCTCTACACTACAGACCGGGTCAGACCACTTCCTCTACACTACAGACCGGGTCAGACCACTTCCCCTACACTACAGACCGGGTCAGACCACTTCCTCTACACTACAGACCGGGTCAGACCACTTCCCCTACACTACAGACCGGGTCAGACCACTTCCTCTACACTACAGACCGGGTCAGACCACTTCCCCTACACTACAGACCGGGTCAGACCACTTCCCCTACACTACAGACCGGGTCAGACCACTTCCTCTACAAAAAGTCAGCTTGACAATTAAATAAAACACAGACAGGGAATAATAAACCCCTTTCTCTCCTCCCTCCCTCCCTCTCTCTCTCTCTCTCTCTCTCTCTCTCTCTCTCTCTCAATTCAATTTCAATTCAAATTCAATTCAATTCAATTCAATTTCAATTGAATTCAATTCAATTTAAGGGCTTTATTGGCATGGGAAACGTATGTTAACATTGCCAAAGCAAGTGAAGTAGATAGTAAAATAAAAGTGAAATAAACAATAAATATTAACAGTAAACATTACACTCAGAAGTTTCAAAAGAATAAAGACATTTCAAATGTCATATTATTTACATTTTAGTCATTTAGCAGACGCTCTTATCCAGAGCAACTTACAGTTAGTGAATACATATATATATATATTTTTCATACTGGCCCCCCGTGGGAATCGAACCCACAACCCTGGCGTTGCAAATGCCATGCTCTATCAACTGAGCTACATCCCTGCCAGCCGTTCCCTCCCCTATCCTGGACGACGCTGGGCCAATTGTGCACTGCCCATGAGTCTCCCAGTCACGGCCAGCTGTGACAGAGCCTGGATTTGAACCAGGATCTCTAGTGGCACAGCTAGCACTGCGATGCAGTGCCTTAGACCACTGCGCCACTCAGGAGACATGTTATGTATATATACAGTGTTGTAACAATGTGCAAATAGTTAAAGTACAAATGGGAAAATAAATAAACATAAATATGTGTTGTATTTACAATGGTGTTTGTTCTTCACTGGTTGCCCTTTTCTTGTGGCAACAGGTCACAAATATTGCAGCTGTGATGGCACACTGTGGTTTTTCACCCAGTAGATAAGGGAGTTTACCAAAATTGGGTTTGTTTTTGAATTCTTTGTGGATCGCTGTCTCTCTCTCTCTCTCTCTCTCTCTCTCTCTCTCTCTCTCTCTCTCTCTCTCTCTCTCTCTCTCTCTCTCTCTCTCTCTCTCTCTCTCTCTCTCTCTCTCTCTCTCTCTCTCTCTCTCCTCTCCATGGGAATTTGGTGCTTCAGAATCAATTTGCTGTTGGTAGGGCCGTTGTGCGGAGTGTGCAGGTGCATGTGTGTGTTTGTGCGTGTGTGTGTGTGTGTGTGTGAATGTGTGTATTGCTCTGCCAGAGATATTATCTGTGCTGTATGTCTTCCTAGGTCAGAGTAGACACACAGACAAGGTCAGGAGTACTGCTGATGGAGAGCTTTCTGTGTCTACACTGAGACACAATCACCCATCCAGCCAGCAGAGAGAGAGAGAGAGAGAGAGAGGTATGGAGGGGGGAGGGAGAGATTGAGGGGGGAGATAGGAGGATAGAGAGGGAGGGAGGGGGATAGAGAGGGATGAACACAGGGAGAGAGAGGGAGAGAGAGACAATCAGAACTTCAGTTGTTGGTGTGTTTGTAGAGTAGGTGTCAGAAACGCTCTGTCATTTACACAGTGGGGACAGAGAGAGAGGGACAGTGGGAGATGGGGGGATGTGGAGGGGGAGAGGGAGAGAGGAGGAGAGGGAAGGAGGAGGAGAAGTAGAGAGAGGGACAGGGATAGCAGAAGAAAGAAAGAGAGAGAGAAGGAGAGAAGGGGAGAAGGGGTGCTCTGGGCTCTGACTGAGGCCTGTCACGCGGTTAGACATGGCCTTTGTCCCAAATGGCACACTATTCCCTTTATATAGCACTGAAACACCAGACAGGGCAACCCCCTTCATTCCCTGCTATTCACATTGTCTCATTGGTTCTCTCTCCATTTCATCCCCCTTTTTCAAAGTTAAAGAAGAAGAAGAAAAAGCTGCAAGGTGATTGTGAGGACCTCCCCACATCCCCCCTCCTCTCCTCCCTCTCCTTCCTCTCCCTCCTCTCCTCCCTCTCCTCCCTCTCCTTCCTCTCCCTCCTCTCCTCCCTCTCCTCCCTCTACTTCCTCTCCCTCCTCTCCTCCCTCTCCTCCCTCTCCCTCCTCTCCTCCCTCTCCCTCCTCTCCTCCCTCTCCCTCCTGTCCTCCCTCTCCTCCCTCTCCTCCCTCTCCCTCCTCTCCTCCCTCTCCCTCCTCTCCTCCCTCTCCCTCCTGTCCTCCCTCTCCTCCCTCTCCTCCCTCTCCTTCCTCTCCCTCCTCTCCCTCCTCTCCCTCCTCTCCTCCCTCTCCCTCCTCTCCTCCCTCTCCCTCCTGTCCTCCCTCTCCTCCCTCTCCTCCCTCTCCTCCCTCTCCCTCCTCTCCTCCCTCTCCCTCCTCTCCTCCCTCTCCCTCCTGTCCTCCCTCTCCCTCTTCTACTCCTATTCCCTCCTGTCCTCCCTCTCCTCCCTCTCCTCCCTCTCCCTCCTCTCCTCCCTCTCCCTCCCTCTCCCTCCCTCTCCCTCCCTCTCCCTCTTCTCCCTCTCCCTCCTCTCCTCCCTCTCCCTCCTGTCCTCCCTCTCCTCCTCCCTCCCTCTCCCTCCTCTCCTCCCTCTCCCTCCTCTCCTCCCTCTCCCTCCTGTCCTCACTCTCCTCCCTCTCCTCCCTCTCCCTCCTCTCCTCCCTCTCCTCCCTCTCCTCCCTCTCCTCCCTCTCCTCCCTCTCCATCCTCTCCTCCCTCTCCCTCCTGTCCTCCCTCTCCTCCCTCTCCCTCCTCTCCTCTCTCTCACTCCTCTCCCTCCTCTCCTCCCTCTCCTTCCTCTCCTCCCTCTCCTTCCTCTCCCTGTTCTCCCTCCTCTCCTCCCTCTCCCTACTGTCCTCTCTCTCCCTCCTCTCCTCCCTCTCCTCCCTCTCCCTCCACTCCTCTCTCCCTCTCCTCCCTCTCCCTCCTCTCCTCTCTCTCCCTCCTCTCCTCCCTCTCCTTCCTCTCCTCCCTCTCCTCCCTCTCCCTCTTCTCCCTCCTCTCCTCTCCTCCCTCTCCTTTTCCTATTCTCCTATTAAACCCAGCATCTTATTACTTCTCTGTGGATATCACGGAGAAAAGGGTGAATGAGAGAGAAAGCGAGAGAGAGAGGAGTGTCACATTTGAATATCTCAGTATTAAAATGCAAAAATCTACTTCAGTCTCATGCTTTCAACTCAGACAAGTTCTCTGCTGTCACTGTAACCCCTGGATGAGAGGAGAGAGGGTGTAGGAGAGGAGATGAGGGGGGAGGAAAAGAGGAGAGGAGAGAGGAGAGAGGACGGGATAGAGGGATGAGAGGAGAGAGGAGGGGAGAGGAGAGGAGGAGGAGAGAGGACGGGATAGAGGGATGGGAGGAGAGGACGGGATAGAGGGATGAGAGGAGAGAGGAGGGGAGAGGAGAGGAGGAGGAGAGAGGATGGGATAGAGGGATGAGAGGAGAGAGGAGGGGAGAGGAGAGGAGGAGGAGAGAGGACGGGATAGAGGGATGAGAGGAGAGGACGGGATAGAGGGATGAGAGGAGAGAGGAGGGGAGAGGAGAGGAGGAGGAGAGAGGACGGGATAGAGGGATGAGAGGAGAAGACGGGATAGAGGGATGAGAGGAGAGAGGAGGGAGGAGGGGATTGAGGGATGAGAGGAGAGAGGAAGGGATAGAGGACGGGATAGAGGGATGAGAGGAGAGAGGAGGAGAGAGAGGACGGGATAGAGGGATGAGAGGGAGGAGAGAGAGGACGGGATAGAAGGATGAGAGGGAGGAGAGAGAGGATGGGATAGAGGGATGAGAGGGAGGAGAGAGAGGATGGGATAGAGGGATGAGAGGGAGGAGAGAGAGGATGGGATAGAGGGATGAGAGGGAGGAGAGAGAGGACGGGATAGAGGGATGAGAGGGAGGAGAGAGAGGACGGGATAGAGGGATGAGAGGGAGGAGAGAGAGGACGGGATAGAGGGATGAGAGGAGAGAGGACGGGATAGAGGGATGAGAGGCAACAAGCTCTCACAGTCTCACTGCAAAAGTTCATGTTTCTCTAAACTTCTAACTTTAAACTTCCACTCAGTCATACACTTACATTATTTTATTATCATCCTCTCTTCCACTCATCCTTCTTTTCTCTTCCTTTGTCACATCTGAGACACAACACTGAGAGGTAGGAGAGGGGAGACATTGCAAAATCTTGCGTCTTACTATGACTTGTTATGGATGTTCCTCTCCTATTCATCAACATCATCTGAATCTGAAGGTTTCATTTTTTTTTCTATCTTTCTCTCTCTCTCTCTTTTTTATATTCTCTCCCTGGAAAAGACTGCCTCGCACCCTTATCTCTTCTCTTTTCATCCTCCTCTTCCTTCTAATACCCATCCTCCTCTTCCTTCTAATACCCATCCTCCTCTTCCTTCTAATACCCATCCTCCTCTTCCTTCTAATACCCATCCTCCTCTTCCTTCTAATACCCATCCTCCTCTTCCTTCTAATACCCATCCTCCTCTTCCTTCTAATACCCATCCTCCTCTTCCTTCTAATACCCATCCTCCTCTTCCTTCTAATACCCATCCTCCTCTTCCTTCTAATACCCATCCTCCTCTTCCTTCTAATACCCATCCTCCTCTTCCTTCTAATACCCATCCTCCTCTTCCTTCTAATACCCATCCTCCTCTTCCTTCTAATACCCATCCTCCTCTTCCTTCTAATACCCATCCTCCTCTTCCTTCTAATACCCATCCTCCTCTTCCTTCTAATACCCATCCTCCTCTTCCTTCTAATACCCATCCTCCTCTTCCTTCTAATACCCATCCTCCTCTTCCTTCTAATACCCATCCTCCTCTTCCTTCTAATACCCATCCTCCTCTTCCTTCTAATACCCATCCTCCTCTTCCTTCTAATACCCATCCTCCTCTTCCTTTCTCTACTGCTGGCACACACTGTCTCTGCTATGAAAGCCTCCATGTACTTTTTTGTATAGACGAGAGAGAGAGAGACATACAGACAGAGAGAGACAGACAGAGAGAGACAGAGAGAGAGAGAGAGAGAGAGAGAGAGAGAGAGAGAGAGAGAGAGAGAGAGAGAGAGAGAGAGACATACAGACAGAGAGAGACAGACAGAGAGAGACAGAGAGAGAGAGAGAGAGAGAGAGAGAGAGAGAGAGAGAGAGAGAGAGAGAGAGAGAGAGAGAGACATACAGACAGAGAGAGACAGACAGAGAGAGACAGAGAGAGAGAGAGAGAGAGAGAGAGAGAGAGAGAGAGAGAGAGAGAGAGAGAGAGAGAGAGACATACAGACAGAGAGAGACAGACAGAGAAAAGGAGAGAGAGACATAGAGACAGAGAAAAAGAGAGAGAGACATACAGACAGAGAGAGACAGAGAGAGAGACATACAGACAGAGAGAGAGAGGCAGAGAGAGAGAGAGAGAGAGAGAGAGAGAGAGAGAGAGAGATACAGACAGACAGAGAGAGACAGAGAGAGAGAGAGATACAGACAGACAGAGAGAGGCAGAGAGAGAGAGAGATACAGACAGACAGAGAGAGAGAGAGTGCACATCGTTACAACACTGTATATAGACACAATATGACATTTGAAATGTCTTTATTCTTTTTTATAAACTGTGTGGTTTCGAGCCCTGAATGCTGATTGGCTGAAAGCTGTGGTATATCAGACCATATACTGTACCATGGGTGTGACAAAACATTTATTTGTTACTGCTCTAATTACATTGGTAACCCGTTTATAATAGCAATAAGGCACCTCAAGGGTTTGTGATATATGGCCAATATACCACAGCTAAGGGCTGTGTCCAGGCACTCTGTGTTGCATCGTACAGAAGAACAGCCCTTAGCCATGGTATATTGGCCTTAGCTTCTAATGGAAGATTTATTTACTAGAATCCATTTGGTGTGCCGGTGGAGAATACAATTATTTTGCCATGATAGCATTTCTTTTATTTCTTTAACCTTTATTTTATTAGGCAGTCATACTGACACCAAAGTCTATTTTACAGATGAGCTCTGGATTACAGAAATAACAGAAAATACACACATCAAAATATATCTACAAAATGCAAGCATTAAGTAAAACACGGTCATAAAAATCTAATACATTCATCAGTAATAAGGTCCTCCATCAACTTTCTGAATTGCCCTAGAGGCACCAAAACATCACGTTTAAGAAGATTGTGAATATTGTTCCACAAATAAGGTACAAATCCCTGGGACCAGGTGTGGTAACTCATTACTCTAAAGTTTAGTAATTATGTTAGGTACAGTGGGAGTTTTTGTAAAAGGGCTTTATACATGAAAACATAGCAATGTATCAACCCACATGACATCAAAGAGGGCCAACCAACTTTTTGGTAGAGAATGCAGTGATGAGTACTAAAACCATCGCCCGTAATAAAGCGCATTGCTCTATGATAAAGTGCATCTAACGGCTTTAATAAAGTGGCAGCTGTGTTCATTTAACGTATACGGGACGGTTGAGCTAACGTGCGCTAATGTGATTAGCATAAATGTTGTAAGTAACAGCAAACTTTCCAGGACATAGACATGTCTTATATGGGCAGAAAGCTTAAATTCTTGTTCATCTAACTGCACTGTCCAATTTACAGTAGCTATTACAGTGTAAAAATACCATGCTATTGTTTGAGGAGAGTGCACAACAACAACAACAACAACAACAACAACGTATCACGGCAACTGGTTTGATACATTCACCTGTGAAGGTAAATAATGTACTTACATTCAGTAATCTTGCTCTGATTTGTCATCCTGAGGGTCCCAGAGATAAAATGTAGCATAGTTTTGTTTGATAAAATCCATTTTTATATTCAAATGTAGGAACTGATGTGTGAAAGTTAGTGGATAAGCTAATGATCCATCATGTATGACATTCCTGGGTGTGTGTAAACTTACATTTTGTATTACCATATCATTTTTTGTATGTTCTCTGTAGTTATGTACTTGAAAATGTGTCAATTGACCAACTCGGAACATTTGGGCAGTCTTGATAGAAAATAGTCCAGTATTGCAATGCTTCACTGGATCAATCTGAAAATGTGCACACACACTACTAAATTGAGCCTAAACTGCAATATTATATTGTGACCTTTCTCTTGCATTTCAAAGATGATGGAACAAACAAAAAATGGAAAACGCATGTTTTTTTGTTTGTATTATCTTTTACCAGATCGAATGTGTTATAGTCTCCTACATTAATTTAAAATGTCCACAAACGTCAACGTGTTTCCTTTCAAATGGTATCAAGAATATGCATATCCTTGCTTCAGGTCCTGAGCTACAGGCAGTTTGATTTGGGTATGTCATTTTAAGGCGAAAATTGAAAAAAAGGGTCAGATCCTTAAGAGGTTAAATTATGTTGCCATAGTCTATGACCGGTAGGAACGTCGGCTGAATAATCTGCTTTCTCCTACACTGAACAAAAATATAAATGCAACATGTAAAGTCTTGGTCCCATGTTTCATGAGCTGAAATAAAAAATCCCAGAAATGTTTCATAGGCCAAAAAAGCTTCTTTCTCTCAAATGTTATGCACAAATTTGTTAACATGCCTGTAAGTGAGCATTTCTCCTTTGCCAAGATAATCCATCCACCTGACAGGTGTGGCATTTCAAGAAGCTGATTAAACGGCATGATCATTACACAGGTGCACCTTGTGCTGGGGATAATAAAAGGCCACTCAAGACAATGTCACGTCTCAAGTTTTGAGGGAAACATTTTTGAAATTGGCATGCTGCGTGCAGGAATGTCCATCAAAGCTGTTGCCAGATAATTTAATGTTCATTTCTTTACCATAAGCCGGCTCCAACGTCGTTTTAGAGAATGTGGCAGTACGTCCAACCTGCTTCTGAAGAGAGGACTGTAGTGATGCCCAACCAATTGACCGTGTGAAGAAATGGCCTTCATTACAACCAACCTTCATTATCCCTCTATCGGTTTCTGTGTTTGTCGCTCTCTCCATTTGTGTCTGTCTGTCTGTGTGTGTGTGTGTGTGTGTGTGTGTGTGTGTGTGTGTGTGTGTGTGTGTGTGTGTGTGTGTGTGTGTGTGTACTCAGAAAGTAAAGGAGACCAACTATATTGCTGAAAGGAGGGAGACCATCAGTAATAGTCCTACCATGCTGGAGAACATCATCTATTTCTTGCAGGAATGGTTGAACTTTTCCCACTGCAGATTATTAATGTATTTATTACAAGGAAAAGTTCACAATTTTATAGCTTATTGCTGGATGATATCAAGTTGTTGAATACAAATCTCCAATCAACCAAAAACATTTCCAGTAAAATGTCAGGTCAGGGTACGGGGCTAGGATTTCCCCCTCAATCTACCAGCTATTATCACTTTCAATCTGATAAAAATGTAATCTCCGTTTTTTTTTTGGGGTTGTTTGTTTATTGGTTTCTGGAATCAGAGACAGCTGCAGTGCTCAGAAACATAGCATATCATTTACATCATTTCTATATGGCTGACTGTCAGACACCAGAAACAGCTCTTCTATTTCATATATTTATTTAATTCACTCTTTTTTTATGTATTGATTTATTATCATTGTTTTTTTTTCCTCTCTTATTTAAAGCTTTTTGTGTTGAGACCTGGATAAATACACTTTAAAAAAATAGTGATTTGCTTTTATTTGATTTCAATATGTTTACCCCAACATACAACACACTACAATCTAGTGGTGATATCCCTTCTCTTTGATTTAGTACCAAGTACAGGGATTTACCACTTGGTATCAAAGCATTGCTATTTATAAAGCTACTTTATTATTACATGAAGTGTTAGGGTACAGTTGAATAGTAAGGGGAAGTGCTTTGATGTTGAACACTGCTTTCTGCTCCCTCTAATGTCGCTGGTGTTGGCAACTCCAGAGCTTTGATACAGAATACCTGGGCTCATCTCTACGCTCACATCTATGCCTCTACCCTACCTGCCTGTCTGTCTGTCTCTCTGTCTGTGTGTGTGGAGGTTGGATGTGGAGATCTTTTCTCCTAGTTTCTCTCTTTCTGTATCTCTGTTTCATTCGCTCACTTTCGATGTTTCTCACTTGTTCTCTCTTTCTCTGTCTCTCTCTCTCTTGCTCTCTCTCTATCTGTTTCTCCCTCTCCTCCCCAAAAAAGTTTATTTGTTGCTTCGAGCGTCGAGTGAAAATGTTGACGGGGGTGAAGTCATGACGGAGAAGCAGAAAGAGAAAGTGTGTGTGTGTGTGGGGAGGGGAAAGAAACGCAGAGATAGGTTGAGTCAGAGGTTGTCGTTGTGTCACAGAGAAAAGTTGATCGAGTCATGCCCAAGTGTCTGTTCTGCCCGTGGCCCGGGAGGCCCATGTCCAGTGTGTGAGTGCGTGAAGCACATTTTCTCTGGATGCACAACACTGAGACAAACAACTGAATCAAACTACCCTAATGCATTTTCATCGGTTCATACTATAACAAACAAAACTTTAACAATCATCTCTCTAAAAGTTGCTTTAACCCTGGTGTGAAATAACACAGGGGTGTTGTGTCAGCATACGTTTGCTACGCTGATCTGTGACCGCAGTTCGCTAAGAGTTCAAATGTGAAAGTCGAGAATGAACAATCAGGTTACCGTGACAGCAGATGGTTGCCAGACAGACGTTGTGATGTCACAGAGGATCCCGTGAAGAGAGATTCTGACTTTCATTTCGTTGCAACGCTGGCATGAAAAGGAGACATCTGGCTTTCTGTGCAATTTCTCCATCTCTCTCTTTTTCTCTTCCTTTGTTCATTTTAATAGGGCCTGTGTTCTTCATCTCACTCTCTCTCTCTGACTGCATGTGGCTCTGTAAGAGTCTGTGGGATCGTCCCAAATGGCACCCTATTCCCTTTATGGTGCACTGCTTTTGACCAGGGCCCATGCCAAAAGTAGTGCACTATATATGGAATAGTATACCATTTGGGACGCATCCTGTAAGAGACAGAACCTGCCACCTGTCATCTCTCTCTCTCTCTCTCTCTCTCTCTCTCTCTCTCTCTCTCTCTCTCTCTCTCTCTGTCTCTCTCTCTTACGATGGAGAGAAGGTTGATTTCACTTTCTTTAATGGCAGAAACATGCAGTACAAAGGATGCACCCGCTAAAGCAGCAGCCGCCCCCTTCTCTCTCTCTCTCTCTCTCTCTCTCTCTCTCTCTCTCTCTCTCTCTCTCTCTCTCTCTCTCTCTCGCTCTCTCTCTCTCTCTCTATCTATCTGTCTACCTCTAACTCTCCTTCTTTTCCTCTCTCTCTCTCTCTCCCTCTCTCTCTCTCTCTCTCTCTCTCTCTCTCTCTCTCTCTCTCTCTCTCTCTCTCTCTCTCTATCTATATATCTGTCTACCTCTACCTATCCTCCTTTTCCTCTCTCTCTCTCCCTCTCTCCTCTCTCTCTCTCCTTTTTTCTCTCCTCCATATCTCCCTGTCCCGCTCTCCTATTTAATCTTCCAGCGCTTCTAGACATCTAGCTTTCCACGAATACCTTCTCTCCATGCCTCACGCTTAAAAAAATGACAAGAGTCTAACAGTTGAAAGACATCTGTGCCAATATCTGTTAATAAGGCTCCGTACTTAGTCTAGGAGGTTCAACTTGTTTTTGAACTCGCTGTACAAGCTAGCTAGAGACAGCTACAGTTGCAAATGGATAGATGTGGTTGATTAGTGCAGTCATGTCTACTGTGTGTCCGTATATGAGTGTATGCGTGTGTGTGTTTGTGTTTGTGTGTATGTGTGTGTGTGTTTGTGTTTGTGTTTGTGTGTATGTGTGTGTGTGTGTGTTTGTGTGTATGTGTGTATGTGTGTGTGTGTGTGTTTGTGTGTGTTTGTGTGTGTGTGTGTGTTTGTGTTTGTGTGTATGTGTGTGTGTGTGTTTGTGTTTGTGTGTGTTTGTGTGTGTATGTGTGTGTGTGTGTATGTGTGTGTGTGTGAACAGTCTTTTTGTAAACAAAGATACTGAGACAATCCCTTCAAACTCCACTGAGTTAGGTAAATCTGCTTTTAGCTTTTTTTGCACCTTAATTGTGGAATAATCTCCAAAACTCTCCAAAAATGTGATGATTTGGTGCCTAAGGGCAATTTACGCTCAGGGGTGGCCAAAAATACCTATCTGAAAACCACGCCCCCATAACCCAGCACCCAAGCTCAATAACTCAGCATCAACAACCCAACTTACATAAAACAATGTGTTGTTTGTGACCCCTCTGGCTAGGTCATAATAACCCAACGTGTATTCAAATTGGGGTGTTTTTAACCCAGCATTTTTTTTTTTTTTTTTGTAGCAACAAGTGCCTCTGAGGGAGTCAACGTCTACATTGCGCAACAGTTAGTGTCTAACAAAATGACTACATTATGGCATTCACTAATCATGAACTATTTACATATAATATATACGTTTCGGTACATTTGTGGACAAAATTCATACTTACTCAACCTTTAAATAAATAAATAAAAACAATCCTCTGACAAACAAGTTGGACTCATGGATGGCTTTTTATACACACACACAAACACACACACACACACACACACACACACACACACACACACACACACACACACACACTGCTCCCTGTGAGCCTGTCTTTAGTTAACTACCTGACAGCTTCAAACAATCTCATCAGACCTGGAACAGGAAACACAGAAAATCACTGAGCGTCTCTTTTCAAAGCAGTCAGCTACGGGGGTATAACCCCTCCACACACTCTGTCTGATTGACCGGTCTGAACGATGCCAATGAGTGTGGTTTGAACCAAAATAAATTAAATTAATCAAAATGTGTAATTGAGTCTTGATCATTCACAAAGGTATTTTTCCCCCTGCTTTTTGTATATCAGAGAAATGTGTCCATCCCTGTCAGAGCTATAGCTATGTCATACTTTGTTTTGAAACCTAAAAATGTCAATGATGGTGTGTTTTTAAATATGTGTTTTTTGAGTGCTTTGTTGTTGTCCCTCCTCTGCTTTTTGCCTATTGACATTTAAAACTAGCTTTTTGATGATGGTGGCGCCAGGTGCTTTTCCTCGAAGGGTTAAGTGTTTGTTAACATATCCTGCAGCATCAACAATAGCCATTAGCATAGGGACACATAGCTGCGGAGAAGCTAACTGGGGGGAGGGGGGGAGGGATGGAGGGGGAAGCAGGGAGGGGGGTGGGAAAGAGGAAGAGAGGTAGGGAGAGAAGGGGAGGTAAAATGCCTGCCAGTCCTATTTGTGGTCATGTTCTAACTGAATAGAGAGACAACGAGAGAGAAGAAGAGAGAGAAGAAGAGAGAACAGAATTAAAGCCATAATTAGGCTCCAGCGGTAGCTAGCTGTGTCTAACTCCTGTACTCCTCTGCTTCTCGGCACCCGCCTGCCTGCCTGCCTGACACCCAGAAAACTGCTTAGATCTATTTTGGCTGGTTGCTATGGAGACCGAGAGTTTTGTTTACATCCAGTTGGTGTACTCATTGTAAACAAACACACACACTTGTTTGGAGGAAGAGACAGAGTGATTCCAATGGCGCTGGCAACAACAGGGTTGTGGATTTGATTCCCGCATGGGCCTTCCTTTTCTTCTTTACATCTCTTATTTAATTCCTCTCCTTTGATCTCTATCTCTCTCTCCCTCTCTCTATAAAGTGAAGTGACAGCAGTGTGCCACTCGACCAGGCGTTCCTTGTCATGAGGATGACACCCTGCCTAGAGGGCCACTCTCATACACAAACAGAGCCAGCTATCTCCTCTCCTCTCCTCTCCTCTCCTCTCCTCTCCTCTCCTCTCCTCTCCTCTCCTCTCCTCTCCTCTCCTCTCCTCTCCTCTCCTCTCCTCTCCTCTCCTCTCCTCTCCTCTCCTCTCCTCTCCTCTCCTGACCCTAGCCTACTGGTATCCTACAGAGCCACCTGGGGATCTAAGCCTAGTTTGAGTTCAGTTAATTTGTGCTTTTTCAGCATGTTTAATTAGAAGGCATGGGTAGAGGGGGATAGGGAGGAGGGGGTGGAGGAGAGGAGGAGAGGAGAGGAGAGAGCGGAGAGGAGAGAGGAGAGGGAAGGGAAGGGAAGGGAGGGAAGGAGGGAGGGAAGGAGGGAAGGAGGGTAGGAAGGAAGGAGGTAGAAATATAGAGGAGAAGTGGAGAGAGGAAAGGGGGAGGGAGGAAGGGATGGAGGTAAGAGAGAGGTGAGAAAACGTGAGAAAGAGGTTGATTAGGATTCACAGGGTGGGGGTGAGAGATCACAGTCTGCTTTGCCTGCAGTGCACTCTCTCTCTCTCTTCCTCATCTCTCTCTCTCTCTCTCTC
This sequence comes from Coregonus ussuriensis, assembly GCA_031479575.1. Lineage (NCBI taxonomy): Eukaryota > Metazoa > Chordata > Actinopteri > Salmoniformes > Salmonidae > Coregonus > Coregonus ussuriensis. The sequence goes on along the minus strand of CM062503.1, from coordinate 43,930,660 downwards.
TCTCTCTCTCTCTCTCTCTCTCTCTCTCTCTCTGCCTCTCTCTCTCTCTCTCTCTCTCTCTCTCTCTCTCTCTCTCTCTCTCTCTCTCTCTCTCTCTCTCTCTCTTTCTCATCTCTCTCTCTCTCCTCTGCCTCTCTCTCTCTCTCTCTCTCTCTCTCTCTGCCTCTCTCTCTCTCTCTCAATTCAATTCAATTTCAATTCAATTTAAGGGCTTTATTGTCATGGGAAACATTTGTTAACATTGCCAAAGAAAATGAAGTAGATAGTAAACAAAAGTGAAATAAACAATAAAAAATTAACAGTAAACATTACACTCTCAAAAGTCCCAAAATGATAAATACATTTCAAATGCCATATTATGTCTATATACAGTGTTATAATGATCTGCAAATAGTTAAAGTACAAAAGGGAAAATAAATAAACATAAATAGGTTATATTTACAATGGTGTTTATTCTTCACTGGTTGCCCTTTTCTTGTGGCAACAGGTCACAAATCTTGCTGCTGTGATGGCACACTGTGGTTTTTCACCCAATAGATATGGGAGTTTATCACAATTGGATTTGTTTGTGGGTCTGTGTAATCTGGGGCAAATATGTGTCTCTAATATGGTCATACACTTGGCAGGAAGTGAGGAAGTGCAGCTCAGTTTCCACCTCACTTTGTGGGCAGTGTGCACACAGCCTGTCTTCTCTTGAGAGCCAGGTCTGCCTACGGCGGCCTTTCTCAATAGCAAGGCTATGCTCACTGAGTCTGTACATAGTCAAAGCTTTCCTTAAGTTTGGGTCAGTCAAAGTGGTCAGGTATTCTGCCATTGTGTACTCTCTGTTTAGGGCCAAATAGCATTCTAGTTTGCTCTGCTTTTTTGTAAATTCTTTCCAATGTGTCAAGTAATTATCTTTTTGTTTTCTCATGATTTGTTTGGGTCTAATTGTGTTGCTGTCCTGGGGCTCTGTGGGGTCTGTTTGTGTTTGTTAACAGAGCCACAGGACCAGCTTGCTTAAGGGGCTCTTCTCCAGGTTCATTTCTCTGTAGTTGATTGCTTTGTTATGGAAGGTTTGGGAATCGCTTCCTTTTAGGTGGTTGTAGAATTAAACGGCTCTTTTCTGGATTTCCATAATTAGCGGGCATCGGCCTAATTCTGCTCTGCATGCATTATTTGGTAATTTTACGTTGTACACTGAGGATTCTTTTGCAGATTTCTGCATGCAGAGTCTCAATTTGGTTTTTGTCCCATTTTGTGAATTTTTGGTTGGTGAGCGGACACCTGACCTCACAACCATAAAGGTCAATGAGTACTATAACTGATTCAAGTATTTCTTGCCAGATCCTAATTGGTATGTCGAATTTTATGTTCGTTTTTATGGCATTGAAGGCCCTTCTTGCTTGGTCTCTCAGATCGTTCACAGCTTTGTGGAAGTTACCTGTGGCGCTGATGTTTAGGCCGAGGTATGTATAGTTTTTTGTCTGCTCTAGGGCAACAGTGTCTAGATTAAATTTGTATTCGTGGTCCTGGCAACTGGACCTTTTTTGGAACACCATTATTTGTGTCTTACTGAGATTTACTCTCAGGGCCCAGGTCTGACAGCATCTGTGCAGAATATCTAAGTGCTGCTATAGGCCCTCCTTGGTTGGGGACAGAAGCACCAGATCATCAGCAAATAGTAGACATTTGACTTCAGATTGTAGTAGGGTGAGGCTGGGTGCTGCAGGCTGTTCTAGTGCCCTCACCAATTCGTTGATATATATGTTGAAGAGGGTGGGGCTTAAACTGCATCCCTGTCTCACCCCACGGCCCTGTGGAAAGAAATGTGTGTGTTTTTTGCACATTTTAACCGCACACTTGTTGTTTGTGTACATTGATTTTATAATATTGTATGTTTTACCTCCAACACCACTTTCCATTAATGTGCATAGCAGGCCGTCATGCCTAATTGAGTTGAAATCTTTTTAGAAATCAACAAAGCGTGAAAAGACTTTGCCTTTGTTTTGGTTTGTTTGTTTGTCAGTTAGGGTGTGCAGGGTCTCTCTCCCTCTCTCTCTCTCTCTCTCTCTCTCTCTCTCTCTCTCTCTCTCTCTCTCTCTCTCGCTCTCTCTTTCTCTCTCTCTCTCCAGCTCTCTCTCTCTCTCTCTCTCTCTCTCTCTCTCTCTCTCTCTCTATCTCTCTCTCTCTCTCTCTCTCTATCTCTCTCTCTCTCTCTCTCTCTCTACCTCTACCTCTACCTCTAACTCTCCTCCTTTTCCTCTCTCTCTCTCTCCCTCTACCTCTCCTCCTTTTCCTCTCTCTCTCTCTCTCTCTCTCTCTCTCTCTCTCTCTCTCTCTCTCTCTCTCTCTCTCTCTCTCTCTCTCTCTCTCTCTCTCTCTCTCTCTCTCTCTCTCTCTCTCTCTCTCTCTCTCTCTCTCTGTCTCGCTCTCCAAAATCAATGGTGTAAAATTAACTCTGAAAGTGTAAAATGTACACTTTTTTTCAGTGAACATTCAAATCCCACTCAACTGGTGTTAAAATAACACTTTTGAAAGTGTTAAAGATTTAACTATGTTGCGGTGTTCCTTAACTCTTAAAGGGATGAAAGGAACTCCATTTTGGTGTTTGCATAGCTCTACTCTAGAGTAATACGCAACACAACAGTATAAAACATAACATTTGATTTAGAGTACACTCTCTTTGGTTACTGCTGTTGTTGTTACACTTTTCTCAGTGTAAGAAATTAACACATGTAGTGTTACAGTGAATCATTTTGGGGTGTTGTTTTAACACTGTATGGTGCAAAGCCTAATTTGCATGTTTCCCAGGGTGCATTTTCTTTTTGAGTCAATTGTAGCATGTTAACACATGACTCTATTTGTTAGTGACAGAGACATAGTTGTTGAATGCTTTCCTTATAAAGGCCTGTGGCTTTCACCAAGTCAATTCCTAGGGGATGTTATCATTCAAAGTGAACTCTATGACAATACATTACATATATCCTTAATTTTTGGCTTAGTAAGTGGCCTAGTTTTACCTAGTGATGTTACGTTTGATACCGGATCTCCGAGGCTACCATCTGCTGGCATCCACCCAGCATCCACCCAGTACCCTGCCTTGAACTTAATCACAGTCACTAACCGGCTACCACCCGGTTACTCAACACTGCACCCTAGTGACTGCTGCCGCATTAGGAAAGTATTCAGACACCTTGATTTTTCCATATTTTGTTACGTTACAGCCTTGATCTAAAATGAATGAAATTCATGTTTTTCTTCATCAATCAACACACAATACCCCATAATGACAAAGCAAGAACAAGATTTTCGAAATCTTTGCAAATTTATAAATAAATAAAAAACTGAAATATTACATTTACCTATACTGCCAGTCGAAAGTTTGGACACACTTACTCATTCATGGGTTTTTCTTAATTTTTACTAAGAATAATAGTGAAGACATCAAAACTATGTAGTAACCAAACAAGTGTTAAACAAATCTAAATATATTTTATATTTGCGATTCTTCAAATAGCCACCCTTTGCCTTGATGACAGCTTTGCACACTCTTGGCATTCTCCCAACAAGCTTCACGAGGTAGTCACCTGGAATGCATTTCAATTAATCTCTACAGGATCGGTGTCCCGTGTACGGGACAGTTGAGCTAACGTGCGCTAGTGTGATTAGCATGACTGTTGTAAGTAACAGCAAACTTTCCAGGACATAGACATGTCTTATATGGGCAGAAAGCTTAAATTCTTGTTCATCTAACTGCACTGTCCAATTTACAGTAGCTATTACAGTGAAAAAATACTATGCTATTGTTTGAGGAGAGTGCACAACAACAAAAAACGTATCATGGCAACTGGTTTGATACATTCACCTCTGAAGGTAAATAATGTACTTATATTCAGTAATCTTGCTCTGATTTGTCATCTTGAGGGTCCCAGAGATAAAATGTAGCATATTTTTGTTTGATAAAATCAATTTTTATATTCAAATGTAGGAAATGGTTTCTACAGTTTGAATCCCTGCTGTCTAAGGTGCCACACCCAACCCGCCCGGCCATCTAGATGTGTGAAAGTTAGTGTATAAGCTAATGATCCGTCATGTATGACATTCCTGGGAGTTTGTAAACATACATTTTGTATTACCATATAATTTTTTTATGTTCTCTATAGTTACAGGTTAAGTCGGACGTTTACGTACACCTTAGCCAAATACATTTAAACTCAGTTTTTCACAATTCCTGACATTTAATCCTAGTCAAAATTCCATGTCTTAGGTCAGTTAGGATCACCACTTTATTTTAAGAATGTGAAATGTCGGAATAATAGTAGAGAGAATGATTTATTTCAGCTTTAATTTATTTCATCACATTCCCAGTGGGTCAGAAGTTTACATACACCATTTGGAAGACCCATTTGCGACCAAGCTTTAACTTTGTTACTGATGTCTTGAGATGTTGCTTCAATATATCCACATAATTTTCCTTCCTCATGATGCCATCTATTTTGTGTAGTTCACCAGTCCCTCCTGCAGCAAAGCACCCCCGCAGCATGATGCTGCCACCCCCGTGCTTCATGGTTGGGATGGTGTTCTTCAGCTTGCAAGCGTCCCCCTTTTTACTCAAAATCACTTAATTATTTAATTTGTTTTACTTTTTTGGTTAAAGTAGTTAGGTAGGGTAAATGAGGACCCCACAATGAATTCAGTTTAGTTAAATTGTTACACAGCAAATTTGCCAGTGTTACCTAGTGTTGATATTTCAGTGAACTATTTATAGTGTTGATATTTCAGCGAACTATTTATAGTGTTGATATTTCAGTGAACTATTTATAGTGTTGATATTTCAGTGAACTATTTATAGTGTTCATGAGTTATATTAACTTTGTACATTTTTTTAAAATTAACATTTAGTGGTGTAAGATAGCCCCAGTGTTGTTATTAATAACCAGTGTTGAACCAAAACCACGCCCATGATTATCATGTTTCCCAGCATGCTGTACTGCAGGTTGATTTTTAGAATGTTTGTTTCAATATCTGTTCAATATATGTTTTTTTGCATGGACATTGATTGATTAATTAATCTTATACTACTGACATGTACATTAAATAAAACAATTCTATCAAACTAATCCAATCTCCTACTTGGACTTATTGCACCCGTTACTGAAATCGTTGTTCCAGTTAAGACGCATTAGGTAGTCTCCTATCTCAGTCTTCCCAACCCTGGTAGTCATTCTGAATGCAGGTTGCAGGCGAATAAAAATTCCAGCTGTTGGATAACCTAACCCTGGCTGAATTCCAAAATGAATTACACATCACTTTGCAAGCCAGAGTAATGTGACCTGCAGGCCTGAAACCCAGGAGTTTCTGGCTACTGTGTTTCGGGAAAAATAGCCCCTCAAAGTAAAGCCTTATGATATGTGTGATGTCATGAAGTGTTTAATGACAATATATTTGATTAGGATATCACTTGGTGAAGGCCACAGTTGTGAAAATGAATGAATGCAAAAACTATGTCTCTGTCACTAACAAATACAGTCATGGGTGGTAACTCTACAATTCACTCAAAAGGCAATCTGGGAAAAATGCAAGTAAGGCTTTACACCAGGACTCTCCAACCCTGTTCCTGGAGAGCTACCATCCTGTAGGTTTTCACTCCAACCCTCTTCCTGGAGATCTACCGTCCTGTAGGTTTTCACTCCAACCCTGTTCCTGGAGATCTACCGTCCTGTGGGTTTTCAGTCCAACCCTAATTTAACACACCTGATTCTACTTATTAGCTGCTCAGCAAGACCTTAACTAGTTGAATCAGATATGCTAAATTAGGGTTGGACTGAAAACCTACAGGACAATAGATCTCCAGGAAGAGGGTTGGGCAGCCCTGCTTTACACTAAGCAGTGTCTTAATTTAACACTGACAAGTGTGGACTTGTAGAGACACTGGAACAGTGTGGACTTTAACACCCTCAGTGTTGGTTTAACACTCTCAGTGTTGATTTAACACTCGATAATTTGCTGTGTACAACCGCTGTGGTCTACCTATATGTTCCCAGGTGCCCAGACATGGTTGTGTTTACCTGTGCTAGTAGGTCTATCACCAGGTACTTCCCTGGCCGGATCAAGGTGCCCAACTAACTCTAGGTAACCCAAGGTATCCACCTGGTCCAACACTGCATGTGTTAGCGAGAATACACTCTGATATTATCGGACGGATTAAAATGGACTGTGTGTGTGTGTGTGTGTGTGGTGTGTGTGTGTGTTTGTGTGTGTGTTGGCATGTGGGTGTACGCTTGTGCGTGCGTTCATGCTTGTGTGTGTGTGTGTGTGTGTGTGTGTGTGTGTGTGTGTTTGTGCGTGTGTGTCCAAATGCCTCTGGCTAGGGGAGATAGAGGCGGCAGGTAGCTTAGTGGTTAAGAGCATTGTGCCAGTAACCGAAAGGTCGCTGGTTCTAATCCCCGAGCCAACTAGGTGAAAAATCTGTCGATGTGCCCTTGAGCAAGGCACTTAACCCTAATTGCTCCTGTAAGTTGCTCTGGATAAGAGCGTCTGCTAAATAAACAAAACATAGAGGACAGCTAGCCTAGCACGGCTCCACTAGATAGAAGAAAATTTTGTTAGACACAGAGGGAGGTTTTTTTTGTGGGGGTGAACCTTTATATCGACAGTAGAGATGGGATAGACAGAAATATAGATAGAAATGGATGATACCAGAGAATCTAATTCTGATCAGGAAAGGACGACACCTGAGAGAATCTAATTCTGATCAGGAAAGGACGACACCTGAGAGAATCTAATTCTGATCAGGAAAGGACGATACCTGAGAGAATCTAATTCTGATCAGGAAAGGACAATACCAGAGAGAATCTAATTCTGATCAGGAAAGGACGATACCTGAGAGAATCTAATTCTGATCAGGAAAGGACGATACCAGAGAGAATCTAATTCTGATCAGGAAAGGATGATACCAGAGAGAATCTAATTCTCATCAGGTCAGAGGGGAAAAGTAGGGAGGGAGTCTATTTTTGTGAGATTTGATACATCAGTGGATGTTGCACATATTATATACAGTACATAAACATATCATTTGTATGGTTTCCCCTTCACTTGTCTGTCAAGTTGCTGCTGTGCTGCTTCCCTCCGGCAGGAGATAAGTGGAGAGAAATACAAATACCACTGCTTCTTCTCAACTGGTGGACACACACACACACACACACACACACACACACACACACACACACACACACACACACACACACACACACACACACACACACACACACACACACACACACACACCAGCTGACGAACATATAGGCTAAACAGACAATCTTAGTAATTGGTCCGGTGTCTAGACAGCCACAGTAGGTGCAGATGATGTAACTGCCTTGCAGCGAAGGAGTGGGCGAATGGTATTTGATGCTGTCACTTAGAAGCGGTGTGTGTGTGTGTGTGTGTACACAATCTAAGCCTGCCAAGGTCTGTTTCCCCTTCTTTCCATATTTAATAGGACATGACCATCTTCCCACAGATGATCCCCATGTCTCTCCCTGAACCAAATGCATTTTAAGAAGTTGGCAACACTAATTAACGCGGTCAACTTTTTTTGCCTTTTTTTATTTTTTTGCCTCAATACAGTTTCACCAATTAATTTTTCATTTTTTTTTAACACAACAAAAATAGAGCTTATTATCATGGTTGTATTTTTATATCAGAATAATATTCTGGCATAATAATCTCTCTCTGGCCTAGATAGTAGGGCTCTCGTGCACGACGGTTACGGAGTGTTGTTTATGCCAATAAAATTCATTTGACCCTCAGTGAAGTTTTATACACTCTGTTTTGTCAACGTCACCTGATGTGGGAGAGAAGAGACGAAGAAACACAGAGAACCTGGTATGTGTTACTACGGAAAGGCCTCTCTGGAAAATATTTTTGTCTGTAAGGCCTCTCTGGAAAATATTTTTGTCTGTAAGGCCTCTCTGGAAAATATTTTTGTCTGTAAGGCCTCTCTGGAAAATATTTTTGTCTGTAAGGCCTCTCTGGAAAATATTTTTGTCTGTGTCCCAAAAGGCCCCTTATTCCCTACAAGAGTACAGCATATACTTTTTTTTACCAGAACCTCACGGGCCCTGTTAACCTCAGAAAAAAAAAAGAGATTGAGAAAAAGAGAGACAGAGGGGGAGACAGAGAAAGAGAGAGGACAAACTGCAAACAGTTTTGAAGGTGTAGATTTTTTTTTCCAACCCCACTGTCCTGAAAACACAACATCATCTCCTTTTTTTGGCCTCTCTGTTTTTTCGTCTTTCTCACCCTTTCAGCTTTTGTGGGAACTAATTAATCTTCTAGTGAGCACAGCATCATTTAAAATAAACGATTATATTGCCATTTCACACCCATTTGCATGGCCTTGCGACGTCCTCTTATGAAAGTAAGATATTATTCTGTCTGCACTGCCCAGGCCATTTAGACTGAGACGGGGAGAAAAAGGAAAAACAGTCACACTGTTCAGTCACACTGTTCAGTCACACTGTTCAGTCACACTGCATGTTCCTACTTTAATTTAATATGCCAGAGTTCTATGTTGAATGAAGTTCACTCTAATAGGACATGGTGGTGATGTATGTGTGTGTGGAGGGGGAGGCCACAGGCAGGTGTCAGTGTGTGTGTGTGTGTGTGTGTGTGTGTGTGTGTGTGTGTGTGTGTGTGTGTGTGTGTGTGTGTGTGTGTGTGTGTGTGTGTGTGTGTGTGTGTGTGTGTGTGTGTGTGTGTGTGTGTGTGTGTGTGTGTGTGTGTGCGTGTGTGTGTGTGTGTATTTGTCTGTGTGTGCATTGCAATTGAGATTCCATAGTCACCAGAGCATTTTCCATTGCTATTACAAGCCTTTAAGGGGGAACATGTTGATAGAATATTTCATAGCAGTCATCTTATCCATACCTACCTTCATTCAACTTTCAGAGCCAGTTTCCCAACACAGAATAAGCCTAGTCCTGGACTGAAAAGCGTGTTTAATGGCGATTCACTATTGAAGACTTAATATCAGTCCAGGATAGGCTTAATATCTATCTTCATATGTGTCTGTGTCTTAATCATTGTCCAGGAAACCAGCCCTCAAAGTTTAAAACTGATGCCCGGAACTATAGAACTAGGGAGCTGGAGTACAGTGAATATAACACTCCTCTCTCCAAACAACTCCAACACATATTTCTGTCCTGCTTCTCTGGTTAGAACTCTGTACATCTAATCAGCAAACAGACATCATCCATGGTCTTATTGAAATGCTGTCTGCAAGACTACTCAGTGGATGTTGGATTCCACTAACACACACGGTGTGTGTGTGTGTGTGTGTGTGGTTGATTATACTAACGTCTCATTCATTTGCTTGTTTCAATATGAAAAGATTAGTGATGATTTGATGATAAGTGTGATGAATGCTTTAGAATAACATTTCATTATCGTTCCTCTTGTTTCTCGCTCCTTCTTTTGTTCCC
>CM062503.1:43902731-43920699 GCA_031479575.1 Coregonus ussuriensis | reverse complement strand
CCCTGTTACGTGGCTGACATGAACAAACCCCATCCCTCCGGCCCTGGGATATGTCCCAAATGGCTCCCTAACCTCTATATAGTGCACTACTTTTGACCAGGGCCCATAGAGCTGTAGGGAATAGGGTGTCATTTAGGATGCAAACTCTCTCTCATTCTACTACAGGTGACGTTGTTCGCTCACTGTTTACGTCCTTTTCTCTCTTGACGGGAGTTTGGGCAAATATTTGTCATGACACGGTTCCCTGGCGTGTTTGAGAGCGTATGCATCAACATCATGTTTACATGCTACATGCTACATACTGTATTGTGACGTGTGTGACGATTACCGCACATGACAACAAACAGAACACCTTCCCACAGATTATCCACATTATGATAAAAGAGAGGCCTTGTTTGGGCATGGTTTAGGCTCCTCCATTATACAGCGGGAATAGATGCGACCTTGTGTGTGTGGGTGTGTCTCTTCACTCTCTCCCCCCTCTTTCCCTCTCTTTTTCTCTGAATCCTCCCCTCTCCCGCTCTCAGCAATGGTAGCTGTGGACAGAACTATAGTAATAGTCTCCATTGGTATTCAGTGGGAGAAAGCTACAGGGATTGAAATGACCTATTTTTGTTTCATGTGGCGACCTTTGAAAATCCTAAATATTTCTCTCTCGCTCTCTCTCTCTCTCTCTCTCTCTCTCTCTCTCTCTCTCTCTCTCTCTCTCTCTCTCTCTCTCTCTCTCTCTCTCTCTCTCTCTCTCTCTCTCTCTCTCTCTCTCTCTCTCTCTCTCTCTCTCTCTCTCTCTCTCTCTCTCTCTGTTCTCTCTCTCTCTCTCTCTCTATTCATGAATAAAGAGAGTGGAGGAGTTTTAGCTATTCAGCTCTTATTTGCCCAGCCGCTCTCCGCTTGGCGCGGCTTTCCTTGCCTATCTCCAGGCCCAGGGGAGGGATTTAGCCCGGCTGAGAAAATCTAATATTTCTTTAAATATAAATCAAATAAAAACTGGTGGACAACCTCTGTGTGTGTGTCCCCATAGGATAATCCTTTGAAGAACCCACTGTGGTTTCAGGTAGAACGCTTTTGTGTTCTATGTAGAACCCTTTATAACAGAGAGTTCTACCTGGAACCAAAAAGGGTTCTACTATGGGGACATCTGAAGAACCCTTTTTGGAACCCTTTTTTCTAAGAGTGTTGCTCACACACACACACAAAAACTCAGAGGTAGCTCACAAACACATACAGATACACACATAGGGATCTCATGCATAAAGAATGTCCACACACAGGCAATACTGTACATTTGGACACAGCACCAGGCTTGTCACTGGTGAGAGTTGACTTTTGGTCACAGTGAAGGTTGAAGAGATGATTCTATTATTCTATGATTTATTCAATTTTTTTTCATTTTTTTTTTCATTTTGGGGGTGGGGGTAGATCAGCTTTAATATTGCAGATAGATTGTAACTTACATCAATGTAATTGTCTGCATCACTTCCAATCCCCCATATGTTTTTTTTTTATTCTCGCAAATATATATATATATATATATATATATATATATATATATATATATATATATATTTATATATATATATATATATATATATATATATATATATATATATATATATATATATATATACATACATACATACACAAACATATACACATACATACATATAAATACATATGCATACATATATATATATACAGTGCCTTGCAAAAGTATTCATCCCCCTTGGCGTTTTTCCTATTTTGTTGCAACACAACCTGTAATTTAAATCATTTCATAAACACTATGCCATGGAATCGGTACGTCAAAAATCTTTTCCCAACTATTTTGCAAACTACATGGGACGGCTGTCAATCCTTTGGTCCTTAAATGAAACTGGTATACTTTTTTAATTATCGCATTTTTCTTTATGCAGGGCGACAGACAAGTACCTTACTTTTTCCCCCTTCCACTTTCCTCTTCCATTTTTGCGGTAATGCTGCAATTATTTGGTTGTAATTTTGGGTAGAGCAGACATTTCCATATGTTTTTGTTAGCTGCTTGTGCGACATAACTCCACCAGTCCTACCTATGATATAATTTACGAAGATTATACCATTGTTTTTTTTGTTTTTTGTTTTTTAATAATGTTTTTTTATCAATTAGTATATTTGAGTTTAACCACAATATTTGTTGCATTAAATGTTATGTTGTTTCTGGAGGATTAATTGAAATTGCAACCAACTTTCTATGGCTTGTTTTAGAAATAGTGATATTTGGGAGATTATTTCCTTTTCAAATAACTGAAAGTGAGAGGTTGTAATCTGAATAAAGGGAAAAAGGCCATTATTGAACATGGGGTGAGACAATCTTACTAATATGCTAGAGAACCAGTTCGGATTTAAGTATGTTCGCTAGGCGTAGGCAAGACCATAAGCAAATAGGTAAACTGGGATAATACTAAACAGTTAATCAGGGTGATTTTTCCGCAAATAAACCTTTAAATTTACCTTTCCACGGTAGCAAGATCTTATCTATTTCTGCTAACTTTCTATAAAAATTTATTGGAATGAGATCATTTATTTCATTTGGGATATGTATTCTGAGTATATCCACATCACCATCAGACCATTTTATTGGTAAACTACATGGTAATGTAAAAATTGTATTTTTTTGTAATCCAATACGTAATATAGTACATTTATCCTTATTTGGTTGTAATCCAGAGAGGTTAGAACATGTATCTAGATCCTCTATGAGTTGTGGATTTAAAAGAACATGAATCGTCAGCTTACAATGACACCTTTGTTTTTAAGACCTGGATTTCTAATCCCTTGATATTATTGTTGGATCTGATTTTAATAGCTAACATTTCGATGGCCATAATAAATACAGTTGACGTCGGAAGTTCATATACACTTAGGTTGGAGTCATTAAAACTCGTTTTTCAACCACTCCACAAATTTCATGTTAACAAACTATAGTTTTGGCAAGTCGGTTAGGACATCTACTTTGTGCATGACACAAGTCATTTTTCCAACAATTGTTTACAGACAGATTATTTCACTTCTAATTCACTGTATCACAATTCCAGTGGGTCAGAAGCTTACATACACTAAGTTGACTGTGCCTTTAAACAGCTTGGAAAATTCCAGAAAATGATTTCATGTCTTTAGAAGCTTCTGATAGGCTAATTGATATTGTATGAGTCAATTGCAGGTGTACCTGTGGATGTATTTCAAGGCCTACCTTCAAATTCAGTGCCTCTTTGCCTCAGGAAAAAAATGGTAGACCTCCACAAGTCTGCTTCATCCAAATTCCTGAAGGTACCACTTTCATCTGAACAAACAATAATACACAAGTATAAACACCATGGGACCACGCAGCCGTCATACTGCTCAGGAATGAGTCATGTTCTGTCTCCTTGAGATGAACGTACTTTGGTGTGAAAAGTGCAAATCAATCCCAGAGCAACAGCAAAGGACCTTGTGAAGATGCTGGAGGAGACAGGTACAAAAGTATCTATATTCTCAGTAAAACGAGTCCTATATCGACATAACCTGAAAGGCCGCTCAGCAAGGAAGAAGCCACTGCTCCAAAACTGCTATAAAAAATCCAGACTACGGTTTGCAACAGCCTATGGGGACAAAGATCGTACTTTTTGGAGAAATGTCCTCTGGTCTGATGAAACAAAAATAGAACTGTTTGGTCATAATGACCATCGTTATGTTTGGAGGAACAAGGGGGTACTTGCAAGCCAAAGAACACCATCCCAACCGTGAAGCACGGGGGTGGCAGCATCATGCTGTGGGGGTGCTTTGCTGCACTTCACAAAATAGATGGAATCATGAGGAAGGTAAATTATGTGGATATATTGAAGCAACATCTCAAGACATCTGTCAGGAAGTTAAAGCTTGGTCGCAAATGGGTCTTCCAAATGGACAATAACCCCAAGCATACTTCCAAAGTTGTGCCAAAATGGCTTAAGGACAACAAAGTCAAGGTATTGGAGTGGCAATCCAAAGCCCTGACCTCAATCCTATAGAACATTTGTGGGCAGAACTGAAAAAGCGTGTGCGAGCAAGGAGGCATACAAACCTGACTCAGTTACACCAGCTCTGTCAGGAGGAATGGGCCAAATTTCACCCAACTTTTTGTGGGAAGCTTGTGGAAGGCTACCCGAAACGTTTGACCCAAGTTGAACAATTTAAAGGCAGTGCTACCAAATACTAATTGAGTGTATGTAAACTTCTGACCCACTGGGAATGTGATGAAAGAAATAAAAGCTGAAATAAATCATTCTCTCTACTATTATTCTGACATGTCACATTCTTAAAATAAAGTGGTGATCCTAACTGACCTAAGACAGGGGAATTTTTACTAGGATTAAACGTCAGAAATTGTGAAAAATAGAGTTTAAATGTATTTGGCTAAGGTGTATGTAAACTTCCGGCTTCAACTGTAGATATGCCGATAGTGGACAACCTTGTTTTACTCCTCTTGACTGTTTAAAACTTTCAGAGAAATAGACATTATTTACTATTTTACACCTAGGGTTACTATACATTATATAAGAGATTCTCCAAAATTGAAATGCTCCAGGCATTTATATATAAACTCCAGTTGTACTTTATCAAATGTCCTTTCAAAGTCTGCTATGAATAGCAGGCCTGGTTTCCCAGATTTTTCATAGTGTTCTATTGTTTCCAGTACTTGCCTTATATTATCTCCAATGTATCGTCCATGTAAAAAACCTGTCTGATTAGAATGAATAATGTCCGACAATACCTTTTTAATTCTATGCGCTATGCATTTTGCTAGAATTTTTGCATCACAACACTGAAGTGTAAGGGGCATCCACATTTTTTAATGGACTGGATCTTTATATTTCCCACTTGTATCCTGTTTCAGTAATAATGAAATCAGACCTTCTTCTTGAGTGTCTGATAATCTACCATTTACATAGGAGTGGTTAAAACATACTAATAACTGAGTATATCAAAAAAGGTTTGGTATACCTCGACTGGTATGCCATCCAACCCTGGAGTTTTTCCAGACTTAAAGTCTTTAATTGCACCCAGAAGTTCCTCCTCTGTAATTTCACCTTCACATGAGTCTTTCTGTATGGCTGTTAACTTTACATTATCAATAGAAAAAAAAATCCCTACAATTAGCTACAAAAGAGGAGATGGAGGCGACTGAAATGAAAACATATGCTTAAAGTACTTTGCTTCCTCCTTCAAAATATAATGTGGTGAATCATGGGTCACTCCATCATTTGTAACCAGTTTCATGAAATTATTTTTGGTAGCATTTCTATGTTGAAGATTAAAAAAATAATTTGGGTCATTTTTCCCCATATTCCATCCAGTTTGCTTTATTTTTATAATATATTACCCTTGATCTTTCTTGAATAGGTTTATCCATTTCTTTTTGTTTTTCCTCTAATTTATTCTGAGCCTCTATGTTACAGTTTTTATTGCTATCTATTTTTTCTGTTAGTCTTTCTATTTCCTTTGTTAGTATGGACTCTTTTGACCTAAATTGCTTTAGTTTTCGAGATGAGTACAGAATTGCATGGCCTCTAAAGGCACATTTAAAAGTGTCCCATACAATAAGGGGATTTGCAGTACCTATTTTATGTCGGAAAAGTTATAAATTCCCCTGTCCTAGTTAAAAACAAGTTATCATCCAATAGGCTTTGATTACATTTCCAATATCCTCGCCCACGTGGAAATTCAGTAAGAGTAATGTATATTCCAATTATATGATCGTCCAACCGCATTATGTCCCCTATCAACACTTTTTAAACTTTTGGTGCCAACGAGAATTACATGTATATCTCACTATGTCAGGATATTTAAGCATCCATATATCTACTAGTTCTAACGTATCCATGACCTTCATGATTTCCTTAAGAGCATGAGGGGAATAGTTTGTAGTGTGATTTCCTTTATGGTCCATTGAGCTATTTAAAACAGTATTATAATCTCCCACCATAATAATAGAGTCTTGTATTGCTTGCAGGGTTGATAAATATTCATATATATTGTCAAAGAAGTGTGGATCATCATTATTTGGTACGTAAAGGTTAATGAGCCATATGGTCCAATAACATATTTAAAATGATCCATGTACCTTGCGGATCTGTTTGGACAATTTGCACAATCGGATCGAAATTACTGTTAATTAATATCATCACCCCTTTTGAGTTTCTTTGCCCATGGGAGAAGTATATTTGCCCCCCCCCCCCCCCCACTAGTCCCCCTGCTAAAGCCCCTCCCCTTCCCAAGTTGGGTTGTCATCCCAGTGATCGGCATACCACCCCTGTCCCCCCGGATCCCTAGGGCCCCCGAGAGGCCAGGACTCATCCTTCGAAAACAGCACACAGTGCCACCCACAAAACAGAAGATGGTCAACCGCCAAAAGCATTTCCAATGCTCTCACCTCAATATATATATAGCTATAAAAAATATACACTACCGTTCAAAAGTTTGGGGTCACTTCGAAATGTCCTTGTTTCCAAAAGAAAAGCAATTGTTTTGTCCATTAAAATAACATCAAATTGTTCAGAAATACAGTCAGGGGCGGTGTGTTCATTAGGGCGATATGGGCGACGCACTGCCAAACAGGAAAAGGAAGGGATTTTTTTCTAATCAATTATATCACGGCAACAGTAGTTATCAGTGTTCTAATCTAGACGTCTGATCTGCCACTAAATGTCCAATCAGGCTAAAGTCGTGCTTCAAATGCCCCCCCCCCCCCCCCCCCCCCCCTTTTGGGGCGATTTCAGTCAGGTTGAAAATCGCCCCAGAAGTCTCTCATAGACTCTCATGTAAAAAAATGTTTTTCAAATATCAGAGCTTTCAATACAATCTCTATGGGTTTCTGAGGGCTTGCACTTACGCGCTTTCGTCATACGTAACATAACCATGAACGTAACTAAGAAAAGAGCGGGTAGCAGCGTCAATCAATTCACGTACTACTATCAAGATGGCTAACGTTCAGTGCAACTCGATTGTCTCTTTGAAAGAAGTTCACATCAAAGACCATTCAAAACGAGCTACTGGAGTGTATGCTAGCGGTCATGAGGGAACATATTGTGGAGGAGGTGAAGTCGGCGAACTTCGTAGCTATCCAAGCTGACGAGACCACGGACGTTTCTACACAGACACAGCTGGTGCTTGTGCTGAGGTACATAGATAGCAACCACAAAGTGCAGGAGCGCTTTTTTGAGTTCCTTCCCATCTCGGAATCAACCTCAGTCTCAATCGCCAGTGTGCTTTTGGAGAGACTGAACGGTATTTTTGCAGACGACGAGAAAGTCAAACTGTGGTGCACTGGCACTGTACCAGGTTCTCATGAGCTACAACCTCCAGGAGACGTTCTCTGAGACTGTGACTCTGTTGAACATCCTCATAACTACTCCAATGACAACAGCTGAAGCTGAGAGATGTTTCTCAACTTTGACACGAGTTAAGACATTCCTGCGAAATTCAATGGGCCAGGAACGTCTGAATGCACTGGCCATGCTTTCCATGGAGAGGGAACTAGTCCTCAGCATGCCTGATTTCAATGAGAAAGTCATTGACCGCTTTGCTGCATTGAAAGAGAGAAGAGAACAGTTTCAGTACAAGTAATGTAGCCTCTCTCTCTCTTTGTCCCTCCCTGTCTGTCTCTTTAACACACACACACCCAAATCAGTTCACAGTTGATGTTGTTTAAAATAGTTATTTTTCATTAAAAAAATAGTTAAAAAAATAAAATAATCTGTTCATGTTCATTTTTACAAATCTATACAATTGGCCAGAATATGGTTGTTCATATTTACAAATCTATACAATTGGCCAGAATATGGTTGTTCATTTTTACAAAGCCATACAGATAGCTGTGTTTACCTTTTCTAGAAATTATTTTCAAATTCTGTTTTCAGGCAAAATGTCTATCACTGTTCATTTTCACAAATATATACAAGAGGGCAGAATATGGAAGTCTATAAAAATTTCTTATTACCAATAACTTGCATCAATGTTTTCAGTAGCCTCTATCAAAAGCTCCTGCTTGCTTGTTGTGAATTATGCTCAGGTGCACATATTTCCAATTCAACCGTGAGGCAAAAAATGTGGTAAAAGCTCTTGTTGATCCTGCAATCTGAACAAATACCAAGATGCTGTATTTTCAGCTGATATTTCATTTGTTTATGGAAATGCATATTGTTTATGCAGTGTTGAGGAATGTGAAAGAACACCCTTGATTATTTTTACTGTGATAACTTATTTTGCTTTTGTAAGCCAACACTTTTGAGATCAGTCAATAAATGCTTCTGGCATTGACTTATATGCTGCCCCTGTCTTCATGTTGTTGCTGGACATATCTTTTTGAAAATGTGTGTAGGTCACCTAAATCATCAGAAAAATGGCCCCCCCTGAGAATTTTTTCAGGAGCCGCCACTGAATACAGTGTAGATCTGAAGATCTCGTACAATGCTGTGTACTACTCCCTTCACAGAACAGCGCAAACTGGCTCAAACCAGAATAGAAAGAGGAGTGGGAGGCTCCGGTGCACAACTGAGCAAGAGGACAAATACATTAGAGTGTCTAGTTTGAGAAACAGGCGCCTCACAGGTCCTCAACTTTGGCAACGATTGGACGCTCATATCTCTGTCCTCTTTGTCCGAAACGGTGTACACGTTCGAGTTGGATTTTATCGACAGCATCGAGTGGGATTTAAAGCGCTGTAAGAAAAAAGTCCTTCACAAGTTTTTTGGTAACCTCTCCTTCTTTTTCTTGGATACCCATAAGTACTTGATTTTCTCTCATCGATCTAGTCTGTATGTCTAGGAAGGCTTTTCTCAGAAAGTTGTTCTCCTTTTTAAGTTCCTTAACGTCTGTTTCTATCTTAGTGACTGTCCCTTTTAGCTTTTTTGTATCTTTCTCCATTATCGCAGCTTTTTCGTCACTCATTTCAAGACTCGCCTTCAACTCCTTTTCAGCCTTACTGACCAACTCTAGTATGCCCAGTTTGTCATTTATCGACTTCAACAGATCGCTTTCCACACTTACCAGCCCCAGTGGTGAAAAGCACAAATCATCTGTTCCGTCGAGGAGTCACGCTTTCTCTTGGAGATTGTTTCTCCTCGTTTCTCCTCCGTCATGTTTGAGTGTTTGTAGTTGTTGTAATATTTGTCGATACATTTCTCTAGCCTTATGATTTGTTTTATGTTATTATCCAGATTGAATGTTATTACCCACGAGTATATGAAGTGCTAATATTTAGTCTAATTTACTGATATTGAATATTACGTCTTGATCTTGAGGTAAATTATTCTATTGTTAATGGTGTTCCATTGAGCCCGTTAGGTGTGACAGGTCTCCACTTGATCCTTATAGGTGCTGTTACACCAGACATGCACACAGGTCTAGCTTCATCTAGGTCCTCTGTAACCAATGTCACAACTAAACCAGGATGAGGGGAGTCTGCAAGGGGCATACTTTGGGGAGGAAGTCAGAGAGCGAGGGGTGTTTGTCTGTGCTACCTGCGGAGATAGGCATTTCCACTCTGTTACGTTAGTGGTCGTAGACTCAGATCACGGTGTCAGATAACGCAGTCGGGCCTATATTGTCTCAGCCAGGTCGCTCAAGATTGACGTCAAACTTGGCCGTCTATCCATGTCCTGAGGACGTTAGGAAATACCTTCAAAACCGTCCACTAGGGGCAACAGTGGGCGCTATTAACGTCAAGTAGACTTGGGTTTTGCTAAGGTGTTGTGGATGGGAGTGAACCATGAATCTGGATCAGAAGGTTGTGTGTTTGATCCCAGTTGTGGACACAAGTTTTTTTATTTTAACCCTATCCCAAACCTTAACCCTTACCTTAACCATTTGGAATGAGTGACTAAACGTAATGTTTTAACCCTATCCCACACCTCAACCGCTGGAATTTGACGTTTGGAGCAACACTTCCTGGTTTTGAGAATGAGGATGCACATCTAATTTTCTGCTGTGAGACTGTGAGAGCTTGTAGGCTGTCTAGCCTGTCACAGCGGGTTGGTGTGTGTGTGTGTGTGTGTGTGTGTGTGTGTGTGTGTGTGTGTACAGCGTGTAGCTCAGTTGGTAGAGCATGGCGCTTGCAACGCCAGGGTTGTGGGTTCGTTAGTATGCACTCACTAACTGTAAGTTGCTCTGGATAAGAGTGTCTGCTAAATGACTAAAATGTAAAAATGTGTGTGTGTAGAGAGAGAGAGAAAGGAACCCCTCTCTCTGCCATGTCCATCCCTTCTGGCCACTGTCTGCAGGTTGATCCCAGGGAGGGAGCCTGTGAGTGGGCTGTAGTGGCCCCGGTCACCCCCACTCCTTGGCTGGAGGTCTTCCTTCCATCACACACACAAACAAACAACAAACAAGGGCACACACACACACACACACATTGGTGGTCTGGTAGTTCTGGCAGGAGATGCATGTCAAGTCCAGATGGAGCGTGGGTTTATGAAATCTGTCACCAACAAGATATCACAGTCTCACATCATTTCTTGACGTCCTTGGACAAACGTCTATTTTTGACTAGTAAACTGACTTAATTTCCTGCTGTCCTATATACTGGTCTACGCAGGCACACACACACACACACACAAAAACACATGATATATTTACATGGCCTGGATGGTGGTCCTGTACAGAAGACGGTCTTCCCACTCTGTCTGTGGTCAGGGACATCCTGGTCACAGCTGAGAGGCCTTATGGTCAGCTCAGGACCGGACAGCTTAAACACAGATCTAGGACCAGTTGTGTAATCCTAGAGCCATTCACTCTGTAATGGACCTATCCATCTCCCTTGTCCCCAGAAAATAAGAACTGATGGCTTGGGTGTTGATGCTAGAATGGAGACAACTCTCTCTCTCTCTCTCTCTCTCTCTCTCTCTCTCTCTCTCTCTCTCTCTCTCTCTCTCTCTCTCTCTCTCTCTCTCTCTCTCTCTCTCTCTCTCTCTCTCTGTATCTCTCTCTCTCTCTCTCTCTCTCTCTCTCTCTCTCTCTCTCTCTCTCTCTCTCTCTCTCTCTCTCTCTCTCTCTCTCTCTCTCTCTCTCTCTCTCTCTCACCCTCTCTCTCCCTGTCTCTCTCTCTCGCTGTCTCAGCGGACAGATAACAGTGAAGATGGAGGGAGAACAGAAGAGATAAAATAAAAGAGAAGTACAGAGAGCGTGTGAGGTATGGAGATGGATATAGAGGAAGAGATTAACTTAGGCTATGTTTGTGCGTTGAAAGTGTCTCTGTGTGTTCAGTTGATTGAGTTGCTGTTTGAGTTGAGAGCAGAGATTTAGTTGTAGAAGTGATAACATCCTTCATGGAGAGAGAGAGAGAGCGAGGTCTTGTCTCAGTGCTGCATCATCACTTACTGATCCAAAGTCAGTTATTATTCATTGGCAAACTTTCCCCTCCTCTCTCCCTTCCTCCCTCCCTCCCTCCCTGGGTCTCCGTGGTGATTTTCCACTGATCTATGGTGCTTAACATCCTAGAGTTCTCACGTCCTTCAGCACTCCCTATAGAAACTTTTAGTCTCTCGCTCTCTCTCTCGCTCTCTCTCTCATTCCCTGTCCATCTTTAAAGCCTGAAGTTACACAGATCCTCTCCTCCTTGTCCTCTCCTTCTCATCCCCCATTCCACCATGTTTGGAAAGCAAAGCAATCTACTCCCGTCCACATCTGGAACACAAATATTAGTTTTACATCATCATTATCAGGGTTTGAGACTGATTAGACCTCATTAACATTGGTTGGGTGTTGGTTGTGTGTGTGTTGGGGGCTAGTTGTGGAATAGTGAGGAGGGCTTATGGAAGATTCCCACTGGGCACAGACTAGTGTTTGAACGGCATACTGAAACTTCGGTACTTTTTCCACACTAGAACATGAAAAACGGTTCAGTACTAGAATCATAATTTTTTTCGGTACTTCTGTCAAATGTGTCTCATGTCACCTATTGATTGAGAGAGGATCAAGTGTGTCTATTAGCGTAGCCGATGTCCCGTTATAACGCGAGAGCACCGTTCCTACTCCACTTCCTCAGTGCTAGCTCTAGCCTGCCATGAGGAAGCAATGAACTCACTGGGAGTCTGGGCTCCATCACCACTTATGCTGCACAGAAGTTAACACACTTGCATAATGCAACACGGTATGTAGAAATGTTGAAGCTGCTAATTACTGTTCCCCAAAAATGTCCAGTACAGGCTAGAACACTACAACAAAAGAAGATACCGGTAGCTTCCAGCTTTGTTGGCTATCTTACCTTGCTAGCTTACAGCTAAAGCCAACATCAATTCAGTACCCTGCTACCTTGTTGTGCAAAACATTACTGATTTTCATGCATTCTCTTCATCTCCCGCCTCATGTCTCTCTCAGTCAAGATTATATTCCCCACCTCACGTCTCTCCCAGTCAAGATTATATTCCCCACCTCACGTCTCTCCCAGTCAAGGTTATATTCCCCACCTCACGTCTCTCCCAGTCAAGATTATATTCCCCGCCTCACGTCTCTCCCAGTCAAGATTATATTCCCCTGCCTCACGTCTCTCCCAGTCAAGATTATATTCCCCTGCCTCACGTCTCTCCCAGTCAAGATTATATTCCCCACCTCACGTCTCTCCCAGTCAAGATTATATTTCCCCGCCTCACGTTTCTCCCAGTCAAGATTATATTTCCCCGCCTCACGTTTCTCCCAGTCAAGATTATATTTGCTCGAGCCTCAAACTGACTTTGTGTGTGAATGACGTCATGGGTCTTAATGAAACAGTGCACAAGTTTATAAAAGAAGAGATTGCTTCTTCTGTGCAAATGCTGTTGATCAGTGCAATAAAATAAGTCCCAAATGGAAGGTAAACAGATTGTTTGTCATCTGTAGCCCGATGAAATCAGCCTAAACAAGCTCACTAACTCAATGCACGCACATACTCTTATTGAATATGCATTCACCTAGATTGTGAATAGGCCTACATCTTGATTTACCATTCAAATACATTATTACCATTATGTTGTTATGTAGTTTGATTGGTAAAAAGAAACTAAGTCAAATTGATTGTGATTGTGTATAATTGATTAATTAATGCATACATTCAAAAATACACCATATTCACACTTTAATGATATTGAACTCCAAAGATCTGTCCGGATAAATTGCCATTTTTTGACTTTGGCAACTCCGCCTTCTTTCTTTGCTGTGGTATCGTTTTGTTATCAAGTACCACGACGGTATCAAGTATCGTGATACTAAACCTGCTATTGGTATTGACATTCTGGTATCGTGACAACACTAGCACAGATGTCATTTCCACGTCTAGTTTTGTTTTACATTTGGTTGAGTTGTCAACTCACGTGAATTCAACGTGAAATCAACCAAAAATGTCACCATGTCATTGAATTTAGGTTAAAAGTTGAGGGTAAAAAATATGAAATTCCCTTACGTTGATGACTTTTAGCAAATCCAATCAGTGCTTCATTCTATAGATAGAGGACTCCTGATATCGCCAGGAGTGATAAGTATAATTTTTGTCTTTATCTGTTTTTGTCTAGTACTGTTGTTTTGTTAGCTAGGGCCATCTACTTTAAGTGCTGCCTGTCTTCCCAGGAGCCTACCTGTTTGCTCCTCTCCCTGTAGGGTTTACAGATGCTCCCCACCCATTGGCTGCAGCCCTTCTAATTTAGTGTACCCTGCACCCACAACCCATGTGGAATACCGGATCTCTGGTAGCGTTTGTAACTGCCGATCTGTGAAGAAGAACAAAGAGTTAATCTCAGTCTATGATGCCCTTCATTCCCTTGACTTTTTGGGCCTGACGGAGACATGGATCACCCCAGAGAACACTGCTACTCCAGCTGCTCTCTCTTCATCTGACTGTGTTTTCTGTCATAGTTCAACAGCATCTGGTCATCGCAGTGGTGGCACAGGGCTACTCATTTCTCCTAAGTAGAGATTAATTTATTTTCTCCCTCTCTCACCTGTCCATCTTCTCATTTCAATTCCATGCTGTCACTGTCACTTGTCCACTCAAACTTAACATTATTGTCATATATCGCCCACCAGGTGCCCTTGGAGATTTCCTCAATGAGCTTGACACCTTGATAAGCTCATTTCCTTGATGACTTCAACCTCCCGACATCTGCCTTTGATTAATTTCATTACAACTCTCTCTTTCCCCACCTTGCCTCTTTTGACCTCACCCTTTCCCTGTCTCCTCCCACTCACAAGGCAGGGAATACGCTTGACCTCATCTTTACTAGAGGGTGTTCGCCTACTAATCTCACTGCAACCCCCCTCCAGGTCTCTGATCACTACTTTGTTTCCCTTTTCTGTCTCCCTCTCTTCCAACTCTAGCCACTCAGCCCCTACCCAGATCGTCATGCGCCGTCGCAATCTTCTCTCTCTCTCCCACTGCTCTAAATCCTTCTCCCTCCTGTCTCCTGATTCTGCCTCTTCGACCCTACTCACCTCCCTTTTCGCATCCTATGACTCGCATTGTCCCCTTTCCTCCCGGATGGCCCTCCCCTCCTGCTCCGTGGCTGAGGGACTCATTGTGAGCTTACAGAACAGGGCTACGGGCAGCTGAGTGAAAATGGAGGAAAACAAAACTTCGGGAGGATCTATCATCCTTTCACTCTCTCCTCTCTACCTTTTCTTCCTCTGTATCCACTGCTAAAGCCACTTTCTATCACAAAAAAATGTCAAGCTTCTGCCTGTAACCCTAGGAAACTATTTTCCACCTTCTCCTCCCTCCTTAATCCTCCACCCCCTTGCCCTCCATCTTCCCTCTCTGTGGATGACTTTGTCAACCACTTTTTAAAGAAGGTTGACGAAATCCGCTCAGCCTATTAAGTCCACTGGTCTCACTCACACAGAACTACCCTACGCCTTGACCTCTTTCTCCCATCTCTCTCCAGATGAAATCCTGAGACTAGTAAGGTCTGGCTGCCTGACAACCTGCATGATTGACAGCATCCTCTCCACCCTTCTCCAGACCATCTCTGGAGACCTTTTCACATTCCTCACTTTCCTCATCAACTCATCCCTGACCACTGGCTACGTCCCCTCTGACTTAAAAATGGCCAGAGTCACTCCCCTCCTCAAGAAACCAACACTTGACTCCTCTGATGTCAAAAACTACAGACCAGTATACCTTTATTTTCTTTCCAAAACACTTGAGTGTTCTGTCTCTGACCAACTCCCTCGTTATCTCTCTCAGAACAATCTTCTTGACCCTAACCAGTCAGGCTTCAAGACGGGTCACTCAACCGAGACTGCTCTTCTGTGTGTCATGGAGGCTCTCCGCACTGCCAAAGCTGACTCTCTCTCCTCTGTTCTCATTTTATCCACTGTCTTCGACACTGTGAACCATCAGATCCTCCTCTCCACCCTCTCAGGGCTGGGCGTCTCAGGATCTGCATACGTTTGGATTGCATCCTACCTGGCAGGCCGCGCCTACCAGATGACATGGAGAGGATCTGTGTCTGCACCACGTACTCTCAATACTGGTGTCCCCCAGGTGTTCTAGGCCCTCTTCTCTTCTCTCTATACACAAAGTCACTCGGCTCCGACATATCTTCACATGGTCTCTCCTATCATTGCTATGCGGATGACAATCAACTACTTTTCTCCTTCCCCCCTTCTGACACTCAGGTGGTGACACGCATCTCTGCATGCCTGGCAGATATCTCAGCTTGGATGTCGGCCGACCACCTCAAGCTCAACCTCGACAAGACGCTCTTCCTCCCTGGGAAGGCCTGCCCGCTCAAAGACCTCTCCATCATGGTTGACAACTCCACAGTGTCGCCCTCCCAGAGTGCAAAGAACCTTGCCGTGACCCTGGACAACACCCTATCGTTCTTTGCAAACATCAAAGCGGTGACTCGCTCCTGAAGGTTCATGCTCTACAACATCCATAGAGTACGACCCTACCTCACACAGGAAGCAGCGCAGGTCCTAATCCAGGCACTTGTCATCTCCCGTCTGGACTAATGCAACTCGCTGTTGGCTGGGCTCTCTGTTTGTGCCATCAAAACACTGCAACTTATCAAGAATACTGCAGCCCGCCTGGTTTTCAACCTTCCCAGGTTCTCCCATGTCACCGCACTCCTCTGCTCACTCCACTGCCTTCCAGTCGATGCTCGCATCCGCTACAAAACCATGGTGCTGGCCTACGGAGCAGCAAGAGGAACTGCCACTCCCTACCTTCTACTCATTGAGCAGTTGCTCTTCCTGGGTTCCAGAAAAATTAAAGCAGTTACAGTGAGGGAGAAAAGTATTTGATCCCCTGCTGATTTTGTATGTTTGCCCACTGACAAAGAAATGATCAGTCTATAATTTTAATGGTAGGTTTATTTGAACAGTGAAAGACAGAATAACAACAAAATAATCCAGAAAAACACATGTCAAAAATGTTATAAATTGATTTGCATTTTAATGAGGGAAATATGTATTTGACCCCCTCTCAATCAGAACGATTTCTGGCTCCCTGGTGTCTTTTATACAGGTAACGAGCTGAGATTAGGAGCACACTCTTAAAGGGAGTGCTCCTAATCTCAGTTTGTTACCTGTATAAAAGACACCTGTCCACAGAAGCAATCAATCAATCATATTCCAAACTCTCTACCATGGCCAAGACCAAAGAGCTCTCCAAGGATGTCAGGTACAATATTGTAGACCTACACAAGGCTGGAATGGGCTACAAGACCATCGCCAAGCAGCTTGGTGAGAAGGTGACAACAGTTGGTGCGATTATTCGCAAATGGAAGAAACACAAAAGCACTGTCAATCTCCCTCGGCCTGGGGCTCCATGCAAGATCTCACCTCATGGAGTCGCAATGATCATGAGAACGGTGAGGAATCAGCCCAGAACTTCACGGGAGGATCTTGTCATTGATCTCAAGGCATCTGGGACCATAGTCACTAAGAAAACAATTGGTAATACACTACGCCATGAAGGACTGAAATCCTGCAACGCCCGCAAGGTCCCCCTGCTCAAGGAAGCACATATACAGGCCCGTCTGAAGTTTGCCAATGAACATCTGAATGATTCAGAGGAGAACTGGGTGAAAGTGTTTTGGTCAGATGAGATGAAAATGGAGCTCTTTGGCACATTGTAGAAAATAGTAAAAATAAAGAAAAACCCTTGAATGAGTAGGTGTGTCCAAACTTTTGACTGGTACTGTATATATATATAGTGCATATCTTATCGTGTGTGTGTGTCTGTGTGATTCAACGTCGTCACATTGAATTTCCTTGTTGAAATGACGTGGAAACAACGTTGATTCAACCAGTTTTTGCCCAGTTGGTTGACTCATTTACGTATACATTTTGCTCATGTTAGCAGACACTTGTATCCAGAGTGACTTACAGTTAGTGCATTTATCTTAAGATATCGAGGCGGGACAACCACATATCACAGGCATAGTCGGTACATTTTCCCTCAATAAAATAGCAAAGTCAGAGCATGTAAGAAAAGACAAGTACAAGAGAAGAAGGGAGTTGAAGTCGCTTTGGATAAAAGCGTCTGCTAAATGGCATATTATTATTATTATTATTAAGAAGGGAGGAGAGAAGAAGGGAGGAGAGGAGAAGGGAGGAGAGGAGAAGGGAGGAGAGGAGAAGGGAGGCGAGGAGAAGGGAGGAGAGGAGAAGGGAGGAGAGGAGAAGGGAGGAGAGAAGAAGGGAGGAGAGGAGAAGAGAGGAGAAGGGAGGAGAGGAGAAGGGAGGAGAGGAGAAGGGAGGAGAGAAGAAGGGAGGAGAGGAGAAGGGAGGAGAGGAAAAGGGAGGAGAGAAGAAGAGAGGAGAAGGGAGGAGAGGAGAAGGGAGGAGAGAAGAAGGGAGGAGAGGGGAAGGGAGGAGGACAAAGATAAAAAGAGGGGAGGTAAAGGAGAAGAGAGTCGGGTAGAATATTTGCAGATGAAGGGATGTTTTGTCTGTCTGTATGGAGGTAGTTGGGTGGATGCTGGAATAGGAGAGTTGATGAAAG
>CM062503.1:43830231-43895231 GCA_031479575.1 Coregonus ussuriensis | reverse complement strand
AGTTAAAGTTATTGCTGTGCTGGACACATTGGTGATGAAGTTAAAGTTAGTGCTGTGCTGGACACATTGGTGATGAAGTTAAAGTTATTGCTGTGCTGGACACATTGGTGATGAAGTTAAAGTTAGCGCTGTGCTGGACACATTGGTGATGAAGTTAAAGTTAGTGTTGTGCTGGACACATCAGTGATGAAGTTAAAGTTAGTGCTGTGCTGGACACATCAGTGATGAAGTTAAAGTTAGTGCTGTGCTGGACACATTGGTGATGAAGTTAAAGTTAGTGCTGTGCTGGACACATTGGTGATGAAGTTAAAGTTAGTGCTGTGCTGGACACATTGGTGATGAAGTTAAAGTTAGTGCTGTGCTGGACACATTGGTGATGAAGTTAAAGTTAGTGCTGTGCTGGACACATTGGTGATGAAGTTAAAGTTAATGCTGTGCTGACACATTGGTTACGGGGAGATGGAAACAGTAGCGCACTTACACTCCCCATTGGACAACCCTTTCTGGTTCCAGGTAAAACCCTTTTGGGTTCCATGTAGAACCCTCTACATGGAACCCAAAACGGTTCTACTTGGAACCAAAAGTGTTCTTCAAAGGGTTTTTCAAATGGTTCTCCTATGGGGACAGCCTAAGAACCCTTTTAAGTTCTAGAAAGCATTCTTTTTTTCTAAGTGTACGGTTGACCTATCTCTACTCTGCTAGCAATCTGCTATAAGACAGATCACACATTAACTATTGATCATCTGTGGAACACCCTCACGTTCGGAAATAAAATGTCTATCTAAATGTATTCAGAACAGAGCTATAAAATGGTAATTATACGCATTACTTTGAATATGAAATGTCCTCTGACGTTTATGGCTGAGGCCTAATAAAAACAATGTATCTCCATGGTGATTGTGTAAAACACAAGAGCCACTCAGACTGGATATTAGTGTATTATCAACGGAGGTGGTGGCCATTAGATTATGTTCATCCCCTGCATGTATAATAGTCTCTGTTAGTTGTGTTCCATATGACAGAGGTTTGGATTCATAGTGAGGCCATGTGCCATGCTTGGTGACGGGTGTTACTGCTGTGTATAGGGCCTGGACAGAGGTTTGGATTCATAGTGAGGCCATGTGCCATGCTTGGTGACGGGTGTTACTGCTGTGTATAGGGCCTGGACAGAGGTTTGGATTCATAGTGAGGCCATGTGCCATGCTTGGTGACGGGTGTTACTGCTGTGTATAGGGCCTGGACAGAGGTTTGGATTCATAGTGAGGCCATGTGCCATGCTTGGTGACGGGTGTTACTGCTGTGTATAGGGCCTGGACAGAGGTTTGGATTCATAGTGAGGCCATGTGCCATGCTTGGTGACGGGTGTTACTGCTGTGTATTGGGCCTGGACAGAGGTTTGGATTCATAGTGAGGCCATGTGCCATGCTTGGTGACGGGTGTTACTGCTGTGTATAGGGCCTGGACAGAGGTTTGGATTCATAGTGAGGCCATGTGCCATGCTTGGTGACGGGTGTTACTGCTGTGTATAGGGCCTGGACAGAGGTTTGGATTCATAGTGAGGCCATGTGCCATGCTTGGTGACGGGTGTTACTGCTGTGTATAGGGCCTGGACAGAGGTTTGGATTCATAGTGAGGCCATGTGCCATGCTTGGTGACGGGTGTTACTGCTGTGTATAGGGCCTGGACAGAGGTTTGGATTCATAGTGAGGCCATGTGCCATGCTTGGTGACGGGTGTTACTGCTGTGTATAGGACCTGGACAGAGGTGTGACCATGGAGATCATACTACATTACTAAGATATAATTGTGCGGACGTGACTGGGATGTGACTGCGTTCTGTATAGCTGTAATGTTTGATTTGATTTAGATTTGATTTCTTTGGATCCCCATTAGCCGACGCCAATGGCGAAAGCTAGTCTTAGTGGGGTCCGACACATAACCAAAAATATATTACATACAAAATACTTTACAATTTACATACAAGTTTGACTGTAATGTGACTGTGTTCTGTATAGCCGTAATTTTACTGTGATGTGACTGTGATGTGACTGTGATGTGACTATGTTCTGTATAACTGTAATGTGACTGTGATGTGACTGTTATGTGACTGTGATGTGACTGTGATGTGACTGTGATGTGACTGTGCATTGTACAGCTGTAATGTGACTGTGATGTGACTGTGATGTGACTATGTTATGTATAACTGTAATGTGACTGTGATGTGACTGTGATGTGACTGTGCATTGTACAGCTGTAATGTGATTGTGATGTGACTGTGATGTGACTGTGATGTGACTATGTTATGTATAACTGTAATGTGACTGTGATGTGACTGTGATGTGACTGTGCATTGTACAGCTGTAATGTGACTGTGATGTGACTGTGCATTGTATAGCTGTAACGTGACTGTGCATTGTATAGCTGTAACGTGACTGTGATGTGACTGTGCATTGTATAGCTGTAACGTGACTGTGATGTGACTATGCATTGCATAGCTGTAATGTGCCTGTGCATTGTATAGCTGTAACGTGATGTGCATTGTATAGCTGTAATGTGACTGTGATGTGACTGTGCATTGTATATCTGTAATGTGACTGTGATGTGACTGTGCATTGTATAGCTGTAATGTGACTGTGTATTGTATAGCTGTAACATGACTGTGATGTGACTATACATTGCATAGCTGTAATGTGCCTGTGCATTGTATAGCTGTAACGTGACTGTGCATTGTATAGCTGTAATGTGACTGTGATGTGACTGTGTATTGTATAGCTGTAATGTGACTGTGATGTGACTGTGCATTGTCTAGCTGTAACGTGACAGTGCACTGTCTAGCTGTAACGTGACTGTGATGTGACTGTGCATTATATAGCTGTAATGTGACTGTGATGTGACTTTGCATTGTATAGCTGTAACGTGACTGTGCATTATATAGCTGTAATGTGACTGTGATGTGACTGTGCATTGTATAGCTGTAACGTGACTGTGATGTGACTGTGCATTGTGTAGCTGTAACGTGACTGTGTATTGTATAGCTGTAACGTGACTGTGATGTGACTGTGCATTGTATAGCTGTAACGTGACTGTGCATTGTATAGCTATAACGTGACTGTGCATTGTATAGCTGTAACGTGACTGTGCATTGTATAGCTATAACGTGACTGTGCATTGTATAGCTGTAACGTGACTGTGCATTGTATAGCTGTAACGTGACTGTGATGTGACTGTGCATTGTATAGATGTGATTTGACTGTGCATTGTATAGCTGTAACATGACTGGGCATTGTATAGCTGTAACGTGACTGTGCATTGTATAGCTGTAACGTGACTGTGATGTGACTGTGCATTGTATAGATGTGATGTGACTGTGCATTGTATAGCTGTAACATGACTGGGCATTGTATAGCTGTAACGTGACTGTGCATTGTATAGCTGTAATGTGACTGTGATGTGACTGTGCATTATATAGCTGTAATGTGACTGTGATGTGACTGTGCATTGTATAGCTGTAACGTGACTGTGCATTGTATAGCTGTAACGTGACTAGGGGTGTAACGATTCGTTTTAACAACGATTCGATCTGTATCACGATTCGTGGGTGTCGATACGATTCAAGGACGATATTGGTTCATTTAGAACGATACGATCCGAAACGATTCAGTGACTTGAAATCGATTCAGTAACCTTTTAGCCAAAAATTCAACCAGTGTGACTGAAATAAATACCTGGATACTGGACAGTGCAGGTGAAGTTTCCTAGATTCCTGTTTCTTGTAAGGACCGCAATGGTGGCTTGATAATTTCTCGCTCGTCAGCTTCTCCTCTGTCGTCCGCCATGCTATGTTTTGTTGTCTTTGCGCCTTTGCGCTGCTGCTGGCGCGGGGCGATGACGTCACGGATAGGCAGACTGAATCGAGTAATGTTTAAAGCCTTTATCATTAAAAGTGCTAAGAAAAAACATCCATTTAAAGTCTGACGTGCTTAAATCCAATGGGTTATTTCCTAGTATCGATACAATCGATTTATTACATTTTAAAACGATGTTAGATTGATATATGTTGTCCAAAAGCCCAACTCGCCGAGCACAGATCGATGTAGTTGGATCATAGGAATATAAATCGATACATTGATGTAGTAGATGGATCGTTACACCCCTAAACGTGACTGTGCATTATATAGCTGTAATGTGACTGTGATGTGACTGTGCATTCTATAGCTGTAACATGACTGGGCATTGTATAGCTGTAACGTGACTGTGCATTGTATAGCTGTAACGTGACTGTGCATTGTATAGCTGTAACGTGACTGTGATGTGACTGTGGATTGTATAGATGTGATGTGACTGTGCATTGTATAGCTGTAACATGACTGTGCATTGTATAGCTGTAACGTGACTGTGCATTGTATAGCTGTAACGTGACTGTGCATTGTATAGCTGTAACGTGACTGTGCATTGTATAGCTGTAACGTGACTGTGATGTGACTGTGTATTGTATAGCTGTAACGTGACTGTGCATTGTATAGCTGTAACGTGACTGTGCATTGTATAGCTGTAACGTGACTGTGCATTGTATAGCTGTAATGTGACTGTGATGTGACTGTGCATTATATAGCTGTAATCTGACTGTGATGTGACTGTGCATTGTATAGCTGTAACGCGACTGTGCATTGTATAGCTGTAACGTGACTGTGATGTGACTGTGCATTGTATAGATGTGATGTGACTGTGCATTGTATAGCTGTAACGTGACTGTGCATTGTATAGCTGTAATGTGACTGTGTTACACTACCATAGGTCCTATGGGTCCTTTAGACCTGGATATAGAGGGAGTTAATATAAATTGCTCTAGATGGGGTGGATGTGTTTCAGGGTGCACATATGCACGTGAGTGAGTGCGTGAGTTAGTGAGTGTGTGCGTGAGTGAGTGCGTGAGTGCGCGTGTGAGTGCGTGAGTGTGTGCATGAGTGAGTGCGTGAGTGCGTGAGTTAGTGCGTGAGTGTGTGTGTGTGAGTGATTGAGTGAGTGAGTGAGTGAGTGAGTGAGTGAGTGAGTGAGTGAGTGAGTGAGTGAGTGAGTGAATGAATGAATGCGTGAGTGCGTGAGAGAGTGAGTGCGTGCGTGGGTGCGTGCGTGAGTGGGTGCGTGAGTGCATAAGTGCGTGCAAGTTGTGTGCATGCGTGTGTTTGTGTGAGTGAGTGTGTGTGTGCGTGAGTGTGTGTGTGTTTGTGAGTGTCAGCCCGCCCCTACCTATCCGTCTCTGTCCACTGGTCTTGGATATAAAGCGCTATGGTGCTTGGAGGAGATAATTGAAAATCAAAAAGGACTTTGTTAATTTGATTAGGCAGCGTCAGCTCTGGATTGTGCCCATCAAATTGAGATTTCATGATGACACCCTATTAAATAGACCGGGTGGAAGAGGGGATGGGGGAGTTGGACAAGATAGGGGAGGGGAGAGAGGAGGAGAGGCGAGGGGAAGGGAAGAGAGGAGGAGATGTAAGGTGAGGGGAAAGAGGAGGAAAGGGGAGGGAGGAGTAGATAAGAAGTGGAAGGAGAAGAGGAGAGGAGAGGAGAGGAGAGGAGAGGAGAGGAGAGGAGAGGAGAGGAGAGGAGAGGAGAGGAGAGGAGAGGAGAGGAGAGGAGAGGAGAGGAGAGGAGAGGAGAGGAGAGGAGAGGAGAGGAGAGGAGAGGAGAGGAGAGGCAGGAGAAGAGGTGAGAGGAGGGGAGGGAGAGGAGAGTTGAGGGGAGGGAGGAGGAGAGGAGAGGTGAGGGGAGGGAGGAGGAGGAGAGATGAGGGAAATATGACATGAAGTAAAGGATGAAATATGGGGGGGCAGAGGGAATAATAATAATAATAATAATAATAATAATAATAATAATAATAATAATAATAATAATAATAATAATAATAATATTAATAATAATAACAATAGTAATAATAATATAATGTAATTATAATAATAACAATAGTAATAATAATAAATGTAATAGTAATAATTATGACTTAATAATAACATAATATTTATAATAATAATAACATAATACTAATAATATAATAATAATAATATACTAATAATAATACTAATAATAATAATATAATATTATTATTATTATTATTAATAATAATAATAATAATAGTAGCTATAATAATAATAATAATAATAATAATAATAATAATAATAATAGGTGGAATGGGGAAAAGAGCGGTAGGCAATGTTACATTGTGATGGAATAGGAGAGGATGAGAGTAAAGAGAGGGAGAGAAAGGATGAAATGGGTCTGAAGTTAGGGGATGATACTAGGAAAGGATGTAATGGGTCTGGAGTTAGGGGATGATACTAAGAAAGGATGTAATGTGGGAAAGTGAAGCAGCCAGTACAGCGAACAGGAGAAATTCAAGGTCTGCTCATCGCTTGGCAATGAAAAGTGATTTGCAGCTGATCTCTGCTTAATTTACAAACAGAGAGAGATGGGGGGGCCAAAGAGAGGGAGAAAGAGACAAAAAAGAGAGAGAGACACTCAAAGAGGAAAGAATGTAGGAGAGATAGAAAGAAAGAGATATGAGAGACAGAAATAGAGAAAAGGGAAAGAAAAGAGAGAGAGTCCAATTTGTTTCAACATTTGCTTCAGCTGTGTTTGACTAGTCACTGAGAGACTCCAGTCATTCAGGTCAAAGCCTCATGTCCTCTCTATAGTTCCAATATAAACATTTCTCTCCCCCCCCCCCCCCCCCCCCCCCTCTCTCTCTACAGAGAACTAATTAATTAATTAATACTAGAGAGGATTAAAGATGTTAAACAATAAAGGGAAACAAAAGGGGGATTTGAAAGGACAAGATGAGCACAAGGAGTTTTGCAGTGAGAGGAAATTAATGAAAACGGTGGCCTCCGAACGGATAGGAATTCAATGAATAATTTGTCTCTATCAAGCCGTTCATTTGTGTTAGTGATCCCTATAGCTTCTGTTACTTCTAATGTTAGCCTGACCACTAAAGAGAATGGAGGAGAGGATGGGTGGATGTTTCAGTAGCATGAGGAGAAAATAATAAGATTGTCCCTCGCCCAGGGGATAAACAGAGAGAGAGAGAGAGAGAGAGAGAGAGAGAGAGAGAGAGAGAGAGGGAAAGAGAGAGAGAGAGAGAGAGAGAGAGAGAGAGAGAGAGAGAGAGAGAGAGAGAGAGAGAGAGAGAGAGAGAGAGAGAGAGAGAGAGAGAGGTAGATAGAGAGAGAGAGGTAGATAGAGAGAGAGAGGTAGATAGAGAGAGAGAGGTAGATAGAGAGAGAGAGGTAGAGAGAGAGAGAGAGAGAGAGAGAGAGAGGACGAAGGCATTGTTTTATCCACTTCTCGCTAATAGGATAGGCTGTTCTCTGCGCTAGCCAGGTCCAACACTAAGGCATCACAAATGCGTCACAAATGGCAATGCGTCACCTATGGGCCCTTGTCAATAGTAGTGCACTATATAGGGACAAGGGTCCCATTTGTGTCGCACAATGTTTGTTGGTCCTTGTTCCACGGCCATATGCAGTGAATCCTGTGGGTGTCACTCCACTCTTAGAGAAAAGGGTTCCAAAAGGGTTCTCTGTGAAAGGATAGGGTTCTACCAAGAACTGGTTTGAGCTGAAAAAACCTTTGTGGAAGACACAGGTTCTTTGTAAGGCAACCTTTAACATCCTAAGAACCAATTTTGGAAGAAAGGGTTCTTTAGAAGGCAAGAAGGGTTCTACATAGAGCCATATTTCCCAGCATGCTCTATTGCAGGGTGATTTTCAGACTTGTTTGCTTTAATATCTGTGTTTTTGCATGTACATTGGTTGATACATTTTATTCTAAGATAAATAACATTTTTCTAAACTAATCCAATATGTTAGTAGTTACAGTTGAAGTCGGAAGTTTACATACACGTAGGTTGGAGTCATTAAAACTCGTTTTTCAACCACTCCACACATTTCTTGTTAACAAACTATAGTTTTGGCAAGTCGGTTAGGACATCTATGTGCATGACACAAGTCATTTTTCCAACAATTGCTTACAGACAGATTATTTAACTTATAATTCACTGTATCACAATTCCAGTGGGTCATAAGTTTACATACACTAAGTTGACTGTGCCTTTAAACAGCTTGGAAAATTCCAGAAAATGATGTTACGGCTTTAGAAGCTTCTGACAGGCTAATTGACATAATTTGAGTCAATTGGAGGTGTACCTGTGGATGTATTTCAATGCCTACCTTCAAACTCAGTGCCTCTTTGCTTGACATCATGGTAAAATCAAAAGAAATCAGCCTATAGAAAATGTGTGGGCAGAACTGAAAAAGCGTGTGCGAGCAAGGAGGCCTACAAACCTGACTCAGTTACACCAGCTCTGTCAGGAGGAATGGGCCAAAATGCACCCAACTTATTGTGGGAAGCTTGTGGAAGGCTACCCGAAACGTTTGACCCAAGTTGAACAATTTAAAGGCAATGCTACCAAATACTAATTGAGTGTATGTAAACTTCTGACCCACTGGGAATGTGATGAAAGAAATAAAAGCTGAAATAAATAATTCTCTCTACTATTATTCTGACATTTCACATTCTTAAAATAAAGTGTTGATACTAACTGACGTAAGACAGGGAATTTTTACTAGGATTAAATGTCAGGAATTGTGAAAAACTGAGTTTGAATGTATTTGGCTAAGGTGTATGTAAACTTCCGACTTCAACTGTAATACAACTTATTGCTCCCGTTACTGGGATGGTTGTTCCAGTTTTAATGTTTAAGGTAGTTTCAGTATTGAATCATCCTCATCACCCTTTCAGTCAATGTGAATGCAGGTTGTGGGTGATAAAAACAATGGTACTTGTTGGATAATTTGACTCCAGCTGGAATTACAAATCATTTTGCAAGCTAGCGTAATGTGATTTGCAGGCCTGAGGTGGCCTGTAAACCAGGAGTTTCCTATCACCACTGTGTTAGGGTATAACTAAGCCCTCAAAGAAAGGCCTTATGATATAAGTAATGTATTGTCATAAATAACTTAATTGTAAATGCTATTAAGACTGGTGGAACTGTTCATAGACGGTTCCAGGAAGAACACTCCAAAGTTTAAAGGGGAAGTTCACCCCAAAACACTTCTGGGACCTATATAACACTTGCCTGGCCATTTGTCATCATCCCAAACAGTTTTTAGGTCCATTGCTTGAGTATTTATATGTAGCTTATAAGTGAATTCTGTCAGACCAAGAGAAGGAAAGGGAAGACCGGACGTATTTTCATAATGGTACAGTGTGCCTTACTGTTTTGAGCCAGAGTCAATATTATATTGTGGCCTTTCTCTTGCATTTCAAAGATGATGGAACAAAATAAATAATAGAAAACGCATGTTTTTTTGTTTGTATTATCTTTTACCAGATCTAATGTGTTATATTCACCTCCATTAATTTCACATTTCCACAAACTTCAAAGTGTTTTCTTTCAAATGGTATCAATAATATGCATATCCTTGCTTCAGGTCCTGATCTACAGGCAGTTAAGATTTGGGTGTGTCATTTTAGGCGAAAATTGAATAAAAGGGTTCCGATCCTTAAGAGGTTAACAGAGCAGAGGCGGAATTGGTCAATTTGCTGGGCAGACCGAGAGAGAAGAGAAAGAGCAAGAACGACGGAGAACGTCAAAGAACCTTCCGCGAAGAACAGACTGTGACTGGTGGTGCAGTTTGCGGGAGATGGCTACCTCTGCCAACAGAGTTAGAATGTCTCTGCTGTCTGGAGTGGGACCAGCTGATTCCCATGATGGAGGAGGTAAAGCATCAGACCAACGATGCAGAAGAACAGGACTTGTGTGTGTGTGTGTAAACACTCAGATTTTCCGGCTCTCATCAATCCTGGGATCCTGGAGACGTTTTTCAGAATGTTCAGGATCAACTGGAAGCGACGTGTCACACCTGACGACCCAAATGGGAAGCTCTCTGAAGTGTACGTGTTTTGGGAATTAGGATGTACTTTATTATTACTCTCTATGATGCTATTGAATAGCTAATAGCTACCTAATGACAGCCAACTGTATTTTCTAGTAACCTGCCTACACTTCCATAATGTAACTGGCTACTTTAGTCTCCCCTTGATGTTTGTCTGACAATGATGACATGCTGGCTAGGTAAACAGTGTCTAGAACAAGTGGATGCACCATAGAAATAGAATGTATGGGATGCGTACTTCACAATATGGTCTAAATAATCAATATAGTATATTACCAAAAAGTGTAAGAAGTATAGAGTCAATAGTTGTAGTGAACAAAATGTTGCTTGCAATTGCCAGTCTAGCTTTTCCATCACTAGTATCCTGATTAGCCTGTAAACCCACACACTAAAGAGGAAGGCAAACAGCCTCACACTTGGACCACCCCAGCCCCTTTCAACAATAAGTTGGCCATAACAGTCTTCACGTGTACAAGACTAAGAGAGATGTCCATAGTTTTGTGCCATCATCAATATGGCTTGTAAATGATTAGGCTTACGGATCCCTGAGTCTATTCTTACATGTTATGTTGTACAGGCCTAGACACATTCATTTTGTTGTATTGTTGTATGTTACATTGTCATGTATTTGTCTAGACAATACAGACTGGTTTCCTACAGGATCACTTTGGAGTGGATGTTGAGGGGAGAACGTCTCGGTCGAGGCCAACGCCGGGTACTCCCAGCTTGTGGTGTCTAAATACCCTGACCCCCACGCTGACACCAAGCCACGCTGGATTCCAGGAAGTAGAGGAGGCTCACGACAAAAATAACATTCTATTCCAAGTTTTTAAAATAAACACTTTAATTAAATGCATAATAAACTATAAACACACTGTAAAACATATAAAACACAGCAATTACTGTCACTCAGCATTAGTTAGGCTCCGTTCGTTATCAAGCTATTATGCTTGTTAACAAATCAGAGTGTTCAAAAACCATTTTAATAGATCACATTTTATAAATTATGTTTTGTTGTTGCTTTTAACTGCAGAAAATGCTGTTAACGAGGTCAATTCCTTAGTACTGTAGGTGACGTCAAAGGTCAGCATGTGGGAGAAGTCAGAGCTCAGGATGATAGATGAGTACATGTGGTCTACAAAGCAGTCACACTGCACGTGTAACAGGTGTGAAATGGTGATAGGTAACAACACTTTGTGGGTGACTGTTGTTGATGTGTTCAGAGGGTCCTTGGTTCGAGCCCAAGTTGAGGAAAAGAGAAGAAGCAATGTGAGCAGTATGGCAGCGTTCGTTGATTTCAAAGGAGCCATTCCCTCACTGGCTGATGGCAATGCCGGACGGCCGATGGCTGTAGTGTATCAGGGCCGTTAATGTCTGAAGCTGGTCATGCGTTTCGCCTCCAGCTCCTCCTTGGTTGTTTTATTAACTGGGGAGGTAGGTCTGGTTTGTCATCTGTGAAGTCTAGGTTTTTGACAGTCTACTGTCTACCTAGTGTATTGAGTAATGGTATAGACTACTTTTGCTGGGTTCGAGACATAGTAACTCCCTGATGTTGAGGGACCTCCTTGGCGGACCATAAAGAGGTGGGGCTTTACAGGGCTGCTCAACTGCAACCGCAGGACAAAAGGCATCTGGCTTGGTTTCATTGGTGATGTTGGGTGGTGTAAAACAGACTGTCATTACATGTAAGTTCAGGGCATGAAGTGATATTCTAAGCCCAGAGCAAGGCTAGGGCAAGCAAGTAATTGTATGCAATCAGTAGCGCTAACGGAACCCTGTAAAGTCTAGTGGCAAAGAATATACTATTTCTATCAGTATTGTAAAAGTTATGGAAACGGGAGTTGTTGTCAGTATTGTATAAGTAAGGTAATGGAAAAGGGAATTGCATCACAAAACAAAATAAAAACAAAACAGTCGGTAGGACAGGATAACATTGCCGTTACAGTAGCAAACAAAATATTTACGAATGGCAAACAAATAACGTCCTAAAGTACTTGTTGCGACTAACGTTAGCAACAGGTGTTAGCCACTTAGCTAGCTAGCTAGCAACCTAACTTACCTCGAATGGCTGGAGCTTTGCTGTCCATGGAAAGACAATGGGAACAGAACTCAGTTTCAAACGGTCACCATTGTAGTCAGTGGCCACAAAATTATCACTGCACACAGACAACTGGTGAATGACTTCAGGTGCTGCATCGACACCATACTCAGGATGTTAGACGGTCTGCCACCATGCCTGACACAAATCTCTATTGCGTTCGCGAACAAGAAAGGAGTGAAAATTTGCATTTTGTCTGTATCTGACAAGGGCATTATCGCACCCGGGTACAGCGCACTGGCATTTTGGCCAGACAGGTTTACCCTTTTGTCTGTGCCAATACTACTACCACAGATAGAACAATGGGTTAGTTAGAAAAATCTCTGCTGCTACTAGCTAACATCTCTTTGTTTACTTCCTGTTGTCCTGACTTCCTTTCTTGAAGACCAATAGTAAGATGCTCCTTCGTCCCGCCTCTGTAATTATCGATCGTAGAACCACGAAGAAGAGTGTCAACCGGATGACAGATGATATAGAAGGCCTTGCGCTAGCACCAAGTAGGTTGCTGTTCTCTTATACCTTTTTACATCAAAAACACATTTATTTGGCAAATCAGTGTCGAGACATACACAGTTTTTTATGCATTTTAGGTGTTTTCGAAAATGTAGCATTTTTATATAAAAATACAGAAATCTAAACACTCAAGCAATGGACCTAAAATACTCAAGCAATGGACCTGTCTGGGGTGATGAAAAATGACCAGGCAAGTGTTATAAAGGGCCCAGAAGGGTTTTTGGGTGAACTTCCCCTTTAAATGTTTCTTGGTAGAACCCTTCACAGAGGGTTCTAGCAAGAACCTTTGGATTATAAAATGGCTCTTGGTAGCACCCTTTATAGAGGGTTCTAGGTAGAACCACATACAGGGGGTTGTATCAAGAACCCTACAGAGAGGGTTCCCCTAGCACCAAAAATGGTTCCTCTATGGGGACAAACCGAAGAACCCTATATGGTTCTACTTAGCACTTTTTTTCTAAGAGTGTATCGTCACCATACCATTCAGTGTAACATTTCAGTGACATTTAGTATGCTTCCAAATGGCACACTTTGCCCAACATCCCCATGGGGCCCTGGTCAAAAGTAGTGCACTATATAGGAAATAGAGTGCCATTTTTGACGCAATGACACAACACAACAGGCTTTCTTCTGTTATTCTGCAGAGTAGGTGACTTCCTGCTCCGGTGGCGTGCAGACATTGTTGCCGGGGAAGGGCCGTGTGTTTTCATTAAAAGCAGGAAGCAGCCTGACAGAGGCCATTACTTTCCCTCCACTACGGTATGGCGTGTGTGTCTGCGTGCTGCGTGTGTGTGTGTGGTGTGTGTGTCTGTGTGGTATGTGTTTGTGTGTGTGTGTGTATTCGTGTGTGTGTGTGTGCGTGTGTGTCATGTATGTGCGTACGTGTGTGCATTCTTGCATGTGTGGGTGATGGCATATGTGCACTTCTGTGTGTGTGTGTGTGTGTGTGTGTGTGTAGGGGCAGACACAGCATTCCCAGTGTGTTTTCCTCCGCTCCTCCGCTCCTCCCCTCCTCCACTCCTCCCGTCACCTTCAACTCTCCTGCCATCCATCTCTCCCTCCTCAGCCCCGACCGCCAACCAATGTTCCCTCTAATATTTTTCGGCACTGAGCAAATTTCAGGTCTGCTGAGAGCAAAGTTGAACATTGTGAAATTTCTGTGCAACTTCCGGCTATTTGATCATAATGTATCTATATAGTAGACTAGTGGAGTCAACTAATAAAAGAATAGACAACCTGACCAGAGAGGTCTAGGACCTGAAGAACAATTTGTAGTTCTCCCAGGGTCAGCTCGATAAGTTTAAACATGAGGACGGCAAGATGACAGCACTCTGTAAGTCATTGAGAGAGGACATCAGTTCTGTGTGTGAATCCATGATAACAAGGAGAAATCAGATTATCAAGGCGGAACAACGTGGTTGTGGACGGAATTGCAGAATCTCCACATGAGACCTGGACGGAGTCTGAGGACAAAGTGAGGGAAATTATCTCGGAGAAATTGAAGATGGACCACAGGAAGATTGAGGTGGAGCGCGTCCACAGGACTGGAAAACCCACCACCGGCCCAGGTGACAGGCCCAGGCCGATAGTTGTCACGTTCCTGAAGTTCAAGGACAAGGTATCTGTTCTGGAAAGAGCCAAGAACTTGAGAGGAACGTATATCTTCCTCACCGAGGACTATCATGAAGCTGTGCGCCAGAAGATATAACTTATCCCAGCCATGAAAGCTGCCAGAACGCGTGGGGACATTGCTTACATCCGCTATGACAGGCTCATTGTCCACCCTCCCTCCCAGAAGCATGGAAGGGATGAGAGAGCCAAGCCTATGGGTTCGTAGCTTCAACCTCACAGCACACACATTTACATTACATTTAGATTTACATTTACATCATTTAGCAGACGCTCTTATCCAGAGCGACTTACAAATTGGTGCATTCACCTTATAGCCAGTGGGATAACCACTTTACAATATGTTTCTTTTTTTTTCTTTTTTTTTGGGGGGGTGGGGTAAGGGGGGGTAGAAGGATTACTATATCCTATCCCAGGTATTCCTTAAAGAGGTGGGGTTTCAAGTGTCTCCGGAAGGTGGTGAGTGACTCCGCTGTCCTGGTGTCGTGAGGGAGCTTGTTCCACCATTGGGGTGCCAGAGCAGCGAACAGTTTTGACTGGGCTGAGCGGGAACTGTGCTTCCGCAGAGGTAGGGGGGCCAGCAGGCCAGAGGTGGATGAACGCAATGCCCTCGTTTGGGTATAGGTACTGATCAGAGCCTGAAGGTACGGAGGTGCCGTTCCCCTCACAGCTCCGTAGGCAAGCACCATGGTTTTGTAGCAGATGCGAGCTTCAACTGGAAGCCAGTGGAGTGTGCGGAGGAGCGGGGTGACATGAGAGAACTTGGGAAGTTTGAACACCAGACAGGCTGCGGCATTCTGGATGAGTTGTAGGGGTTTAATGGCACAGGCAGGGAGCCCAGCCAACAGCGAGTTGCAGTAATCCAGATGGGAGATGACAAGTGCCTGGATTAGGACATGTGCTGCTTCCTGTGTAAGGCAGGGTCATACTCTCTGAATGTTGTAGAGCATGAACCTACAGGATCGGGTCACCGCCTTGATGTTAGCGGAGAATGACAGGGTGTTGTCCAGGGTCACGCCAAGGCTCTTTGCACTCTGGGAGGAGGACACAACGGAGTTGTCAACCGTGATGGCGAGATCATGGAACGGGCAGTCCTTCCCCGGGAGGAAGAGCAGCTCCGTCTTGCCGAGGTTCAGCTTGAGGTGGTGATCCGTCATCCACACTGATATGTCTGCCAGACATGCAGAGATGCGATTCGCCACATGGTTATCAGAAGGGGGAAAGGAGAAGATTAGTTGTGTGTCGTCTGCGTAGCAATGATAGGAGAGGCCATGTGAGGATATGACAGAGCCAAGTGACTTGGTGTATAGCGAGAATAGGAGAGGGCCTTGAACTAAGCCCTTGGGGACACCAGTGGTGAGAGCACGTGGTACGGAGACAGATTCTCGCCACGCCACTTGGTAGGAGCGACCTGTCAGGTAGGACGCAATCCAAGAGTGAGCCGCGCCGGAGATGCCCAACTCGGAGAGGGTGGAGAGGAGGATCTGATGGTTCACAGTATCAAAGGCAGCAGACAGGTCTAGAAGGACAAGAGCAGAGGAGAGAGAGTTAGCTTTAACAGTGCGGAGAGCCTCCATGACACAGAGAAGAGCAGTCTCAGTTGAATGACCAGTCTTGAGAGAGATAGCAAGAGAGTTGGCTAAAGACGGCACGCGGAGAGGAGGGGATAAGGTCAAGCGGGCAAGTTGTTGGGCGGCCGGCCGTCACAAGTCGCAAGATTTCATCTGGAGAGTGAGAGGAGAAAGAAGTCAAAGCATAGGTTAGGGCAGTGTGAGCAGCACCAGCAGTGTCATTTGACTTAACAAACGAGGATCGGATGTCGTCAACCTTCAAAATGTATACTTGAGATGGAAGAGGAGAGAGGAACAGTAGATGGAAGAGGAGAGAGAGAGGAACAGTAGATGGAAGAGAGAGAGAGAGAGAGAGAGAGAGAGAGAGAGAGAGAGAGAGAAGGGGGGGGGAGGGACAGAGAGAGGGACAGAGAGGGGGGGAGAGGGAGGGACAGAGAGGGACAGAGAGCTACAGGGAGGGATAGAGAAGGACAGAGAGGGACAGAGAGAGGCAGAGAGGGACAGAGAGGGAGGGACAGAGAGGGAGGGAGAGAGAGGGACAGAGAGGGACAGAGAGAGACAGAGAGAGACAGAGAGAGACAGAGAGGGACAGAGAGGGAGGGACAGAGAGGGACAGAGAGGGACAGAGAGGGACAGAGAGGGAGGGACAGAGAGGGAGGGACAGAGAAGGACAGAGAGGGAGGGACAGAGAGGGACAGAGAGAGACAGAGAGGGAGGGACAGAGAGGGAGAAAAATAAACAGTCATGCCCTATTTCTCCACTCCTTCTTCATGACATAACTCTGGAGATTAAACAAAAAGCACTCTGAATCCTTAATGAAGGTAGATCACTGTGATGGCTGTGTTCACTGATCAGTATCTAACACTTCAACCTTCTCTCTCTCTCTCGCCTGGTTCCTGGTTCCGCCAGTGTTCTCTTTGTATATTGGGGTTTGGAGAGTGCGATCTATCACCTGGCTACGGGTTCTAATACTTTGTGATATGCAGTTAAAGTCGGAAGTTTATATACACCTTTAGCCAAATACATTTAAACTCAGTTTTTCACAATTCCTGACATTTAATCCTAGTAAAAATTACCTGTCTTAGGTCAGTTAGGATCATGACTTTATTTTAAGAATGTGAAATGTCAGAATAATAGTACAGAGAATTATTTATTTCAGCTTTTACTTCTTTCATCACATTCCCAGTGGGTCAGAAGATTACATACACTCAATTAATATTTGGTAGCATTGCCTTTAAATTGTTCAACTTGGGTCAAACGTTTCGGGTAGCCTTCCACAAGCTTCCCACAATAAGTTGGGTGCATTTTGGCCCATTCCTCCTGACAGAGCTGGTGTAACTGAGTCAGGTTTGTAGGCATCTTTGCTCGCACACGCTTTTTCAGTTCTGCCCACACATTTTCTATAGGATTGAGGTCAGGGCTTTGTGATGGCCACTCCAATACCTTGACTTCGTTGTCCTTAAGCAATTTTGCCACAACTTTGGAAGTATGCTTGGGGTCATTGTGCATTTGGAAGACCCATTTGCGATCCAGCTTTAACTTCCTGACTGATGTCATGAGATGTTGCTTCAATATATCCACATCATTTTCCTTCCTCGTGATGCCATGTATTTTGTGAAGTGCACCAGTCCCTCCTGTAGGAAGGCACCCCCACAGCATGATGCTACCACCCCTGTGCTTCACGGTTGGGATGGTGTCTTCGGCTTGCAAGCGACC
Source organism: Coregonus ussuriensis (assembly GCA_031479575.1). Classification (NCBI taxonomy): domain Eukaryota; kingdom Metazoa; phylum Chordata; class Actinopteri; order Salmoniformes; family Salmonidae; genus Coregonus; species Coregonus ussuriensis. Next base: position 43,877,752 of record CM062503.1, on the reverse strand, counting down.
CCCTTTTTCCTCCAAACATAACGATGGTCATTATGGCAAAAGAGTTCTATTTTTGATTCATCAGACCAGAGGACATTTCTCCAAAAAGTACGATCTTTGTCCCCATGTCAGTTGCAAACCGTAATCTGGCTTTTTTTATGGCGGTTTTGGAGCAGTGGCTTCTTCCTTGCTAAGCGGCCTTTCAGATTATGTCGATATATGACTCGTTTTACTGTGGATATAGATACTTTTGTACATGTTTCCTCCAGCATCTTCACAAGGTCCTTTGCTGTTGCTCTGGGATTGATTTGCACTTTTCGCACCAAAGTACGTTCATCTCAAGGAGACAGAACGTGTCTCCTTCCTGAGCGGTATGACGGCTGCGTGGTCAAATGGTGTTTATACTTGCGTACTATTGTTTGTACAAATGAACGTGGTACCTTCAGGCATTTGGAAATTGCTCCCAAGGATGAACCAGACTTGTGGATGTCTACAATTTTTTTTCTAAGGTCTTGGCTGATTTCTTTTGATTTTCCCACAAGTCAAGGATAGAGGCACTGAGTTTGAAGGTAGGCCTTGAAATACATCCACAGGTACACCTCCAATTGACTCAAATTATGTGAATTAGCCTATCAGAAGCTTCTAAAGCCATGACATCATTTTTCTGGAATTTTCCAAACTGTTTAAAGGCACAGTCAACTTAGTGTATATAAACTTCTGACCCACTGGAATTGTGATACAGTGATCTATTGTCACACTCTGGCTCCGGGACTGTGTGTTAGAGCCAGGGTGTATTTCATTTGGTGGTGTTGGGGATGGGTGTGTTTCATTTGTTTGTGTTTAGTGGTGATTGGTCAATGACTCCCAATCGGAGATAACGAGTGTCAGCTGTCGGCTCGTTATCTCTGATTGGGAGCCATATTTAAACTGTGTGTTTTCACTTTGTGGTGGTGGGTTTTTGTTCCATTGTTCTATGTTACGTGTTCCGTTTCAGTCATAGTCACTGTTGGACTTCACTATCGTCTTTTGTTTTGTATTTACGTGCTTTATCAATTAAAGTCATCATGTTCACTCAACGCGCTGCGTATTGGTCTGCTCCCTTTCAAGACGGTCGTGACAGAAAAACCCCACCATAAAAGGACCAAGCAGCGTGTCAAGCGGCAACAGGACCTACCTACACAGGAGTTATGGACGCCTATCAAGGATTCATGGACTTGGGAGGAGATACGGGATGGAAAGGGTCCTTGGGCACAACCGGGAGAGTATCGCCGCCCTCGTGAAGAGCTGGAGGCAGCTAAAGCCGAGAGGAGGTGGTATGAGGAGGCAGCACGGAGTCGAGGCTGGAAGCCCGTGGGTACTACCCAAAAATTTCTTGGGGGGGGGCTAAAAGGGAGTGTGGCGAAGTCAGGTAGGAGACCTGCGCCTGCTCCCTGGACTGACCGTGGAGAGCGAGAGTACGGGCAGACACCGTGTTACGCAGTAGAGCGCATGGTGTCTCCTGTACGCAGGCATAGCCCGGTTCGGTACATTCCAGCTCCACGTATCGGCCGGGCTAGATTGAGCATTGAGCCGGATGTCATGAAGCCGGCCCAACGCATCAGGCCACCAGTGCGTCTCCTCGGGCCGGCTTACATGGCACCAGCCTTACGTATGGTGTCCCCGGTTCGCCCACATAGCCCGGTGCGGGTTATTCCTCCTTCCCGTACTGGTCGGGGCGACGGGGAGTATACACCCAGGTAAGGTTGGGCAGGCTCAGTGCTCAAGGGAGCCAGTACGCCTGCACGGTCCGGTATTTCCGGCGCCACCTCCCCGCTCCAGCCCAGTACCACCAGTGCCTACACCACGCACCAAGCCTCCTGTGTGTCCCCAGAGTCCTGTGCGTCCTGTTGCTGCTCCCCGCACTAGCCCTGAGATGCGTGTCCTCAGCCCGGGACCACCAGTTCCGGCACCACGCACCAGGCCTATAGTGCGTTTCGGCCGGCCAGAGTCTGCCGTCTGCCCAACGGCGCCTGAACTGCCCGTCTGCCCAACGGCGCCTGAACTGCCTGTCTGCCCAACGCCGTCTGAACTGTCCGTCTGCCAAGCGCTGCATAAGCCGCCCGTCTGCCATGAGCCTTCAGAGCCGTCCGCCAGACCGGAGCCGCTAAAGCCTTCCGCCAGACAGGATCAGCCAGAGCCTTCCGCCAGACAGGATCAGCCAGAGCCTTCCGCCAGACAGGATCAGCCAGAGCCTTCCGCCAGACAGGATCAGCCAGAGCCTTCCGCCAGACAGGATCAGCCAGAGCCTTCCGCCAGACAGGATCAGCCAGAGCCTTCCGCCAGACAGGAGCAGCCAGATCCGTCAGCCAGCCATGAGCAGCCAGATCCGTCAGCCAGCCATGAGCAGCCAGATCCGTCAGCCAGCCATGAGCAGCCAGATCCGTCAGCCATCCATGAGCAGCCAGATCCGTCAGCCAGCCATGGGCAGCCAGATCCGTCAGCCAGCCATGAGCCGTTCAGCCAGGATCCGCCAGAGCCGTCCAGCCGGGATCCGCCAGAGCCGTCCAGCCGGGATCCGCCAGAGCCGTCCAGCCGGGATCCGCCAGAGCCGTCCAGCCGGGATCCGCCAGAGCCGTCCAGCCGGGATCCGCCAGAGCCGTCCAGCCGGGATCCGCCAGAGCCGTCCAGCCGGGATCCGCCAGAGCCGTCCAGCCGGGATCCGCCAGAGCCGTCCAGCCAGGATCCGCCAGCCAGCCAGGATCCACCAGAGCCAGCCAGCCAGGATCCGCCATTTAGTCCGGTGCTGCCCCTTAGCTCGGTGTTGCTCCTTATCCTGGTGCTGTCCCTTATCCTGGTGCTGCCCCTTAGTCCGGTGCTGTCCCTTAGCTCGGTGCTGCTCCTTATCCTGGTGCTGTCCCTTAGTCCGGTGCTGCCCCTTAGTCCGGTGCTGCCTCTTAGTCCGGTGCTGCCCCTTAATCCAGGTGGGTTAGGTTGTAGGGTGGTCAAATGGAGGAGGCTACTAAAGCGGGTAGTGACTATGGTGGGGTGGGGACCACGACCAGTGCCAGAGCCGCCTCCGAGGAGCAACACCCACCCAGCCCTCCCCATTTTTTGGGTTAGGCGCGGTCGGAGTCCGCGCCTTTGGGGGGGGGTACTGTCACACTCTGGCTCCGGGACTGTGTGTTAGAGCCAGGGTGTATTTCATTTGGTGGTGTTGGGGATGGGTGTGTTTCATTTGTTTGTGTTTAGTGGTGATTGGTCAATGACTCCCAATCGGAGATAACGAGTGTCAGCTGTCGGCTCGTTATCTCTGATTGGGAGCCATATTTAAACTGTGTGTTTTCACTTTGTGGTGGTGGGTTTTTGTTCCATTGTTCTATGTTACGTGTTCCGTTTCAGTCATAGTCACTGTTGGACTTCACTATCGTCTTTTGTTTTGTATTTACGTGCTTTATCAATTAAAGTCATCATGTTCACTCAACGCGCTGCGTATTGGTCTGCTCCCTTTCAAGACGGTCGTGACATCTATAAGTGAAATAATCTGTCTGTAAACAATTGTTGGAAAAATTACTTGTGTCATGCACAAAGTAGATGTCCTAACCGACTTGACAAAACTATAGTTTGTTATCAAGAAGTTTGTGGAGTGGTTGAAAAAAATAGTTTTAATGATTCCAACATAAGTGTATGTAAACTTCCGACTTCAACTGTATTCCATATAGGCAATCTCTAGGCCAAAACTATAGTTCTGCTGCCTGAGTCCTGTCTTCCTGCATGCCTGCCTGCCGCAGGACCCCACTAGAGAGGAGAGGCTGTTGGAATAATAGAGCAAGTCTGATGCAATGCAGCAAAGACCAGCATGGAACTGGAACACTGTGTTTGTGTCTGTCTGTCTGTCTGTCTGTCTGTCTGTGTGTCTGTGAGTCTGTCTGTCTGTCTGTCTGTCTGTCTGTCTGTCTGTCTGTCTGTCTGTCTGCCTGTCTGTCTGCCTGTCTGTCTGCCTGCCTGTCTGTCTGTCTGTCTGTCTGTCTGTCTGTCTGTCTGTCTGTCTGTCTGTCTGTCTGTCTGTCTGTCTGTCTGTCTGTCTGTCTGTCTGTCTGTCTGTCTGTCTGTCTGTCTGTCTGTCTGTCTGTCTGTCTGTCTGTCTGTCTGTCTGTCTGTCTGTCTGTCTGTCTGTCTGTCTGTCTGTCTGTCTGTGTGTGTGTGTGTGTGTGTGTGTGTGTGTGTGTGTGTGTGTGCCAGCGAGTGCAGTGGCACCACGGTATAAGCCTGGCACAGGGACCAGGGTTGAGAAGAGGATAAGCTGTGTGCCCGAGAGAGGACAGTCTACTGGGCAGAGCTCAGTCCACACTCCTACAGGACCACAAGCGCACACACACACACACACACACACACACACACACATACACACACACACACACACAAACTCACACCAGACTCAACAGCAACCTGGAAGAGGCTCAAGAAAGGCATAATATCATAATTGACATTGACTTCCCCCACAAACAAACAAAGAAATGAGCAAGAAAACAATAAACAGTCAAATGATGCCACACAGCATGGAATCCTGGGCATTAGCCATGACTCAATACTGTGGGACAAAACAAACTATTATTGCATCTCACATATGAATCCATATTTTTTTGAGCATGACACTCTTCAACAGAAGAGAAGGAGGAGGAGGAAGGGGGTGGAGGAAGAGGAGGAGAAGGAAGAGGAGAAGGAGAAGGGGAGGAGGGTGCGAAGGAGGAGGGAAGTAGTAGGAAGTGATTTATACATCTCCTGGTGTTATGGAACATCCCCTGCATTGTTTCAATGTTCTAACCAAGCTGTGTTCTCCTCTCCTCTATCCTCCTCTCCATCTCTCCACCTCTCCTCCTCTCCTCTCTCCATTTTCCACCTCTCCTCTCTTCTCCTCTCCTCCACTCCACCTCTCCACCTCTCCTCCTCTCCATCTTTCCACCTATCCTCTTTTCTCTTTTCCTCCTCTATACCTCTCCACCTTTCCACCTCTTCACCTCCTCTCCTCCTCTCCACCTCCTCCTCTCCACCATGACAACACAACTAACCCTTATCACTTTTCCCTGTGGTCCCTCTGTCCCAGCCTCTTAACTCTGTCCAGCGATAGATGACCAACGAGCCCTTTATAAACCAGGAGGCCCCTGGAGGGACCACTTATCAGCCTCTCTGTATCTCTGTTGTCTTCAGCGGCATCTGTTATCCCTCAAGGCCCATTCACGATGGCCCTGTCAGGTCAATGGCCCTCTACACAGCTACCACAATCAGAGCCAACTCAATAGAATATCCATTAGGGTGGAGAATGGAGCCAACACTAACACTAAGCTCAGAGAGAGAGAGAGCGAGAGAGAGAGAGAGAGAGAGAGAGAGAGAGAGAGAGAGAGAGAGAGAGAGAGAGCGAGAGAGAGAGAGAGAGAGAGAGAGAGAGAGAGAGAGAGAGAGAGAGAGAGAGAGAGAGAGAGAGAGAGAGAGAGAGAGAGAAGAGAGAGAGAGAGAGAGAGAGAGAGTGTTCACAAACACAGACCCCACAGAGCCCCAGGACAACAACAACAACACAATTAGACCCAACCAAAACATGAGAAAACAAAAAGAGAATTACTTGACACATTGGAAAGAATTAACAAAAAAAACAGAGCAAACTAGAATGCTATTTGGCCCTAAACAGAGAGTACACAGTGGCAGAATACCTGACCACTGTGACTGACCCAAATTTAAGGAAACCTTTGACTATGTACAGATTCAGTGAGCATAGCCTTGCTATTGAGAATGGCTGCCATAGGCAGACCTGGCTCTCAAGAGAAGACAGGCTATGTGCACACAGCCCACAAAATGAGGTGGAAACTGAGCTGCACTTCCTAACCTCCTGCCAAATGTATGACCATATTAGAGACACATATTTCCCTCAGATTACAGAGATCCACAAAGATTTCGTAAACAAACCCAATTTTGATAAACTCCCTTATCTACTGGGTGAAAAACCACAGTGTGCAAAGGGCTTTATTGGCATGGGAAACTAATGTTAACATTGCCAAATCAAGTGAAGTAGATAGTAAAAATAAGGGAAATAAACAATACATATTAACAGTAAACATTACACTCAGAAGTTCCAAAAGAATAAAGACATTTCAAATGTCATATTATGTCTATATACAGTGTTGTAACAATGTGCAAATAGTTAAAGTACAAATGGGAAAATAAATAAACATAAATATGGGTTGTATTTACAATGGTGTTTGTTCTTCATTTTTCTTGTGGCAAAAGGTCACAAATCTTGCTGCTGTGATGGCACACTGTGGTTTTTCACCCAGTAGATAAGGGAGTTTATCAAAATTGGGTTTGTTTTCGAAATCTTTGTGGATCTCTGAGGGAAATATGTGTCTCTAATATGGTCATACATTTGGCAGGAGGTTAGGAAGTGCAGCTCAGTTTCCACCTCATTTTGTGGGCAGTGTGCACATAGCCTGTCTTCTCTTGAGAGCCAGGTCTGCCTACGGCAGCCTTTCTCAATAGCAAGGCTATGCTCACTGAGTCTGTATATAGTCAAAGCTTTCCTTAATTATGGGTCAGTCACAGTGGTCAGGTATTCTGCCACTGTGTACTCTCTGTTTAGAGCCAAATAGCATTCTAGTTTGCTCTGTTTTTTTTGTTAATTCTTTCCAATGTGTCAAGTACTTCTCTTTTTGTTTTCTCATGATTTGGTTGGGTCTAATTGTGTTGTTGTTGTTGTTGTCCTGGGGCTCTCTCTCTATCTTCCTCTAGTTCTCTCTCTATCTTCCTCTAGTTCTCTCTCTATACCCATTCCTCTCTGTCTCTCTCTATCTTCCTCTAGTTGTCTCTCCCTCTCTCCAGTGTATTGTTGCATTGCTGATGTTGAAGGGAATAAACACAAACCATTCTTTAATAGAATGTTTGTTTGTTGACTTCATTCTATTAGAACCATTGACAGTATAAGGATAGGATCAAAGCTTACAGCAATTATTTTCCACTTTCAAAGAAAACAAATGATTTTAGAGCTGTTAAGGTGTAATTCTGTATCATTGACATTACTAACTCATGGTTAGAATTTGTTGTCGATCGACCGGGGAGTAACACTATAAGCAAAGCATATGCATTGAAATGACACTTTTCTTGTTGTTGATGATCAAAAGTTGATCGGTCTCTTCATTAGATGTTTGGTCACACCTCAATACACACTTATTACAAACACACACATTCTGCATGCAAATGCAACACATGTACGCATGCACGCACGCTCACTCACACACACACACACGCACACATACACACTCATACCTACACACACACATACACACTCATACCTACACACACATGGTGTATATAGGGTATAGAGTGTATAGATTTTGTTTAATGGCGTCATTTATTACATCGGATAGTAAATGTTATCATAAAACAACAAAACTGCCTGCTAGGTTCTACATACAAGTTTGCTTCTGTTGCATTTCTGTCCCGGCGACTCTAAAGTATCCCCTTTTATGTCCGTGTGTGCTGACGAACAGTGTGTATGCGTGTGTGTGTGCGTGTGTGTGTGTGTGTGTGTGTGATATGCCTAATGATGAATGAGAGAGACAGGCTCTAGCTCAAAGCTGCAGAAGAATTAACAGGAGCTCAATAGTCGCTGAGTGAGGTCATTTCAGATTCACAGCCCTGCAGTGTGAATACGCCAAGACACACACACAGACGCACACACACACACCACCACATAAGAAGGTAGACAGTGAGTGCTGTGAGTGTTGATCCCAGCAAGAGGTAGTAGAATATCTGTAGCTCTCTGTCTCTCAGATCCTTCTGACTCTCATGACTTTTTGTCTCACATCGATCCACCTTTTAGAAGGTTTACGGAAAGATCACTGACTACCTGTTCTTTCTCTCTCTCGATATTCTCTTTTCTAGCCTTACATTTTTTCTCTCTGTCTTCCTCTCTTTCTCAGTCCTCAATGTTCAGGTGAAACTTCACCTTCCCTCTTTTCCTGCTTCATCGCCTCTCCATTTCCTGCTTCATCGCCACTCCATTTCCTGCTTCATCGCCTCTCCATTTCCTGCTTCATCGCCTCTCCATTTCCTGCTTCATCGCCTCTCCATTTCCTGCTTCATCGCCTCTCCATTTCCTGCTTTATCCCCTCTCCATTTCCTGCTTCATCGCCTCTCCATTTTCTGCTTCATCGCCTCTCCATTGCCTGCTTCATCCCCTCGTGCGTGTTTCCCCTTTTCATTGGCATGTGTTGGTGCTAATGAATGTGTGCCCATTCATCTGGGCGTCAGTGAGAAGACCTTTAGGGTGTGTCTCTCCCAAATCAATAGCTCATTATTTTAAGATGGGCTCCATCTCTCAACATTCTTCCCTCTCTCTTATCTATCTTTTTCACCATTTATCCTCTCCTCTGTTCCTTCCAAACCTCTTTCCCCTATCATCAAAGTGTATTTCAAACAAGTCCACTTTACTCTCATTCCCATCCACTCTCCATAATATATGCCATTTAGCAGACACTTTCATCCAAAGTGACTCACAGTCATACGTGCATACATTTCAAGTATGGGTCCAGGGAATCGAACCCACTACCCTGGCGTTGCAAGGGCCGACGCTCTACCACCAGAGCTACAGAGGACCGCCATGTGGATAGTACAGCCTTGAAGCCACAAGTCATAAGTCTTTATGAATGATTATGACTGCTTATTGCCGTCTTGTGAAGTGGCCATTGTCAAGTACCCATCAGTTATCTGATAGCGCCATACTATAGCAGTTTATCCAATACGGTATATCTTAGAGACAGAGGAGAGAGAGAGCGAGAGAGAGAGAGAGAGAGGAGAGAGAGAGAGAATGAAAGAGAGAAAGACAGAGAGACAGAGGAGAGAGAGAGAGAGAGAGAGAGAGAGAGAGAGACAGAGGAGAGAGAGAGAGAATGAGAGAGAGAAAGACCTGTTGCCACAAGAAAAGGGCAACCGGTGAAGAACAAGCACCATTGTAAATACTGCCCATATTTATGTTAATTTACTTTCCAATTTGTACTTTAACTATTTACACATCATTACAACACTGTATATATATATATACATAACATGACATTTGAAATGTCTTTATTCTTTTGGAACTTTTGTGAGTGTAATGTTTACTGTTAATATTTATTGTTTATTTCACTTTTGTCTACTATCTACTTTGGCAATGTTAACATATGTTTCCCATGCCAATAAAGCCCTTAAATTGAAATTGAAATTGAATTGAGAGAGAGAGACAGACAGAGAGAGATAGAGAGAGAGAGAAAGAGAGAGATAGTGTGAGAGAGAAAAACAGAGAAAAACAGAGAGAGAGATAGAAGGGTAGAGGTAGTTGTTCCTTAGTGTAGAGGTAGTTGTTGCGCTGTGTAAGGTTTGCTGTCCTGTGCAGAAACAGAAATGGAGCTTTCTCTAGGGATGGACTGAGGGGAACTTTATGTTTTATTTACTATCAGCAAGCAATACATTTCATCCCAGGCATTGCAGGGTAGGGGGCAGGGTGCTATGGAAAAGTTGGTGTGTATGTGTGTGTGTGTGTGTGTGTGTGTGTTTGTGTGTGTGTGTGTGTGTGTGTGTGTTTGTGTGTGTGTGTGTGTGTGTGTGTGTGTGTGTGTGTGTGTGTGTGTGTGTGTGTGAATATGTGCACATTTACATTCATTAGGGAGTGCAGTATTTTTTAAACTTGTGGGTGTATGGAAGGGAATGGGTGTGTGTACGTGAGTAAGTGTGTGCTTGTGTGTGTGAGTTGGGGGGGGGGGGGGGGGGTTGTTTTAGGCAACAGACTACATCTATATGTAGCGTCAGCAAACAGCCAATATCTCCACAAAGAGATGCAGCAAAGAACGGCCAGCTTTATTTGGTTCCATTTAGGCTAAATTCCCACCAACACATTCTACCACTTATCCTCACCCACATCCCTCCATTTCGTTCACTCTCTCCTTCTCTCTCTCTTTCTCACTCAGACAGATTGTTCTATTAAGGAAATGGAGGAGAGGGATGCAAACACCAGACCATTTATGTATCAGTGCTACATTTTCATCTGTTTCTCTCCTGAGGAAAGGAAATATTATAAAGGACTTTTAGAGAGAGACAGAGAGAGAGACGAGAGAGAGAGACAGAGAGAGAGAGCGAGAGCAAGAGAGAGAGAGAGAGAAGATGGGCTATTTTTATTCTTTCATTCCCTGGTTATTGTTTGCGAATGCGTTTTCTCATTTTGGGTGCTTGGATTTGTATTGATTTCTACGCTCCTTTCTGCCAGTAATTCGGAGCTGACAAGACAGTTATGAATCCCTGATAGGAATATTTGACTGTGATTTGCTGGTGTTTTAGACCAGAATTACCTAGCTTGTAAAAAAATAAACAAGAAAATGCTTTTTTTGTGGAAAATTGCATTTATTGGTTCTTTAAGAAAGATTATTTTCACCCATTGGTCTAAGAGTTATTTGGTTGGTGATGTAAATGGTGGGGTATGTGAGAAAGTTTGATATGGACAGCATACAGTAGTTGTTTCTCTGAAACAGAATCTCATACATAATTTAAGACATAGCACTATACAAACTCTAGCCCATTTCCATTTACTGCCTCTCTCTGTCTCTGCCCGTAAAGAAATATACTTTCAAAAAAGTTATTTTTCATTTTTTCCAGTATTCAAATTATAATTCAGAATGATTTTGTGGTACAATAAAAAAGAAAATCTGATAGAGTTCACTTGCAGGTATTTTTTGCAGTTTTTAGAGTGACACATGTTTGCAGACATAAACATTGCTGTGAGAGATTTGATTGAACTCAGCCTTGAAAGTGTTCAAGCTATAGAAATTAACAGCTACCCGTATGTGGAAACTAATATAATATATAATAACATAATATAACATATTATAATAACTACCATTAACAGCTGGAAACTGGACACAGACATCAATATATTCAAGTCTCTGAACAGAAAATCCTTTATCCATTAAATGGAAACATTGAAACTTCTACCAGGCAATCTGTGCTCTGTTACTTTATGCCATTTCTATAGCGTTTCTGTTCACTGTCTGCCATTACTGCCTCTATGCTCCTAAATACAGGCACACACACGCACACCAAGGGAGGTTCGTGGTACCTTAATTGGGGAGGACAGGCTCGTGGCAATGACTGGAGCGGAATTAGTGGAATGGTATCAAATACATCAAACATATGGTCTCCAGGTGTTTGATCAAATCAAATCAAATTTTATTTGCCACATGCGCCGAATACAACAGGTGTAGACCTTACTGTGAAATGCTTACTTACAGCCCTTAACCAACAATGCAGTTTTAAGTAAAAAATAGATAAGTAAAAAATAAAAAATAAAATAACAGTAGGGAGGCTATATACAGGGGGTACCGGTACAGAGTCGATGTGCGGGGGCACCGGTTAGTCGAGGTAATTGAGATAATATGTAAATGTGGTTAGAGTTAAAGTGACTATGCATAGATAATCTTGCAACGCCAGGGTTGTGGGTTCGATTCCCACGGGGGCCAGTATGAAAAATGTATGCACTCACTAACTGTAAGTCGCTCTGGATAAGAGCATCTACTAAATGACTAAAATGTAAATGTAAATAATAAACAGAGTAGCAGCAGTGTAAAAGAGGGGGTGAGGTGGGACCTAGACTTGGCGCTCCGATACTGTTTGCCGTGCGGTAGCAGAGAGAAACAGTCTATGACTAGGGTGGCTGGAGTCTTTGACAATTTCTAGGGCCTTCCTCTGACACCGCCTGGTATAGAGGTCCTGGATGGCAGGAAGCTTGGCACCAGTGATGTACTGGGCCGTACGCACTACCCTCTGTAGTGCCTTGCGGTCGGAGGCCGAGCAGTTGCCATACTAGGCAGTGATGCAACCAGCCAGATCTGAGGACCCATGCCATTCCATTTGCTCCGTTCCGGCCATTATTATGAGCCGTCCTCCCCTAAGCAGCCTCCTGTGACACACACACACACACACACACACACACATACACATACACATACACACACACACATACACACACACACACACACACATACACACACATACACACACACAGCAGAAGTAGTTGCCCTAAACAGCCCTTACTGGCAGTAAAGCGTGAGCTCATTTCACCAACCGAGAGAATGTGAGGGATCTTGTACAGGCCTTGCAAATTATTTATTTTTTCTTCTATTGCATATATTTAAAAAGTGAGAGGACCATATACACGTGTGTGTGCGTGTTTGTGTGTGTGCGTGCGTGCATGTGCGTGCGTGTGTGTGCGTGTGTTTTTGTTCAGGCCGCGCACAGGTTATAGAACCACCTCCAGTCATGTTAAATTAAATACATCACATCACTGTCATTGCTTTAATTACAGCTGTCAATCAGGCTGGCAGAGAGACGCCTCCTTCAGCCCGAATCAAATAGGGTGTCTAGACCAGACAGACACACACACACACACACACACACACACACACACACACACACACACACACACACACACCATCACACACACCATCCTTTTAGACTTAGAAAAGAGCTCTGAAATGGGCACGCAATTACAGTGTAAAATACAAAATCAGGAATGGACATAGATAACACAAAGAAAAACTAAGTCATGGGTGTCAGAAGAGCTGATCAGAGATCAGTAGTTAATCGTCACCTGAAACACAGGGCATTTCAGTTTGGCACACTGCTCTTCTCCCTGGCTCTATAAGTCGTATGCTGACAGACCAATAGCAACGCACCATATTGCTGATAGACCAATAGCAACGCACCATATTGCTGACAGACCAATAGCAACACACCATATTTCACCAAGGTTCTCAACCACAACACTGGGCCAGTCTGTACAAAGACGTTCTATCGTCATTTAGCTTTGGAGATCTGCTCAGGGGAAATGGGAAATGAAATGCAGCAAGAGAGGGTTTAATGTGACAAGAGAATAAGATTAGAATGCAGAACGGGAAAATGTTGTTACTTGTAAAAGTCGGAAAATTGCTCATGTAAGCCCCAAAAAATAGAGAGAAACTGTAGACGACGCTAATGTGATTATTGCCAACACTGACTTATGCTGTAATGTCATATAAATTATAAATATCACTTCTGTGTTAATGTGTTGTTGTGTATTTAATATTACACACTAAAACAAATGCTTCTATATAGTGCCAAATAAGGGTTATTTGGCTTATAACCATAGTGGAACCCTTTTTGGTGTATATGGAACCTTTTTTGGAAGGTTCTATAAAGAACCATGCTCATAAGGTTCTAAATAGAACCAGTACGGTGCTATAAAGAAACCTTTCCTAAGGTTATATAAAGAACCATTAAAAAAGGGTCTTTATAGCACCAAAACAGGGTTTCGTTATGGTTACAACTAGTGATGTTACATTTGATACCGGAGCTCCGAGGCATGCGTTGAAATCGCTAAGCAGTTTACTTCTAAGCAGTGTACCGATACTTGAATCACTTTATCAGAAGCACGTGATCAATGGCGTCACAACTACCTGATTAGTTTGGCATTGGTTTCGGCAGAAGACAAAAACACTACCCTGCGCAGGCGCTATAGCCTGCGCAACGTTGTCTATAATAATTTGGCTGCTCTAAATTCATTCCCCAGCAGGTGCCACTAGTAAACACTGTGTTGCTCAAAGCATCGAGTAATGAACCTATTTTCAACACAATTGGCTAGAAAGCCTCTACGCTTCAGGAATCTTCGTTTACCCATCACTAGAGAATGGTTCTATAAAGAACCTTTCTCAATCGCAAAGAACCATACAGGAGTTTTCATTGTGGTTTTATAGCCTTATTTTAACGTGAAAATTCCATAGGTTATGGTATTGTGTTAATTGACAAGTTGAATCAAGGGTGCTAGTGCCGGAATGGCTGAGGATCCCTGAGAAGAGAATTGAGAACGATTGACTTAGTCCATCACTCTCATTCGACACAAGGCCATGAATTAGTCTTTCACAAAACACCATCACTAACCACAGTCATATATAACGTTTAACAGCATAACACAACGGATTAGATTAACTGGAATGACACACTCATGCACGGTCACAAAAAAAGAGCTGTGCGCAAACCACACCTCAAGATATTCTAATGAGTTGCCGCCCCCTACATTTTAATTATCACTAAAAGAGGAAAGAACCCTTTTTTGAACTGCAAATAACCATTGAAGGGCTCAAAGGGCTCTTTGCGTCAGTATGGTTCCACCTAGAACCATCACCCTTCCCAAAGAGCCCTTGAGGAACACTCATTTTATAGCAAGTAGTGACAGATTGGTGCCAAAACTCCTAAATTAGACTTAAATTATCTTGGTGCTTAGAGAGTTAACTGTTATTAGTGTGCATTTGGCAAGTGAGCAAAGTAATTACAAGAAACAAAAAAGCATCAACAGTTGAGTAAAAAAAGACTGCTGATATAATTATAATATCATATATTTATTAATTAATTAATAATATGATATAATTTATAATGTGAAACAATTACCTCAACAGTTGTAGACGTAAAGCGACAAAAACTTAATTTAAAACATTTCTAGAGGAAACAAAGAATTTCACCAACATGGCGAAAAAAAAAATGTTTGTTATTAGTTTACATTTGCTTACATGTAAAACAAATTATGACATTTATTTATGTAGTTATACTATATTTAGCTAAATAGTAAATCTATTCTAGTACTTTAATTTAAGATTAGCACTGTAGCCTTCACACACAGCTTCTGTGAAACCGATATTGTTCACAGCAAACACAAACACACACACACACACACATGCACTCACGGTCAGAGCACAAAGCCCTGTAAAGGCTGCATGTGTCGTTTAACAATCAATAAAACGACGACAGTAAAGAGGTGGGGAAGCAGGAGTTGCGTCTTCTGTTCCGTGTCTTTCTGCAGAATGGGGATCTTTATGTGCACCAAGTGAGAGGCCAGAGTAGCCACGCAATTGGTTATTTGTTCCTTGTCCTGCTGTCTCCCTTTCTTACACGTGTCTGTGTCTGTGTGTAACCCTGATGAGCTGCACTCTGCCATAGAGCTTTGTGTTACCGTAATGGACAACCTTTAAGCTCTCGCTCCCCATAATCATATCTCTCAGTCACACTACAGATGGTCCATAACCATGCATCACCATCACAGCCTTATTCACAGAAATACACACCGGGCTGGGCTCGACTGGGCTATCTCTCTCTCTCTCTCTCTCTCTCTCTCTCTCTCTCTCTCTCTCTCTCTCTCTCTCTCTCTCTCTCTCTCTCTCTCTCTCTCTCTCTCTCTCTCTCTCTCTCTCTCTCTCTCTCTCTCTCTCTCTCTCTCTCTCTCTCTCTCTCTCTCTCTCTCTCTCTCTCTCTCTCTCTCTCTCTCTCTCTCTCTCTCTCTCTCTCTCTCTCTCTCTCTCTCTCTCTCTCTCTCTCTCTCTCTCTCTCTCTCTCTCTCTCTCTCTCTCTCTCTCTCTCTCTCTCTCTCTCTCTCTCAAATGACACCCTAATCCTTGTACACTACGTTTGACCAGAACCCTATAAGCCCTGGTGAAAAGTACACTGTAAACCCCAAAGTGCTGTCGTTACTCAAAACGTTTGATGGATCCCGTTGCACTTATTGTATCTGAGTACAGTCAACTTAAAGTGATTTTGTAGTCACTGATAGAGTCACTGTGAACCTGTAGGGGGTCCAGATTTGACGTGTAGCAATGTGAACATTTTAAGTGACACCTCCACCAAGCCACACCTCCAATATAATTTCCCAGTGTGCCTTGCCTTTTCAAGTAACCACCCATGACTCTATGTGTTAACGACAGAGACATGATTGTTGAATTCAGAGATGTACGGCCCTGTTCTTAGGTGAATATTATCATTATAATTAAACTCTTTATGACAATACATTACATATCTCATAAAGCCTTATTTTGAGACCTTGCAAATCCTGTTATTTTCCCCTGAATTCCCTTTTTTTGTTATTATTCAGGTTGAAGGATTTTCAGGAATCTTCCAACTGGGATTTCTGGGAAACCTGTACTAGAATTTTGAAACCTAGCGTTCTAGTCACATTACACTGGCGTGCAAATTGATGTGTAATTCCTATTGGAATCCAGCCATTCATAATGACTGCCAGGGCTAGGAACTACCATAGCCATTTAAACTGGAACAACCATTTCTGTAACAGTTGCAAAAAATCTAACAATGATTAGATTAGTTTAGAAAAAATTTATGTTATTTATCATTGTGCAGCACAAGATTAATCAAACGCTCAATGTACATGCAAAAACACAGATATTACAATTTTTTCCAAAAAATCTACCTGCAGTCGAGAATGCTGTGGAAAAAAATTAATTTGTTATCATAACTTTTAAAAAATAGAGTCGATGTGACTTCTCATTTAGTTTTGAGTCAGTACCACATATACAATTTAATATTGACTTTACATTGACTTTGAGTTCAACTTACCAGAAGTATACAGGGTAGTGCACTACATAGGAAATATGGTGCCATTTGGGATGCAAGCCATCTCTTTCTCCCTCTCCATCAACTCTCTGCTAGGCAAGACAGCCATTGTTGGTTCTCCAGTGTCAATAATATGGCTCCTAACCCCCAACGGGAGCGCTAGGTTGGACTGTATGTTACACAACACTAGCAGGTGACAGCAGTCCATATGGAGGTGCATGACACAACCTCCCCACTGGTTGTATCAATCCATCACACTATTATAATGGGTGTGTCAAAACAGCTTATCTATGCATAGTCACTTCACCCCTACCTACATGCACAAATCACCTGAACTAACCATCGGTACCGGTACCCCCTGTATATAGCCTCGTTATTTATATTTTTATTGTGTTACTTTTTAATTACATTTTTTACTTTAGTTTATTTAGTCAATATTTTCTTAACTCTATTTCTTGAACTGCATTGTTGGTTAAGGGCTTGTAAGTAAGGATGTTACTGTAAGGTCTACACCTGCTGTATTTGGCGCGTGTGACAAATACAATTTGATTTGAATATGATTGGAGGCCTCCTGGTCCAAAACTACCCATCAGTCCTGTAGCAGAAATGTTGTGTGTGTGTGTGTGTGTGTGTGTATGTATGCGTGTGTGTATGTGCATGCGTGTGTGTGTTGTAAGGTCTCCTGAGAGAGATCCATCACTCCAGGGGAGCGATATGAAGAGAGGACCATTTATATAATGACTAGTGAGATGAATCTGTGTGTTGAAGTGAAGAGGTGATGGATGGGATGGTCAACGCCTCCTTCAAAGTGTTCATACTGTATTGACTTTTTCATTGTGAGTTCTGAGCTTTCACGCTGAAGTTGTAAATAACCCTTGTCCGAGACAGAATGGCCCATAGGGCAGAAGCCTAACCCCTGTTTCTGTAGCATGAGACGGCTTGATGTACAAGTAGTTGAAGTTGTACAATGTACATATATTTGCTTCATATTTAATTCATTCAGGGTTCAGATTGTATACTGACCCATAATGCTCTGTGCTGAGGGTTCTTTTCTACCATTCCAGTTTACTACCATCCATAGGTTTACTATCGGCCATACAAATAGTACAATCTGAGTTAGCAGAATAGCTAACGTTCCTTGCTCAAAAGACACATTCAGAGAATGCATACATTAGCAAACTAAACCTGAGCTAGTATTACAGAACATACACCTTTCCACTGAAGAATCATTACCCTTAACCACACGCACACACACACCCCACAGCACACACACCCGCGCCCGACTACCAAACACACTTACTACTACTACAGCCATTAGTCTTGCATTGTTTCCCTCTAACACTTAAGATGATAATGCTAGCGTAGACTCTCCTCACCTCAGCAGTTTTAACACAGAGTAGTTGTCTGTACAGCTCTAAAGGGCTTTGTGTGTGTGTTCCTCTGTCGTGTATATCTCTCTCCAAGGCCTAGTGATCTTCTGTTGGGAGTCAGGGGGATGTGACCGACTGCCTCTCTCTGCCGCTCTGTCTCCCCTAACACACACATGCACACTCCCCTCGGTAATAAACCTGAGTGTGTATCGCCTGGGGGGGATCCTGTGCAGTGCTTCTCTCTCCATCTGCCATGGAAGTCTATAGTGGGATAAGTTTCATCCTAGCCTCCAGAAGGGCCCTGCTGTGCCCTGGTTTTGCCCCAGCTAAGCTTCACCTCGATGGGCTATGTGTGTGGGTAAGCTCCCATGAGGCCCGCAGGGACGGTTCTTCTGGACCGGGTTCTAGAAGTGGAACTGTTGTGCGGAACGGAAGGGAAAACAATGTGTTTGGGAATGAAGATTCTTTATGGGGCTAGGAGAGTAGATGATACTGTCTCTCACTAACCCTTGAAATGGAGTTCAGCTCAGGATGCAGGCATCACTGAGACAGCGGATTCAGTGTATAGACACCAAGTATTATGTGTTCAAAAACACACATACACTACACACATCCTGTACGTGCAAACACATATTGTAATACACTATATTGTGCATTGGGCTCATTCATACAAACACAAAACACACCCAGACACGTTCAAAAACATTCTCACCCACACATTCACAAACATTCTCACCCACACATTCACACCATCACACATCATTTAGGCTAACACATACTTACAGTTGATGGTTAAGATGGCGTCTCGCCTCGACCTCCTACAAAACATTGCAGGTTTCTACTTTTTCCAGTGTTTCTTTCTAGTGTTTTTCTCCAATGTTCTTACTGGGTTTGTTTCGTGCATTACTTCATACACCCGGGCAGAACTATTGGAAAATGAATCACTTGGTACTCACCGTCCACCCGGCCTTCCCGATTTCCCGGAGACGGCGGAAGAATGGGCTAGCCTACCGAGCATACTACTGTCCTCCATTACCCAGCATACTACTGTCCTCCATTACCCAGCATACTACTGTCCTCCAATACCCAGCATACTACTGTCCTCCATTACCCAGCATACTACTGTCCTCCATTACCCATCATACTACTGTCCTCCATTACCCAGCATACTACTGTCCTCCATTACCCAGCATACTACTGTCCTCCATTACCCAGCATACTACTGTCCTCCATTACCCAGCATACTACTGTCCTCCAATACCCAGCATACTACTGTCCTCCATTACCCAGCATACTACTGTCCTCCATTACCCAGCATACTACTGTCCTCCATTACCCATCATACTACTGTCCTCCATTACCCAGCATACTACTGTCCTCCATTACCCAGCATACTACTGTCCTCCATTACCCATCATACTACTGTCCTCCATTACCCAGCATACTACTGTCCTCCATTACCCAGCATACTATTGTCCTCCATTACCCAGCATACTACTGTCCTCCATTACCCAGCATACTACTGTCCTCCATTACCCAGCATACTACTGTCCTCCAATACCCAGCATACTACTGTCCTCCATTACCCAGCATACTACTGTCCTCCATTACCCAGCATACTACTGTCCTCCATTACCCAGCATACTACTCACCAATGTTGAATCTTTAATGAACAAACTTGGTGAACTCAGAGCGAGGATCTCCTTCTAGAGGGACATCAGATCCTGTAACATACTCTTTTCCTGAGACTTGGCTTTCCTCCGACATCCAAAAGGATTATATACTGTGCAATCAGCAGCTTTTAAAGTTTTTTGAGCGGATAGGAAGCGGGCTGTCTCTGGCAAGAAGAAAGGCGGAGGGCTCTGCTTTATGACCAACAACATATGGTGTGGGGAAACGTACAGGAACATGCGAGCTACTGCTCTCCCGGCATGGAATACATGGTCGTCAAATGTTGCCCTTTTTACCTTCCAAGAGAGTTCTCAGGGATTATCGCCATGGCTGTGTACATCCCAAGGCAACACCAAAAATGCTCTCAAAGACCTTCATTTGACCCTGAAAAAACTGGAGACCACATACCTGGAGGCAGCATTCATTGTCGCGGGGAACTTTAACAAAAGTAACTTGAGCACCGTGCTCCCGAATTATTATCAAAACATTGACTGTCTAACTTGCGGAAATTAGACCCTTGAACACTGGTACATGCCTTTTCGACACGGGTATAAGGCCCTCTCCCGTCATCCTTTCGGGAAATCTGACAACGACTCCATTTTGCTTCTCCCCGCCTACAAAGAAAGACTCAAGACGGAAGTTCCGGTGGTCAGGTCTGTACAACGCTGGTCTGACCAATCAGAATCCGTGCTCCAAGACAGTTTTGATCAAGTGGACTGGAATATGTTCCGGGTCGAGTCTGGGAATAACATCAATGAATGCGCCGACTCAGTCACCGGATTCATAAAAAATGCATAGATGATGTGATACCGATGGTGTCTTTCAAAACTTACCTGAATCAAAAACTGTGGATTGATGGCAGCCTTGTAGGGAAACTGAAGGAGAGAGATGCTGCTTATAAACACAGCAAGGTGACTGGGGACAGTACTATGGTTAAACAGTACAAATATGGCCTACGCAGATCGATCAAGATGACGAAACACAAGTATAGGGAAAAAGTGGAGGAGCAATTCAGCGGGTAGAACACAAGGTGTATGTGGCAGGGGCTCCTAACGATCACGGTTTACAAAAAGAAAGCCAGCCACGTCGTGGACACCAACGCCACCCTCCGGACTGATTCTGAACACTGGGGCCACACAAGGGTGTGTCCTCAGTCCCCTCATGCACTCCCTGTATACCCACGACTGCGTTGGCTCACACAGTTCCAACTCCATCATCAAGTTCGCTGACGAGACGACAGTAGTAGGCCTGATCACCAACAACGATGAGACGGCCTACAGGGAGGAGGTAACACTCTGACGGTGTTGTGCCAGATAAACAACCGCTCCCTCAACGTCAGCAAAACAAAGGAGCTGATTGTGGACTTCAGGAGGAACCAAGCTGGGCACGCCCCCATCCTCTTGAACGGAGCCGCCACGGAGACGGTCAAAAACATAAAGTTAATCGGCGTACACATCTCCAAGGAGCTGAAATGGTAAAACCACACGGACACAGTTGTGAAGAAGGATGTTGAAGGAATTTGGCCTGTCCCCGAGGGCCCTCACAGTGTTCTACAGGAGCACCATCGAGAGCATACTGTCGGGCTGCATCACAGCCTGGTACGGCAACTCCACCGCCGTGGACGACAAGATGCTACAGAGGGTGGTACGCTCCCTGCTAACTGCACCCCCCCCCCCCCCCCTACTCCCTGCTCCATGCTCCCTGTGACTATTAAACTCTCCAATCCAATCTCATATGCACCCCCCCCCCCCCCCCCCTCCCCCACACACACACACACACACACAAGATTCAAGCTATCATTCACCAGCTCTAAAAGCATTGTAATGTGAAAGTACGTTGGTTACTCACCCTGCCTGCAACGATCGTCATTTCTGCCCTGTATGTTCTTCTAAAAAAGCGGCAGCGGAAGAGGCACCTCTTCCAGTCAAGGGCAATACGTTTTTTTGTAATCAGTTGCCTGTACATTTTCATTTAGACCTTTTTTGGAAGTACATACCGGGCATAACAATAGTAAATGACGATGGTTCCAGGCAGGGCAGACATATTTTAGTGAGTAACAAATGTATTATTACATAACATTACACAACGCCCTACTTGATGGTATTAGCGCTCACTGTTGTCCCTAGTGGACGGTTTTGAAAGGCATTTCCTGACGTCCTCGGGACATGGACAGACATCCAATTTCCAAGTCAATGTTGAGTGAACTAGCTGAAATACACACACACACACACACACACACACACACACACACACAGACACATAGACACACACACACACACACACACACACACACACAGACACACACACACACACAGACACAGACACACACACACAGACACACACACTCACTCACTCAACCGGTTCCATCCCATCACCCTGTGGGACTCATTACATTATCACATTACACTCTGTTCTCTCTACCTCATCTATTGTCCCTCCATCCCTCCATCCCTCCTTCCCTCCATCCCTCCATCCCTCCACCCCTCCAACCCTCCTTCCCTCCATCCCTCCACCCCTCCATCCCTCCAACCCTCCACCCCTCCATCCCTCCATCCCTCGAACCCTCCATCCCTCCACCCCTCCTTCCCTCCATCCCTCCACCCCTCCATCCCTCCAACCCTCCATCCCTCCATCCCTCCATCCCTCCTTCCCTCCATCCCTCCACCCCTCTATCCCTCCACTCCAACCCTCCATCCCTCCACCCCTCCATCCCTCCAACCCTCCATCCCTCCACCCCTCCATCCCTCCATCCCTCCAACCCTCCATCCCTCCATCCCTCCATCCCTCCAACCCTCCATCCCTCCACCCCTCCTTCCCTCCATCCCTCCACCCCTCCATCCCTTCCACCCTCCCATCCCTCCACCCCTCCATCCCTCCATCCCTCCATCCCTCCATCCCTCCATCCCCTCCATCCCTCCACCCTCCACCCCTCCATCCCTCCATCCCTCCACCCCTCCCTCCTTCCATCCCTCCCTCCCTCCATCCCTCCACCCCTCATCCCTCCACCCCTCCATCCCTCCAACCTCCATCCCTCCACCCCTCCATCCCTCCATCCCTCCACCCCTCCATCCTCCATCCCTCCACTCCCTCCATCCCTCCATCCCTCCATTCCCTCCATCCCTCCAACCCTCCATCCCTCCATCCCCTCCATCCCTCCCACCCCTCCATCCCTCCATCCCTCCACCCTCCATCCCTCCTTCCCTCCACTCCCTCCATTCCCTCCCACCCTCCTTCGCCCTCCATCCCTCCCATCCCTCCAACCCTCCATCCCTCCACATCCCTTCCCTCATCCACTCCACCCCTCCATCACCTCCGACCCTCCATCCCTCCACCCCTCCATCCCTCCATCCCTCCATCCCTCCACCCCTCCTTCCCTCCATCCCTCCATCTCTCCAACCCCTCCATCCCTCCATCCCTCCACCCCTCCACCCCTCCTTCCCTCCATCCCTCCATCCCTCCACCCCTCCACCCCTCCAACCCTCCACCCCTCCACCCCTCCATCCCTCCATCCCTCCATCCCTCAATCCACTGTTTTTTTTTTTCAATCCAGGTGTTTGCAGCAGCTGCATCTGTTCTCTGCATTATTCCAGAGGTTAATCGTGGATGACACAGACACACACACACACACACACACACACACACACACACACACACACACACACACACACACACACACACACACACACACACACCTATTCTCCGTCTTTCTATCTCGTTGCTTCTTTCAATTACAAACCAGCCACCTCCATTCATGTATGTTGAAAGAAAAAAAAAAAGAAAAAGCATCAGGAAAACACACATACACACGCCACGACACTTTATTAATTTACGCATGGTTCATTTACAGATTCCACATATACATCTCCAGGGAACGTAGGGGCCCCAGACTGGTTCCCCCCAACACACAAACACATTCACTAACACACCAGATACTTGCACCCTAGTCTGCTGAGGTAGAAGACGTAAAGACCACAGCCCATAACAGACCATCATCCATATAGTTCAGTAGATGAACATCATCAAGATTTTATAGGAATTTGAATCTACATATTACATGCCAAGGGATATTGGAATGGCTTTTTTTTTTTTTTTTTTTTTTGGGGGGGGGGGGTATGGCTGGGGGGGGGGGGGGGGGGGGGGGGGGGTATGGCTCAGTTGGTAGATCATGGAGCTTGCAAAGCCAGTAATGTGGGTTCGATTCCCGGGACCACCAATATGTAAAATGTATGCGCGCATGACTGTAAGTCGCTTTGGATAAAAGCGTCTGCTAAATAGCATATATTATATATATATGTTTTCTGCATACTGTATGTCCTCAGAAAATGAAGCTGCTGAGTCATAAAGTAGTACAGTAGTACAGAGAACTGAGTCTTATAGTAGTACAGAGAACTGAGTCTTATAGTAGTACAGAGAACTGAGTCTTATAGTAGTACAGAGAACTGAGTTGTATAGTAGTACAGAGAACTGAGTCTTATAGTAGTACAGAGAACTGAGTCTTATAGTAGTACAGAGAACTGAGTCTTATAGTAGTACAGAGAACTGAGTCTTATAGTAGTACAGAGAACTGAGTCATATAGTAGTACAGATAACTGAGTCTTATAGTAGTACAGAGAACTGAGTCATATAGTTGTACAGAGAACTGAGTCGTATTGTAGTACAGAGAACTGAGTTGTATAGTAGTACAGAGAACTTAGTTGTATAGTAGTACAGAGAACTGAGTCATATGGCAGTACATTAGTACAAAGAGCTGCTTGCTGAGAAAGACACCTCTCCCCTCTCTAAGCTATAAGGATTTGTACAGAGGAGAGGAGAGGAGAGGAGAGGAGAGGAGAGGAGAGGAGAGGAGAGGAGAGGAGAGGAGAGGAGAGGAGAGGAGAGGAGAGGAGAGGAGAGGAGAGGAGAGGAGAGGAGAGAAGAGGAACTCTCCTTCCTTAACTCCTCTCCTTCATGATCACTTGGTCTTTTAACCCCTGCCCTCACCATCAGATTTCTCTAGAATAGACCAGCGATAAGGAAGGGAAGGTGATGAGGCGTGGTTATCAGATAAAGAGTCCACTGTGTCTGTGCTGGTCTGTGGTCCTTACCTGTTTCAATTAGAGTCTGTATTGTGGATATATTTCAAATAGAATGTGTATTCTGGTTGTGTTATTAGTAGACTTGGGCGGTATCCATATTGGCATTCCTTCATACCGTCATTGTGCCATCCCAGGATATTCGGTAATACCGGTACTGAAGACAAGGGGCACTATTTTCAAACCCCACTGAGCCTCTGTAATCCGAAGGTTAGCAATGCTAACAAGTACATGTACAATCCCATAGCGAATGCTAGCTAAATGCTTATGAGCACACTGCAAACATTTTATAGTCTCTGACATAAACTATTTGCAGAACAGACATCACAGCTCATAGAGTCACACAGGTAAGTAAAAAATGCTACTCACAGTTTGCTGCACCCACAAAACAAATATTAGACAGTAATGCTCTTGATCCAGAAGGGGATTCTCTGCTGTTACCAAGATAAGCTTGATTTTGCAAGAAGCTAACCACTTAGCTAGATAACAAGCTACTAAATTAGCTAATCAAATAATATTATAATAATAATAAAATAATATAATAATAATAATAATATGCCATTTAGCAGACGCTTTTATTCAAAGCGACTTACAGTCATGCGTGCATACATTTTTGTGTATGGGTGGTCCCGGGGATCGAACCCACTACCTTGGCGTTTCAAGCGCCGTGCTCTACCAGCTGAGCTACAGAGGACCACAACTGCGTAGCATTTGGCACATTCTAGACAGTTAACTTAAAAGATATCTAGCTGGCATTTAGTTGTGAATTTCAAACCCTAACTAGAGTGAGTGAGTAACAAGGCTCCGGTCTGTCATTGTTAACTCAACAAAACAAAAAAGGATTTGGATCTACTTAAAGGGGAAGTTGACCTAAAATCCAAAATGTCCTAATTCCATACATTGAAACTTGTTAGGTGGAGTTTGTCTTCTCCCCCTCTCTCTCTCCCTGCAGTCTAGAACTGGAAAGCTGCATAAACGGGTCACATGATTGTGTCTTTGTGCACTGCTAGCTCCTCCTCTGTTGAGAAATGTTGGACAAATTCTTTGTTTCATTGAAAGCGTACGGCTGAATTAGTAATTTTTTTTATCAAAAGTAAAATCTGTTTTGAGCCAGGAAATAACCGTTACAGATTATTGTAGGAAGTAAACAACAACCTACAAACACGTCTGACGACGAAATACTCGCGAGAGATTAATAAAACTGCTGGAGGTCCGCCAATGTTTATAATCTGTCATACATTTGTTTATGGCCTTGAGGCTAAAACTAATTATATTGTTAGGATACTCATGGCCACTATCGACAATAGACCAGACTACATGAAACCAAATAGGCCTACCAAAGTTGGTTCTTGGGGCCATGTACAGTGCATTCGGAAAATATTCAGACCCCTTGACTTTTTCCACATTTTGTTACGGTACAGGCTTATTCTAAAATTGATTAAAGTGTTTTTTTCCTCATCAATACCCCATAATGACAAAGCAAAAACAGGTTTTTTGAAATTTTAACAAATTTATTAAAACAAAAAAACAGAAATATCAAATTTACATAAATATTCAGACCCTTTGCTCAGTACTTTGTTGAAGCACCTTTGGCAGCGATTACAGCCTCGAGTCTTCTTAGGTATGACACTACAAGCTTGGCACACCTGTATTTGGAGAGTTTCTCCCATTCTTCTCTGCATATCCTCTCAAGTTCTGTCAGGTTGGACAGGGAGCATCGCTGCACAGCTATTTTCAGGTCTCTCCAGAGAAGTTTGGTCGGGTTCAAGTCCGGGCTCTGGCTGAGCCACTCAAGGACATTCAGAGACTTGTCCCGAAGCCACTCCTGCATTGTCTTGGCTATGTGCTTAGGGTTGTTGTCCTGTTGGAAGGTGAACCTACGCTCCAGTCTGAGGTCCTGAGCGCTCTGGAGCAGGTTTTCATCAACGATCTCTCCTTTATGTGCCTTTTGGCAAACTCCAAGCGGGCTGTCACGTGCCTTTTACTGAGGAGTAAAAGTCCCCTGTAGCTCAGTTGGTAGAGCATGGCGCTTGTAACGCCAGGGTTGTGGGTTCATTTCCCATGGGGGGCCAGTGTGAAAATGTATGCGCTCACTAACTGTAAGTCGCTCTGGATAAGAGCGTCTGCTAAATGACTAAAATGTAAATGTAAAAATGAGTAGCTTCCGTCTGGCCACTCTATCGTAAAGGCCTGATTGGTGGAGTACTGCAGAGATGGTTCTCCTTCTGGAAGGTTCTCCCATCTCCACAGAGGAACTCTGGAGCTCTGTCACAGTGACCATCGGGTTCTTGATCGTCTCCCTGACCAAGGCCCTTCTCCCCCAATTGCTCAGTTTGGCCAGGTGGCCAGCTCTAGGAAGAGTCTGGGTGGTTCCAAACTTTTTCCATTTAAGAATGATGGAGGCCAATGTGTTCTTGTAGACCTTCAATGCTGCAGACATTTTTTGGTACCCTTCCCCAGATCTGTGCCTCGACACAATCCTGTCTCGGAGCTCTACTGATGATTACTTTGATCTCATGGCTTGGTTTTTGCTCTGACATGCACTGTCAACTGTGGGACCTTATATAGACAGGTGTGTGCGTTTCCAAATCATGTCCAGTCAATTGAATTTACCACAGGTGGACTCCAATCAAGTTGTAGAAACATCTCAAGGATTATCAAAGGAAACAAAATGGACCTGAGCTCAATTTCTCATAGTAAAGGGTCTGAATACAATTTGTCGATTTTTCAAATCACTCTTTGACTGACAACAGTGCAAATCTAGCAGTGCACAAAGACACTTCAAGAGTCCCGTGACCCGTTTTTGCAGCTTTCCAGTTCTAGACTGCAGGGAGAGACAGGGGGAGAAGGCAAACTCCACCTAACTAGTTTGAGTGTATGGAATCGCTTGGGAAATTTTAGATTTTAGGTCAACTTTCCCTTTAATTCAATTTTGGACAGTAGTTACACCTCATGGAAACAGGTTATTTACACTGTTGAATTAAGAAACAATAATTAGAAATGATTGTCAGATTGACAAAATCTATTCAGGTAATTATGTTTCAACTCAATTAGAACAATTACCTCTCAAAAATGAATCAATTGTGTCAGTCCTAGCTCTTTGACTTGTGCTCATCCTAACTAAATATGAAAAAAGGCACTTCTTTACGTTCAACATTTTATTTCCAATTAACTACAGCATAGTTTATATTTTATTATAAAACTTTGTGCACCCATCTGCTTATTACTCAACTATTAACATCTTTGCCAATTCTTAAGCCACTTATTGTTAAAGTAACGTGAACTAAACCCACACCAGTTTAACTACAATGACATTCTCAGTAACGGTTACATAAACGTTTTACTTTTTACATGTGGTTGTTTATCTACCTTTGTTTAATGCAATGACTGAAGTTGCTGTCGATGAAAGTATCTGCTAAATGGCCTAAATGTAATTGTACAAATGTACGGTTGCAAAGCATGCTGGGTATTATTTTAATGAACTCTGCCCCTAAAAAATGCAATCTCTTTGACCAAAGGATATTTAGTCAGTTCATTTCTCCATTAATGAATCTGGTGCTTGTCAAGTTCCACCGAGTTAAGTAAATTGTACAAGAGACGATTACATTCTGCCATAAAACATGAATTGATTATGTAATGTTAACAAAATATGATAGAGCAAAAGGGCAGCTTCATAATGAAAAATAATGTGACTGCTGAAATGTAGAACGCGATCTGCTTTATCTCAAATACCCAAATACCCCGGCATACATTATATACGGTATACCACCAAAGCCTAGTGATTAGTGTACTAGTATAATCAGACTAATAAAGTCTCTGTTCCCTCTATGTACCTCACAGCAGCTGAGCTCTAATGTGTGTAGAGCGGTGGGGATATGACACAGGATCCCTAACCTTTGATATGATTTGCACAAGTGAATGCATTCAACCAAAATGTGTCTTCCACATTTAACCCAACCCCTCTGAATCAGAGAGGGGGGTTAACTGTCAGTTGTTTTTGGGAGTTAACTGTCTTTCTTCCACCTTGCCAGCTCAGGGATTCCAATCAGTGACCTTTCAGTTACCGGCCCAACACTCTTAACCGCTGGGCTGCCTGCCTACCTTATTTAATGCATTCCTTTTGACCAGGGCCCTATGGTCAAAAGGAATGCACTATATAGCAAATAGGTTATAAGGCTTCTTCCCCGTCTCCCCTCTTTCCACACCTCACAGGAGAGATGTACCTCAATGTTCCCATCACCCCAATCAACCCTGAGCATCCCCTCCCACCTCCTCCAATCAAATGTCACTTAAGAAGGAGATCATCACAGTAACCCTCACTGTGGTTGGAGCCTCACAAGTTCAATTACCATCTGCTCAAACATACAGGGGTTTAGTTTAACAGGGAGAGGAGTCAGCAGTGAGTAGTGTGTGTGTGTGTGTGTGTGTGTGTGTGTGTGTGTGTGCGTGTGCTTGTGTGCCTATGCGTGTGTATGCATTGTCTTGTCAAGAAGTTACAGTTTCTGATAAGTTTGATTCATGCAAAGTTGAGTTTCCAGCCTACTAGGGTAGGACTCTAGTCCCAAACCTCCCATTAGGACTCTAGTCCCAAACCTCCCATTAGGACTCTAGTCCCAAACCTCCCATTAGGACTCTAGTCCCATACCTCCCATTAGGACTCTAGACCCATACCTCCCATTAGGACTCTAGTCCCATACCTCCCATTAGGACTCTAGTCCCATACCTCCCATTAGGACAATAGTCCCATACCTCCCATTAGGACTCTAGTCCCATACCTCCCATAAGGACTCTAGTCCCATACCTCCCATAACATACCAGATGTGCCAGATCGCTACTCTACAGGAATGCCTCATCTCTTCATCTCTACTGTTAATATCCCTCCACAATGCCTGGCCCGCGTTTCAGTCAGTCATTAAACTGTATCCTCCATCCAGCCCAGCCCAACCTCCTCCTCCTCCTCCTCCTCCTCCTCCTCCTCCTCCTCCTCCTCCTCCTCCTCCTCCTCCTCCTCCTCCTCCTCCCCACCCAGCTACCTTAGTCAGTGATTACCATAAAGGAAGCTCTCATCTCTCCCATCATAAACCTTCAACGCTTGTTCCCCAAATCACTACAAAACAAAGACAATTGGGAAAAATAATGACTTCCTGTCCATGGAAATAACGACTTCTTCCGCTCAGAATGGGCTGTTACTGTTCTTACCTGCTAACACACATGTACACACACACGTACACACACACACAACCACACAAACACACATGCATGCGCACACACACACACACGCACTCCATGCATGGCGGATGACGGATTTTTACAGCACAGCTTTACATCCGTGTTACTTTTTACTGCTTCTTATATTTTCTTAAATCAACACAAATTGGAAATAAACAATGCTGTTGTTTTGCAATTATTCATGCGTTGTGTGTGTGTGTGTGTGTTTGTGGACAGTGTTTATTTTTGACCAATGTGTTTTATTTTGTAGGCTTCACTGTTAGTCGTTTTTCATTTTTACGTTCCTCCCATCAGCGATCGTCCTCCATTATTCCCTTTGTTCTTTATTACAGCAGCGCTTCTATTTTCATCTGTATAATTCAGCCAATATCCTCTCTCTCTCGCTCTCTCTCTCTCTCTCTCTCTCTCTCTCTCTCTCGCTCTCTCTCTCTCTCTCTCTCTCTCTCTCTCTCTCTCTCTCTCTCTCTCTCTCTCTCTCTCTCTCTCTCACTCTCTCTCTCTCTTTCTCTCTCACGATCTCTCTCTCTCCCCCTGTCCCAGCCCAGCATTAGCCTGTGCCTAGTGTTATTTATCATTGGTTCTGTTTTAAGCAGGCATGCCTCCTCTGTGCGCTGGCATTTGGGATCTCTCATTAACATTTGCTCCATGTGGTTTAGTAAAGGTGGCAGGGACACCTTTCCGCACTATGCCATCATTCATTTACTGCCCTCCCTCCCTCCCTCTCTTCCTCCCTAGCCCCCTCACTCCCTTCTTCCTGTCCCAGAACGCCAGTTAGGAGAATTGCACAACAAGGAAATGAGAAGGTCCTTTAACAGGGACATAGTGCAGAGTGTTAGTTTGGGAACTAGTTGAATCTGGAAATGCTGATTATTACCACTGAAATATTGCATAATTGCGTCAGATGCTCAATTAAGTTCTGGAGGAGACGTGTTGAAAAATATACTACAATAATAAATGGAAGCAGGGCGGTAGCTCCCCTCCCCCCTCTCTTTGGAAGTTACAGACAAGTTTTTGGGCCAAATGTCTTCTACATTTCGAAGAACGAAAGATATGAAATGTTTTGATTTGTGACTAAGAATCTGAACACTGGAAAAAAGTTCCTGGTTAGTCGTTGCATCCCACAGTCTGTTGACCGACGCTATGAAACCAGTTATGTTACATGCGTCCATCCATTCGAGATGACCAGAGAATCAACATCTGGTCGCGGCAGTAGGCTCTCTCACCCCCTCTTCCCCTTTGTGCATTCATTGTGCCTCTTCTCATCTCTAAGCTCTCCATCCCTCTCCTCTCACTCTCTCTCCATCCCTCTCTCTCCCCTTCTCTCCCGCTCTCCCTTCCCATTCTCTCCCAGTCTCTCCCTCTCCTCTCCATCTCTCTCTCTCCTTCTCCTCTCCCTC
This sequence comes from Coregonus ussuriensis, assembly GCA_031479575.1. NCBI lineage: Eukaryota > Metazoa > Chordata > Actinopteri > Salmoniformes > Salmonidae > Coregonus > Coregonus ussuriensis. The sequence goes on along the minus strand of CM062503.1, from coordinate 43,846,618 downwards.
CCTCGTATCTCTCGGTGCTGTGATGGTATCATGGTACACGGGAGGCTGTTGTAATTTAATTGGAGTTATTAAACTTGATTTGATTAAGTGTGTGTTGAATTACTGGGACTTTAATGGAATCAACACCAGTCACCTGCCGGGCCAATAGGCTATGGGTCAGGGGACTAGATAAACACACATGCACGCACACGCACACACACACACACACACGCACACACTTTAAGGTAGTTATGTTGTAGTCATGTATCCGTGGAGCTTCAACTTCCATATTCCATAACTTCCATCACTTCCATCATTTCTCAGATGTTGACATCGCCAGAAACATCTAGCGTGACTGTTGGTATAATGAATAATTTATCCATGTCTGTCCAGTGGCCTGATCAACAATTCATCAATCCTCCTTCAACCACCACACAACCATTAATCAACCCTCCTTCAACCTCCACACAACAGGCTAAGGAAACACTTACCTTTGTGTCTGATCAGATGAGTGATGATGTTGGCTCAGGTCCCACACCCTTATCTGTCTATCGGATGGGGGAGTCTGTGTGCGTGCGCGTGTGCGTGTGTGTGTGTGCGTGTGTGTGCATGTGTGTGTCAGTGCATGGGGGTGAGGAGAAGGAGCGATAGATACAGTATATCTAATTTTGTATGTAAAAAAAAGTATATAGTTGTGAAATAATTCCAAACTGCTGGTGATATTTACGTCATTTAGCAGATGCTCTAATCCAGAGCGATTTCCAGGAGCAATTAGGGTTAAGTGCCTTGCTCAAGGGCACGTCGACAGATTTTTCACCTAGTCGACTCGGGGATTAGAACCAGCGACCTTTTGGTTACTGGCACAACGCTCTTAACCACTAAGCTACCCGCCACCCCATATTAGTGTGAAATATGGACAATATTGACAGCAAATGATGGCTATAAATATTTTTTATTACATGCTAAATCTAAATCAACTACAGGCATATTCTGTTAAATTCTATTATTTTCTTTTCATTTTTATTCTATTATATTCTCTATGTTAGTAGATGGGGTAAGGGGTGAGGGCTGGGGTGAGGGCTGGGGTGGGGGCAGGGGTGAGGGCTGGGGTGAGGGCAGGGGTGAGGGCTGGGGTGAGGGCAGGGGTGAGGGCTGGGGTGAGGGCAGGGGTGAGGGCTGGGGTGAGGGCAAGGGTGAGGGCAGGGGTGAGGGCTGGGGTGAGGGCTGGGGTGAGGGCAGGGGTGAGGGCTGGGGTGAGGGCTGGGGTGAGGGCAGGGGTGAGGGCTGGGGTGAGGGCTGGGGTGAGGGCTGGGGTGAGGGCTAGGGTGAGGGCAGGGGTGAGGGCTGGGGTGAGGGCAAGGGTGAGGGCAGGGGTGAGGGCAGGGGTGAGGGCTGGGGTGAGGGCAGGGGTGAGGGCTGGGGTGAGGGCTGGGGTGAGGGCTGGGGTGAGGGCAGGGGTGAGGGCTGGGGTGAGGGCAGGGGTGAGGGTTGGGGTGAGGGCTGGGATGAGGGCAGGGGTGAGGGCTGGGGTGAGGGCAGGGGTGAGGGCAGGGGTGAGGGCTGGGGTAAGGGCAGGGGTGAGGGCTGGGGTGAGGGCATGGATGAGGGCTGGGATGAGGGCAGGGGTAAGGGCAGGGGTGAGGGCAGGGGTGAGGGCTGGGATGAGGGCAGGGTTGAGGGCAGGGGTGAGGGCTGGGATGAGGGCTGGGGTGAGGGCTGGGGTAAGGGCAGGGGGTGAGGGCTGGGGTGAGGGGTGAGTTAGTAGGCAGGTAGAGAGAGGCAGGGGTCCTGAGGACTGAAAAATCAATAAAGTATCTTATGTCAATAGTCTGGCTCAATGCCAGCTTGGAAGGGGTGGCAGATAGCCTAGAGGTTAAGAGCATTGTGCCAGTAACCGAACGGTTGCTGGTTTGCTTCCCTGAGCTGACTAGGTGAAAATCTGTCAATGTGCTCTTGAGTAAGGCACTTAACCCTAATTGCTCTTGTAAGTCGTTCTGGATAAATTACAGAAATACATACACATGCACGTATTGGGTCAACACCTACTATAGTTATTGTAGGATAGAGAACGCACCCACTATAGACGTTTCCTGAACTTGGTCGTCGGGACCCGTAGGGGTTTTGGTTTTGGGGCCCCGAGGACCGAATTTGGGAAATGCTGTACTATAGCGTCTCTCCAAGATAAAAATTATATAAATGTAATAACAAGTAATAATAAAAGTAATAATAATGATGAGTAATGATAACTTGGCTATATACACGGGATACCAGTCCCAAGTCAATGATAACTTGGCTATATACACGGGGTACCAGTACCAATTCAATGTGCAGGGGTACGAGATAATTGAGGTAGATATGTACATATAGGTAGGGATAAAGTGACTAGGCAACAGGATAGATAATAAACAGTAGCAGCAATGTATGTAATGACTCAAATAAAGTTTGTGCAAAAAGGGGGAAGAAGCTGTTCAGGTCCTGTTGGTTCCAGACTTGGTGTATCGATACTGATTGCCGTGCGATATCAGAGAGAACAGTCTGTGACTTGGCTGGCTGGAGTCTTTGGCAATTTTATGGGCCTTCCTCTGACACCACCTGGTATAGAGGTCCTGGATGGCAGGGAGCTTGGCCTCAATGATGTACTGGGCCATACACACTACCCTCTGTGGTCAGATGCCAAGCAGTTGCCACACCAAGCGGTGATGCAGCCAGCCAAGATGCCCACAATGGTGCAGCTGTAGAACTTTTTGAGGATCGGAGGGCCCATGCCAAACCCTTTCCAGCCTCCTGAGGGGGGAGAGGTGTTGTCGTGCCCTCTTCACCACTGTGTTGGTGTGTTTGATGTTGGAGTACAGTACTGTGTTGGAGTCGTGCGCGGCCATGCAGTCGTGGGTGAACATGGAGTACAGGAGGGGAGTAAGCACGCACCCCTGGGGGGCCCCCCGTGTTGACGGTGGCGGATGTGTTGTTACCTACCCTCACCACCTGGGGGGCGGCCCGTCAGGAAGTCCAGGATCCAGTTGCAGAGGGAAGTGTTCAGGCACTATGGTTCTGAACACTGATCTGTCCCTCTCACTCTCCCCTGAAGGGATTATACAGTATCTATACATCAGATTAATGTAAACCATTTAAAAGATCCAGCGATACGCCGCTCCTCTCCTTGTCAGTAGAAACGTCCCTAGCCTACACTCTTCTGTGCATGTTTTATCTGAATAGGCCCAACTCTCTGCCATTACACTCATTATGATAATAAAGCGCCAAGTGGAGAAATGTTTATTCACTCAGACCGCATGTCCCTAGGGTCCACTACAGCTAGTATAGTATTACACACGGGAGGTTTGTGTATGGCGTAGCACTTCCAAAAGTAAACTTGCTAGATTGTCATTTATCCTCCCTTTTATTTTCCCTCCTTCTTTTCTTCTGCCTCCTCATCCGTCTCTTCTCTACACTCCTACAAAGAAACGGTTCCAAAAGGGTTCTACAAAGAACCACTTTGATCAGAAGAACCCTATTTGGAAAACAAGAGTGCTTTGTAAGTCAAAGGGTTCTACCTTTTAATTTAATTTAATTTAACCTTTGTTTAACTAGGCAAGTCAGTTAAGAACAAATTCTTATTTACACAATGACAGCCTACACCGGCCAAACCCGGACGACGCTGGGCCAATTGTGCGCCGCCCTATGGGACTCCCAATCACGTCCAGTTGTGACACAGCCTGGTTTCGAACCAGGGAGTCTGTAGTGACGCCTCAAGCACTGAAATGCAGTGCCTTAGACCGCTGCGCCCCTCGGTTGCCTAGAACCTTTAACGTCCTAAGAACCGTTTTTGGAAGAAAGGTTTTTTTGATGATTCTTTGGAAGGCAAGAAGGATTAATTGGAAGGCATATACACAGAGTATACCAAACATTAGGAACATCTTACTAATATTGAGTTGCACCCCTAACTTTTTGCCCTCAGAACAGCCTCAATTCGTCGGGGCATGAACTCTACACAGGGATGCTGGCCCATGTTGACTCCAATGCATCCCCCAGTTGTGTCAAGTTGAATGTCCTTTGGGTGGTGGACCATTCTTGATACACACGGGAAACTGTTGAGTGTGAAAAACCCAGCAGCGTTGCAGTTCTTAAAGAAACCGGTGCGCCTTGCCCCTACTACCATACCCCGTTCAAAATACAGAAATCATACGAGGATAATTTCCGTATTTTCAAAGTTACATATCTTGAAAACTTGATTGCTGACAAGCAAAACATTTTGGGACAATGTTAACAGTTGACTAAGGAAACAACTACCAAAATATTGTTTTTGGGTGGAGTTTTTCTTTAATGTTGGGATATCCTAACTCTAACTGGATTCCAATAGGAATTACACATCACTTTGCAAGCCAGCATAATGTGACTTGCAGGTCTGATGTGGACTTTAAACCAGGAGATTCCTAACAACACTTTGTTATGGTATAACTAGGCCCTCAAAGAAAGGGCTTATGATATATGTAACATATTGTCATAAATAATTACATGTTAAAGACTAATAAGGCTGGTGGGATCTACCCGTTCATAGAGGGTTCTAGGAAGAACCCTCCAAAGAAAAAAGGGTTATTGGTAGAACACTTCATAAACGCTTCTAGGAATAACCTTTAGATTATAAAATGGTTATTGGTTGAACCCTTCATAGAGGGTTCTAGGTAGATCACGTTTCTTCTAAGAGTGTAGGGCCCTAGACTCCTGTGGTTGTGTGCCTTTAGACTCTCTGGCTTGAGGATACAGCTGTGTGTAACAGAGAGGTTTGATTTCACAGTGGAAATACAGTACCAGTCAAAAGTTTGGACACACGTACTCATTCAAGGGTTTTCTTTATTTTTACAATTTTCTACACTGTAGAATAATAGTGAAGACATCAACACTATGGAATAACACATATGGAATCATGTAGTAACCAAAAAAGTGTTAAACAAATCAAAATATATTTGAGGTTCTTCAAATAACCATAATTTGCCTTGATGGCATCTTTGCACACTCTTGGCATTCTCTCAACCAGCTTCACCTGGAATGCTTTTCCAACAGTCTTGAAGGAGTTCCCACATATGCACACTTGTTGGCTGCTTTTCCTTCACTCTGCCGTCCGATTCACCCTAAACCATCTCAATTGGGTTGAGGTCAGGTGATTGTGGAGGCCAGGTCATCTAGTGCAGCACTCCATCACTCTCCTTCTTGGTATTTTTCTTTTTTACATTTGACATTTTAGTCATTTAGCAAATGCTCTTATCCAGAGCGACTTACAGTTAGTGAGTGCATACATTTTCATACTGGCCCCCCGTGGGAAACGAACCCACAACTCTGGCGTTGCAAGCGTCATGCTCTACCAACTGCGCTGCAGCCTGGAGGTGTGTTGGGTCATTGTCCTGTTGAAAACAAATGATAGTCCCACTAAGCCCAACCACATGGGATGGCGTACCGCTGTAGAATTATGTGGTAGCCATCCTAGTTAAGTGTGCCTTGAATTCTAAATAAATCACAGACAGTGTCACCAGCAAAGCACCCCTACACCATAACACCTCCTCCGCCATGCTTTACAGTGCGAACTACACATGCAGAGATCATCCGTGCAGACCAAAGGACACATTTCCACCGATCTAATGTCCATTGCTCATGTTTCTTGGCCCAAGCAGGTCTCTTCTTCTTATTGGTGTCCTTTAGTAGTGTTTTCTTTGCAGCAATTCGACCACGAAGACCTGATTCACACAGTCCCCTCTGAACAGTTGATGTTGAGATGTGTCTGTAACTTAAACTCTGTGAAGCATTTATTTGGGCTGCAATTTCTGAGGCTGGTAACTCTAAGGAAATGATCCTCTGCAGCAGAGGTAAATCTGGGTCTTCCATTCCTGTGGCGGTCCTCATGAGAGACAGTTTCATTATAGCGCTTGATTGTTTTTGCGACTGCACTTGAAGAAACTTACAAAGTTCTATACATTTCTATATTGACTGACCTTCATGTCTTAAAGTAATGATGGACTGTTATTTGTCTTTGCTTATTTGAGCTGTTCTTGCCATAATATGGACTTGGTCTTTTACCAAATAGGGCTATCTTCTACCTTGTCACAACACAGCTGATTGGCTCAAACGCATTACGAAGGAAAGAAATTCCACAAATTAACTTTTAAGGAGGCACACCTGTTAATTGAAATGCATTCCAGGTGACTACCTCATTAAGCTGGTTGAGAGAATGCCAAGAGTGTGCAAAGCTATCATCAAGGCAAAGGGTTGCTATTTGAAGAATCTCAAATATAATATATATTTTGATTTGCTTAACACTTTTTTTGGTTACTACATGAGTCCATATGTGTTATTTCATAGTTTTGATGCCTTCACTATTATTCTACAATGTCAAAAATAGTAGAAATCAACAAAAACCCTTGAATGAGTGGGTGTGTCCAAACTTTTGACTGGTACTGTAGCTACATTCATAGTTCAGGCTCTTATGATCTACTGGAGGCTGTAGTAAAGCTCTTTCACTATTGTCATTGTATACATAAACTGTGCCTATCAGTATTAACACTGCATTCATGATGATGATGAGGATGACTTCATCAAAATGTTTCTAAAGTAATGTTTCCTTTCAGGGATCATTGTACTAGCGCTTTTGTAATATTTGTACTATAGCGCTGTTTAAATGTTTGTACTAATGTTGTTGTAATGTTTGTACTAATGTGTGTACTAATGTTGTTGTAATCTATGTACTAATGTTGTTGTAATGTTTGTACTATAGCGCTGTTTTAATGTTTGTACTAATGTTGTTGTAATGTTTGTACTATAGCGCTGTTTTAACGTTGTTGTAATGTTTGTACTACTGTGTGTACTAATGTTGTTCACATCATACTTTTGCGGTCTGATCAATATTCTCTGGATTCTCATTGGACAATCATTCAGTGGCTTAGAAATGATTGACACCAAGGGTTTGTGGTCGGTTTCTACTTCGAAGTCTTGTCCGTAGACGTATGTGCTCGCCAGTAGTTCTTTCTCTATTTGTGCATACCTTGTTTCTGCCCCATGTCATGGCTCTGGACGCATAAGCGACAGGTTGCCATGTGTCGTCACGCTATTGCAGAAGAACTGCTCCCAGGCCGAACTGTGACGCATCTGCAGAAATCCTTGTGCTTTTCTCTGGATCATAGAACCTGAGCACAGGCTCTTCCGTGATTGTCTTCTCTAGGTTTTTGAAGCAGAGTTCTTGCTCATGGGACCATTCCCATTCGTTGTTCTGTTCCAGAAGACATCTGAGTGGAGCAGACTGTGCTGACAGTTGAGGTATGAACTTTGCAAGGTAGGTGATCGTGCCCTTGAAGCGTCTCACGTCGTCCTTGTTCTTCGGGCGCTCCATGTTGTTGAAGGCTGATGTTTTCTTCGGGTCTGATTTGACTCCATCCTCTGAAAGTACGTCTCCCACGAAGGTAAGTGTTTTCACACCAAACTCGCATTTGTCCTTGTTAAGTTTCAGGTTGACTTTCCGTGTCAGGTCCAGCACTTTTCTCACTCTCGCGTCGTGTTCTTCTTTTGTGGACCCCCAGACGATGATGTCATGCATCATGGTCTCTACTTCGGGAATGTGCTAGAAGATCATGTGAATTGTCTTGTGGTAGACCTCTGGTGCTGAGAGAATCCCATATGGTAGACAAAGAAATCTGTACCTGCCCTCAGGTGTGTTGAATGTGCATAGCCTTGAGCTTGCATCATCTAGCTTAATTTGCCAGAATCCTGATGAGGCATCAAGCTTACTGAACCAATATGCTCCAGCAAACTGCGACATTATCTCTTCTCTGGTTGGCAAGTTGAAATGCTCTCGCTTGATAGCTTTGTTGAGATCTCTCGGGTCTAGACATATCCTGAGATCGCCTTACTTTTTTCACCACAATAACCGGTGAGCTTACCCAATCTGTAGGTTCATCCATTTTTGTGATGACGTCCATCTTTTTCAATGCGTCCGAGTTCCTCCTCAAGCTTTTTCCTCAGTGCAAATTGAACTTTTCTGCACGCATGCACAACTGGAGTAATTTTGTCATCCGTACATATTTTGTGTTCTCCGGGTAAACATCCGAGACCCTGAAACACGTCCTCCAACTCAGCCAGTAGCTATTCTTGGTCATTTTCAGTCTGTGATGTCACTACATACACTCTTTTCCCCAAATTGAGCTTTTCACATGCACTGATTCCTAGAATAGGCAGTACACTCTTTTCCCCAATCAGCAGCTGTGCTTTGAACTGTTTTCCTTTGTGCTGTAAAGTTACTATGCAGCTTCCTTTAACTGGTACGTTCTCCCCAGTATAACCAGTAACCTTGATTTTCACAGGGTGTATTTTGCTCTTCACTTTCAGTGTTTTGTAGTCATTCAGCGACAACAGGTTTACCTGAGCTCCAGTATCGAGCTTGAATGGGATTATAGTTTCATTCACAGTCAATGGCACAATCCATTCAGCTTTTACTGCATTGCATATTTCCGCAGAATCAACAAAGATTTCTTCAGTCTCCTCTTTGACTGTGTGAACCTTTTTCTTTGTAGCCTCAGCTTTGCAGCATTTTGAGAATTATTATTTTAACCACAGTTGCTACACATTTTGCCATATGCAGGGCAATTTTTTTGGCTTGTGGATAACTCCACATTTTCCACACAGATTTTTCTATTTTGCTTGTTTTGTTTTGTAAAGCGTTGTGTGTGTTTCTCCTCTCTTTATTGCACTGACGTCTCATCCCTGCTCAGCTCTTTAGCTTTGTGCTCTGGTGGTTTCAGCTGCTCCACACATATCCACTGCTTTATCCAAAGTTAAATCTTGCTCACGCAGCAAATCTCTCCTCGAGTCCATTATCAAGTATGCCACAGACTATCCTGTCTTTCACTAGTGAGTCTTTCAGATTTTCAAATTCACACGTTTTGCTCAGTGTGTTCAGCTCAGCCTAGTACTGGTCAAAACTGACTGCCTGTTTCTGATCATGAGAGAAAAACTTGTATCTCTCAAATGTGACGTTCTAGCTTGGTACAAAGTACTCTTCAGATTTAGCCATGAGCACAGTCAATGTCAAGTTTGCCTCGTCTAGCTGAAAGCTATTGTAAATGTCCAATGCATCCTCTCCAATAACATGCAGAAAAATGGAAGCTTTCAATTTCTCATCATCTCCCCCTGCTCCACTGGCTGCTAGGTAGATATTGAATCTCTGCTTGAAATGTTTCCAATTGTCAGCTAGATTGCCGGTTAAGTGCATAGGAGTAGGAGGACTAAGCCTATCCATGACGGGAAACACTTGGGAAACAGGAACAGTTTCAATTTCTCTTACTTCGGTAGGTTGTCAATCAACTTCCTCGTCAACAGATTCCAATGCAGCCTTGCTCTCGCTGCTGTCACTCTCGCAGCTGCGGCTCATTGGCATCGCTCTTGCAAGCTAGCAGTCACTTGACTTGTGGTAGAATGCTCAATTTTAGTCATTGAAATGTGCCGAGTTACTCCATTCCAGTCTCGTCATAGCGACAACCAATCTGACACCATGTTATGTTTGTTCCTTTAAATAATCATTCCAGTCTCGTCATAGCGACAACCAATCTGACACCATGTTTTGTTTGTTCCTTGTTTAATGACAAATCGGGACGTAGGTTGAACTACTTTTAATAAACAGATACTTCAGCTAGCAATCTCCTTGTGTAGCCATTCAAGGCATACTTCAACTTCGTTATTAACACATAACAACACAGTAATGTTTGTACTAATGTTGTGGTAATGTTTGTACTAATGTTGTTGTAACGTGTGTACTAATGTTGTTGTAATGTTTGTACTAATGTTGTTGTAATGTTTGTACTAATGTTGTTGTAATGTTTAACTAATGTTGTTGTGATGTTTGAACTAATGTTGTTGTAATATTTGAACTAATGTGGTTGTAATGTTTAACTAATGTTGTAATATATGAACTAATGTTGTTGTAATTTTTGAACTAATGTTGTTGTAATATTTGAACTAATGTTGTTGTAATGTTTAACTAATGTTGTAATATTTGAACTAATGTTGTTGTAATGTGTGTACTAATGTTGTTGTAATGTGTTTATTAATGTTGTTGTGATGTTTGAACTAATGTTGTTGTAATATTTGAACTAATGTTGTTGTAATGTTTAACTAATGTTGTAATATTTGAACTAATGTTGTTGTAGTCTCCTGAGTGGCGCAGTGCTAGCTGTGCCACTAGAGATCCTGGTTCGAATCCAGGCTCTGTCGTAGCTGGCCGCGACCGGGAGACCCATTGGGTGGCGCACAATTGGCCCAGGGTAGGGGAGGGAATGGCCAGCAGGGATGTAGCTCAGTTGGTAGAGCATGGTGTTTGCAACGCCAGGGTTGTGTGTTCGATTCCCACGGGGGGTATGAAAAATAATGTATGCACTCACTCACTGTAAGTAGCTCTGGATAAGAGCGTCTGCTTAGTGACTAAAATGTAAAATGTGTTGTTGTAATGTTTGAACTAATGTTGTTGTAATGTGTGTACTGATGTTATTGTAATATTTGAACTAATGTTGTTGTAATGTTTGTTTCTCCTTTAGGGAAGCACATAAGTCCCCTCGCTGTCAGCTGTCAGCTGTACATGGATACCCCCAGCTGGGCAGGTCAGTGAGTGTGTGTGTGTCTAAGTGTGTACGGTCAGTGAGTGTGTGTGTGTGTAAGTGTGTACATGTGCATGTGTACATCCTCACAGGCATGTGAGCAACTAAAGTGAGTGTTGGCGTGTGCCTGCCTCCGCACGTGAAATCTTGTGTAAGCTCCTGTGTGTGTGTGTGTGTGTGTTCATCTGAGTGTGTGTACTTCCCTGTGTCTGTGTTCCTCACTGTGTGTGTGTTCCTCTGTGTGTGTGTGTGGTTTCGTGGGAGTGCTAGAGATAGGTAATGTGCTGACTGCAGTCCATTGGTTCTGGGCATGCCCGTTAGAGCCAGCTATAAATCCTAGCCTGACTGGGCTAGCTGAGCTGAGCGCTGCTCTCACACTGTCAGCAGTCCACCCAATGAATGGATGTTAAATGCCACAAAAAGCCTCTTTAATTCAGCCTGCTGAGCGACAAACCACTTCTTCTCTCTCTTTCTATCTCGATCGTTCGCTCGCTACCTGTCTCTCTCTTTCTCTTTCTCTCTCTTTTTATATCTTGATTGTTCGCTAGAATTCTCTCTCCCCCCACTCTCTCTAGCTCTGCTTGAATTCTCTCTCTCTCTCTCTCTCTCTCGCTCTCTCTCTCTCTCTCTCTCTCTCTCTCTCTCTCTCTCTCTCTCTCTCTCACTCTCCAGCTCTCCTTTCTCTCTCTCTCTCTCTCTCTCTCTCTCTCTCTCTCTCTCTCTCTCTCACTCTCTCTCTCTCGCTCTCTCTCTCTCTCTCTCTCGCTCTCTCTCTCTCTCTCTCGCTCTCTCTCTCTCTCTATCTTATTCTCTCTAGCTCTCATTTCTCTCTCTCTCTCTCTCTAGCTCTCCTTTCTTTCTTTCTCTCTCTCTCTCTCGATCTCCTCTCTCTATCTCTCTCTCTCTCTCTCTCTCTCTCGCTGTTTCTCTCTCTCGCTCTCTCTCTCTCTCTCTATCTCTCTCTCGCTCTCTCTCTCTCTCTCGCTGTTTCTCTCTCTCTCTCTCTCTCTCTCTCTCTCTCTCGCTGTTTCTCTCTCTCTCTCTCTCTCTCTCTCTCTCTCTCTCTCTCTCTCTCTCTCTCTCTCTCTCTCTCTCTCTCTCTCTCTCTCTCTCTCTCTCTCTCTCAATTCAATTCAATTCAATTTAAGGGCTTTATTGGCATGGGAAACGTGTGTTAACATTGCCAAAGCAAGTGAAGTAGATAGTAAACAAAAGTGAAATAAACAATAAATATTAACAGTAAACATTACACTCAGAAGTTCCAAAAGAATAAAGACATTTCAAATGTCATATTATGTATATATACAGTGTTGTAACAATGTGCAAATAGTTAAAGTACAAATGGGAAAATAAATAAACATAAATATGGGTTGTATTTACAATGGTGTTTGTTCTTCACTGGTTGCCCTTTTCTTGTGGCAACAGGTCACAAATCTTGCAGCTGTGATGGCACACTGTGGTTTTTCACCCAGTAGATAAGGGAGTTTATCAAAATTGGGTTTGTTTTCGAATTCTTTGTGGATCGCTGTAATCTGAGGGAAATATGTGTCTCTAATATGGCCATACATTTGGCAGGAGGTTAGGAAGTGCAGCTCAGTTTCCACCTCATTTTGTGGGCAGTGTGCACATAGCCTGTCTTCTCTTGAGAGCCAGGTCTGCCTACGGCGGCCTTTCTCAATAGCAAGGCTATGCTCACTGAGTCTGTACATAGTCAACGCTTTCCTTAAGTTTGGGTCAGTCACAGTGGTCAGGTATTCTGCCACTGTGTACTCTCTGTTTAGGGCCAAATAGCATTCTAGTTTGCTCTGTTTTTTTGTTTGTTCTTTCCAATGTGTCAAGTAATTCTCTTTTTGTTTTCTCATGATTTGGTTGGGTCTAATTGTGTTGTTGTTGTTGTTGTTGTTGTCCTGGGGCTGTGTGGGGTCTGTTTGTGTTTGTGAACAGAGGCCCAGGACAAGCTTACTTAGGGGACTCTTCTCCAAGTTCATCTCTCTGTAGGTGATGGCTTTGTTATGGAAGGTTTGGGAATCGCTTCCTTTTAAGTGGTTATAGAATTTAACGGCTCTTTTCTGGATTTTGATAATTAGCGGGTATTGGCCTAATTCTGCTCTGCATGCATTATTTGGTGTTTTACGTTGTACACGGAGGATGTTTTTGCAGAATTCTGCATGCAGAGTCTCAATTTGGTGTTTGTCCCATTTTGTGAATTCTTGGTTGGTGAGCGGACCCCAGACCTCAGAACCATAAAGGGCAATGGGTTCTATAACTGATTCAAGTATTTTTAGCCAGATCCTAATTGGTATGTCAAATTGTATGTTCCTTTTGATGGCATAGAAGGTCCTTCTTGCCTTGTCTCTCAGATCGTTCACAGCTTTGTGGAAGTTACCTGTGGCGCTGATGTTTAGGCCGAGGTATGTATAGTTTTTTGTGTGCTCTAGGGCAACGGTGTCTAGATGGAATTTGTATTTGTGGTCCTGGCAACTGGACCTTTTTTGGAACACCATTATTTTTGTCTTACTGAGATTTACTGTCAGGGCCCAGGTCTGACAGAATCTGTGCAGAAGATCTAGGTGCTGCTGAAGGCCCTCCTTGGTTGGTGACAGAAGCACCAGATCATCAGCAAACAGAAGACATTTGACTTCAGATTCTAGTAGGGTGAGGCCGGGTGCTGCAGACTGTTCTAGTGCCCTCGCCAATTCGTTGATGTATATGTTGAAGAGGGTGGGGCTTAAACTGCATCCCTGTCTCACCCCACGGCCCTGTGGAAAGAAATGTGTGTGTTTTTTGCCAATTTTAACCGCACACTTGTTGTTTGTGTACATGGATTTTATAATGTCGTATGTTTTTCCCCCAACCCCACTTTCCATCAATTTGTATAGCAGACCCTCATGCCAAATTGAGTCAAAAGCTTTTTTGAAATCAACAAAGCATGAGAAGACTTTGCCTTTGTTTTGGTTTGTTTGTTTGTCAATTAGAGTGTGCAGGGTGAATACGTGGTCTGTCGTACGGTAATTTGGTAAAAAGCCAATTTGACATTTGCTCAGTACATTGTTTTCACTGAGGAAATGAACTAGTCTGCTGTTAATGATAATGCAGAGGATTTTCCCAAGGTTGCTGTTGACGCATATCCCACTGTAGTTATTGGGGTCAAGTTTGTCTCCACTTTTGTGGATTGGGGTGATCAGTCCTTGGTTCCAAATATTGGGGAAGATGCCAGAGCTAAGGATGATGTTAAAGAGTTTAAGTATAGCTAATTGAAATTTGTGATCTGTATATTTTATCATTTCATTGAGGATACCATCAACACCACAGGACTTTTTGGGTTGGAGGGTTTGTATTTTGTCCTGTAGTTCATTCAATGTAATTGGAGAATCCAGTGGGTTCTGGTAGTCTTTAATAGTTGATTCTAAGATTTGCATTTGATCATGTATATTTTTTTGCTGTTTGTTCTCTGTTATAGGGCCAAAAAGATTGGAGAAGTGGTTTACCCATACATCTCCGTTTTGGATAGATAGCTCTTCATGTTGTTGTTTGTTTAGTGTTTTCCAATTTTCCCCAGAAGTGGTTAGAGTCTATGGATTCTTCAATTACATTGAGCTGATTTCTGACATGCTGTTCCTTCTTTTTCCGTAGTGTATTTCTGTATTGTTTTAGTGATTCACCATAGTGAAGGCGTAGGCTCAGGTTTTCTGGGTCTCTATGTTTTTGGTTGGATAGGTTTCTCAATTTCTTTCTTCGGTTTTTTGCATTCTTCATCAAACCATTTATCACTGTTATTACTTTTCTTTGGTTTTCTGTTAGAGATTTTTAGATTTGATAGGGAAGCTGAGAGGTCAAATATACTGTTTAGGTTTTCTACTGCCAAGTTTACACCTTCACTATTACAGTGGAACGTTTTGTCCAGGAAGTTGTCTAGAATGGATTGAATTTGTTGTTTCCTAATTGTTTTTTGGTAGGTTTCAACACTACTTTCCTTCCATCTATAGCATTTCTTAATATTATTCAGTTCCTTTGGCTTTGATGCCTCATGATTGAGTATTGCTCTGTTCAAGTAGACTGTGATTTTGCTGTGGTCTGATAGGGGTGTCAGTGGGCTGACTGTGAACGCTCTGAGAGACTCTTTGTTGAGGTCAGTGATAAAGTAGTCTACAGTACTACTGCCAAGAGATGAGCTATAGGTGTACCTACCATAGGAGTCCCCTCGAAGCCTACCATTGACTATGTACATACCCAGTGTGCGACAGAGCTGCAGTAGTCGTGACCCGTTTTTGTTGGTTATGTTGTCGTAGTTGTGCCTAGGGGGCCATATGGGGGAGGGAATGCTGTCACCTCCAGGTAGGTGTTTGTCCCCCTGTGTGCTGAGGGTGTCAGGTTCTTGTCCAGTTCTGGCATTTAGGTCGCCACAGACTAGTACATGTCCCTGGGTCTGGAAATGATTGATTTCCCCCTCCAGGATGGAGAAACTGTCTTCATTAAAGTATGGGGATTCTAGTGGGGGGATATAGGTAGCACACAGGAGGACATTTTTCTCAGTTGAGATAATTTCCTTTTGAATTTCTAACCAAATGTAAAATGTTCCTGTTTTGATTAATTTAATAGAGTGAGTTAGGTCTGCTCTATACCAAATTAGCATACCCCCTGAGTCCCTTCCCTGTTTCACACCTGGTAGTTTGGTGGATGGGACTACCAGCTCTCTGTAACCTAGAGGGCAACCAGTGGGTCCGTCTCCTCTATACCATGTTTCTTGTAGGATGACAATGTCTGTATTTCCGATTTCTTTGGTGAAGTCCAGATTCCTGCTCTTTAGGCCAAAGGCAGATGACCTCAGGCCTTGGATATTCCAGGATTCAATAGTGAAGGCTTTGTGTTCCATAAAGTGTCTAATGTTGTTGGTTGTGTGGTTTGGCCTCAGGCCAGTAATTGTGAGCAGAGCCTGCTGAGCATATGGTACATGCCATTGGCTTGGGCTAGTGTAAGAGTGGGTGTTGGGCCTGTTTGCCTGCTCACGGCCTGGGCGTATGTGTGACTTTCATGTTGAGGCCCTCTTTTTGGGAGTGGGGGGCTTGGGGTGGGTAGGAGGGGCATAGGTCTGATCTGAGGGGGCCTAAATGGGGTGTGGGCATGGTTGACTTGGGGGGGAGTTAATTGGTGGGGGTGTAGATGTGGTTGATGGTGCTGTGGTCTGGATGTAGGTCCTCTCTGCGGGGGTCCTCTATGTGTAGGTCCTGGGGGGGGTCCCGCAGGTCTGGGAGAGTGTCTCGCTGGTCTGGGCGGGGTGTCTGTTGATCTGTTGCTCCTGTGTGAGGTGTTGGGTCTGCGGTTGAGGGCGATATCCTTTAGGGTCCGGGCGAAGGTGGGCACTGCTGCCTTGTATAGGTGGACCTGGTCATAAAGGCTGTTCACGTCCAGGGTGGAGTGGTGGGCCAGGTAGACATTTGGTTTTGATGCACAGTCACGGGAAATACTTGCGTTTACCCGCTGTATGGTAGCAGGGTGGAAGTCTTTTCGAGGTAGCAGGGTTGAGATAACCACTTGTGCGTTGGGGAAAGTAGAATAAGCTTTTTCTATCACTCCCTTGAGTGATGTGGCCACCCTTTCCTGCTGTGTTCTCAGGTCGTTTGTGCCTGTGTGTATTATTATGTGGCTGGGTGATCCTAGTCGGTCCTCAGACAGAAGGTCTAGGGCGCGCTGGGTGTTTGGACACCAGAGTTTAGACACTGTGTGTTTTGGAAAAAGTTTATTTTCTTGTATGTATTTCCCATTTGAGTCCATAAGGAGTACAATCT